>JAMPIO010000030.1:600000-892405 GCA_024699865.1 Aphelenchoides fujianensis
GGGTACACTCACCATACTGCCCGCTTCTCCCCGCTCGCTGCAGAACCTCTCGGCTACCACGTGGCGTCGACGCGCCCAATCGTACGCGTTCATCGCGGCCAACTGCGCGCTCGTGCTCGCGACGACGCGCGCCGTCCGCCGATTGCTGCGGCGGGTGGCGCACAGCGAGCAGACGCGCCGCCTGCACGCGCACGTCCAGCGGCTGCTCTACGCGTCGGCGGCGGTGTTGTTCGCCACGCTGGTGCTCACGAACCTGATCGCCACGAGCACGCGGCTCTCGTGCGCCCACTCGCGCTGGCTGAACCTCGCCAGCGGCGCCGTGGTGCTCGTGGAGCCGCTCGCCGCGCCCGTCATCGCGCTCTACTTCGTGCGGCCCTACCGCGCCGACGTCGTCCGCCTGCTCGGCCGCTGGCGCGCCCACGTGTCGCCCGCCGTCTCCACCGTCGACCTCCGCGCCCCGCCGCCCACCCTCCGCACCGGCGAGGTCTACGCGAGCGCTTGATTGACGGAGGAAGAGCCAGCGAAGAGCATTGGGTTCGCAGTTCGTGTGTTCTCGCGTGTTCGAGCGAATAAACAGCTTCCTTAATCAATGAGTGGCCTTTCTGTTGAGGCGGCAGGTGCAAATCGAAAAGGTCGCAGAACGGCGAGTGCACCGGTCTCAAGAAAAGAGGAACGGAAAGAAGGTCAAGACGCGCTTAGTTCTCCTTTTCCTTCCAGCTCGACGAATCGATTTACTCCCGGAACAAAAGAAACACACAGACCAACAGAACGTGAACAATCGGCGGGCTCACGGCTTCTTGGCGCCGCTCTTCGCTTTCGGCTTCTTCGGGTTGACGTTCCCTTTCTTGGCCTTCTCCTTCGATTTGCCCTCCTTTGACTTCTTGGACTTGGCTTCCTTGGACTTGGACTTGGCTTCCTTGGACTTCTTGCCCTTCTTCCCGTCCGCCTTGGGCTTGGGCGAGGGTTTGGGCGTTGAGTTGGGCGTCGGGAGCGGGCTGTAGAGCGATTGCTGGACCGATTTGATCGCCGACGCCTGCTGCACGGGCACCATCGCGAAGGTGGCCGTCTTCTGCAACCGACGGATTGGAGAGAGAGCGAAAGGGAGACTCACGTCACGTCCGGAAGCTTCCTGAGTGGCGCCCGGCCGGCCGCCTTCGGTCATCGTTTGGGTCGTGCCGCCGGCCGTCTGGTCGGCGCGCGTCGCCTCCGCTCGCTTCTTGGCCGCCGCCTTCGCCCGTCGCTTCCGGACGATCAGGAACAGCAGACCGCTCACGCCGAGCAGCAGCACGAACGCCAGCACCACGAGAGCGCTGCAAGGAGGAGAGTGAGGGCGAAGGAGGCCGGGGGACTCACATGACCAATCCCAGCAACACGCCGCTCAACCCGCCCTCCTTGTGCTCCTTCACCGGCGGCGGCACCGGTACGACGGTCGTCGAGCTCGAGGTTGTGGGCGTCGTAGTTGTCGTCGTAGTACTGGTAGTTGTTGACGTGGAGGTAGTGGTCTAAAGCGAGCATCAGACGGAACGAAAAAGGGGGAAGGCGAACGGTGGTGGTGGTCGTTGAAGTCGTCGTGGAAGTGCTGGTCTAAAGCAGCCAGATGAAAGGAGGGAAGGAAGTGGGACTCACAGAAGTGCTCGTAGACGTGCTCGTCGTCGTCGTTGGTTCTGGAGTGGTTTAAAAGGGGGATTTGCAGAGGCGAGAAGGAAAGAAGATGCACCGTCGTCGTCGTAGAGGTCGACTTGCTGGTGCTCCTGGTCTAAACGCAGAAGAGATGAGTGAGCAGAAGAGAGCGTTTCGCACAGTGCTCGTAGTCGTTGGCTCGGGCGTTGTTGAGGTCGTTGTAGTCGTGCTGGTGGACGTCGTAGTTGTTGTCGATGTCGAGGTGGTCGTTGTGGTCCGTTGGGCGCCGAAATACGCGCCCGTCTTCTCGCTGTAGACGTCGAAGAAAGCCGGAGCGTCTCCGCTCTCCACCCGCAAGCCAACGGTCGTCTTCACGTGCCCGGGCGTGTCCACCGGCCATTTGAACGTGGCGCCCGTGTTGCAGAGCTTCGGGTCGGTTGGCTCGCTGTCGCCCGCCTCGAGGTTCCCGTGGCCGTCCAGACGGAAGAGCGCCCAATCGAAGAAGTCTACCTTCGTGTTCCCATTCTCTGCAGACAGTCGATTGGACTGGGGAAGGCGGGCACTCACTGAAGAAGAGATGCCATTCGTACTCGTCGCCCTCGGTCGAAAAGAACATCTCGCACGTGCCGATCGTCACCGTGAACCTGCGGGAGGATTGAGCAAGAGGAGGACGAGGGGGAACTCACGAAGATTTGACCTTCGGCTGCACGTAGACGAAGATCTCCGAGCTCTCGTCGAACTCCACGTCCACCTTCGTGTTCGCGCACTTGAGCAGGTGCCTGCAAGCGGCAGGAGGTGAGCAGAACAGAGCGGAGAGGACTCACAAGAGCTGCCGGTCGCCCGTCGTCTCCTTCTGCACGCACGCCGGAAAGTCGGCCGCCGCACCGCCCAACAGGACGGCGAGCAGCAGCCACGAGCGGCCCATCGGAGCGGAGCGAGAAGGAAGGAAACTGCCGTCCGCAAGAGAGGTGAAAGACGGAACGGCGGGCTCTCGGCTGCGCATCCAGCGCTTTTGCTGGAGTTTGCATGAGCGAACGCAACAATCGGCTCTTGTTTAGCCGCCGAGTAGGTTGCAGGACGGAGAGAAGGCGAACGCAATCGGCATTTGCATCGACTCGAAGCGGTTGTGTGCAAATGCGCGAGTACAAAAGGCGGGCCGCGGCTGTCGAGCGCGCAGTCCGTCTCGCCAGCCGCTCCGCTCCGCTCCTCGTCCTCCCGCTCCTCGCCCTCCCGCTCCTCGCCGTCCGTCCGTCTCGAAGATGGAGCTGCCGGCCGTCGTGCTGCTCCTTTGCACGCTGCCGCTCGTCCGCCCCGACGGCGCCGCTCAGACGTCGTTCCAAGCGAGCGGCTCTGACGTGTAAGTGTGCCCCCACTTCGTCTCTCCCCCACCTAATCGCTCGCCGATTGCAGCAAGTACGCGGGAACATCAAAGGAAGACAAGGCCGAGTTGGTGTTCAAGGACAAGTCCTTCACGTCCGCGTGGGATCACCCCAAAGAAGACAAGCTCGACGTTGCGTAAGTCGCAACCCTTTCAGATCCAACTGATACAAATTTCGTTCAGCCTTACGTTGCGCTATGGAACTTGCGAGTTTTCCGGCAAGATCGAAGGGGACTCGACCTACGCAAAGCTGGAAACCAGTAAGCTTTCCCCCTTCCCTACCGCATGCAACCGATTGCAGAACCGGGGGGCCGTCGGTACTACTTCCCCGTCACGATCAAGGGAACTGAAAGCGGAGTCACCGTCACGGGCTCGAAGAACGGCCAGCAAGACAGCGATGCGGAAGGCGTGTTCCCGGGCAACCCCTTCGCCGAGAAGGACGGGCAGCACGTGGTGGACGTCTCCGTCACGCTCGCCAAGGAGCTGCCCGACCTGACGGCCACCTTCGTGAGTTCCCGCCCTCTTTCCCTACTCATCCTCTTCGCTTGCAGACCGGCGCCAAGATCTACAACAAGGACGACAAGAAGACGGAGGAGGCGGGATTCCCCACGTGGGGTATCGTCCTCATCGTCGTGTGAGTCTCCTCTTTCTTCGCACCCTCCCCTTCATCGCCCGTTCGCTTGCAGTGGGTCGCTCCTCGTGCTGAGCAGTAGCGGTGCGGTAGCGTTCGTGTGCATCCGCCGGAAGCGCGCCGCCGCCCGGCAGACGCCGCGCACTGGCGACGTGGAGGGCGGCCGGCCGGGCGGCGCCTCCAAGCAGCCGACCCTGAAGACGGCTGAAGAGAAGACCAAGAGCCGCAAGGAGGGCGTCGCCTCCCAGCCGAAGACCAAGGGCGAGGCCGAGGGCGGCAGCAAGACGCCGCTGACAAACCAGGAGCCGACTGCGGACGGAAAAGCCGGCTTTTTGACGCGTGTGGACGGTCAGTGATGTTGAGAGGCGATTCGAAACCGAAGCTCGTCCAAGTGCGTTTACTGTGTACATTCGGTTCGTGAAAAAATAAACATTGAAAAAGCTCCGTGTTGACCGAGGCCTTCATGAAGTAGAGCGACCATTATTCTGCATTCAAACAAAAAGGGGTCACTATCCGTTTTTTGGACCATCTCGGTATCCACACGATTTGTCCGTTATTGCGTTTCGGATTTGTTGCCATCTTTAGTGGCTTCAAAAGACTCCTGTTTTTATCGGCAGCAATCAACTCAACGTCCAATCGCGAGCTCGTCGCACACGAAGACCATGTTCGCCAAGCTCTGTAGGCCTGCGTTTATCCAGTTTTTCTCGTTTCTTTGCAAATAACGACCAACACAAACGTTGTTTATCCACGTTCCACAATTAATAACAAACGAACGCCAAACGGGCGAAGGAACAACAGCGGACGGGCGGCCTCGCGGTGGAGACGAGCGGGCGGCCCGCACGGCCTCCGCCTTAGCCGCCCTTCTTCTTCGACACGCCGACGGTGCGGCCCTTGCGGCCGGTGGTCTTCGTGTGCTGGCCGCGCACGCGGAGTCCCTGCAAACCGACAATCAATTCAACGAAAATGGAAGGGAAGAAACGAACCCAGTAGTGACGGAGGCCGCGATGCAGGCGGATCTTCTTCATGCGCTCCAGGTCGTCGCGCAGCTTCGACTCCAGCGAGGTGGAGATGATCTGAACGAGCAGGGGATGAGGGGATGGAAGAGATAAACGCACCTGGGACGTCTTGCCGTCCTTGATGTCCTTCCGACGGTTCAGGAACCACCCGGGGATTTTGTACTGCGTCGGGTTCAGCAGCACCGTCGTGACCTTCTCCAGGTCCTCTTCGCTCAGCTCGCCGGCGCGGCGGTTGATGTTGATGCCGGCCTTGCGGCAGCAGATGTGCGAGAAGCGGCGGCCGACGCCCTTGATGGCGGTCAGCGCGAACGGCACCTTGCGGTTGCCTGAAAACCGGCCGGGGGTTAGTAGGAGAAGTGGAAGGAGGAACCAACCGTCGATGTTCGTGTTCAGCACACGATGAATGTGCTGGAAGCCCTCCGGGTAGATGAACGACATGGCTGACGCTGCAAACAGAAAGGATTGGTGTGAGATTCGATGGAACGTGGGTGGGAATTTATCTGCGCGTGATTCACGGAAAATAACGAGTGGTGAGAGCGGATATTGAGGAGAATTCACAGCCACCAATCGATTCCACCAAAAGAAATCTGCCGGCTGTCTTTCCGTCCGTAAAACACTTGCGAAAATTCAGATTGCCGCCCGGGCGGGTTCAAACCCTCGTCCTACGGCTTTTGAACCCAAAAGAACGAAATTTGAGCGGTAATTCACGAAAATCGCCCGAATTCCACGAACAAACGTCCAGCAGAACGCGACCGCCGCATACGCGACGCGACTTTTAGGCCGCCGAGTGCGAGCGGAGTGCCCCGTCGATCAACTGGCTTCGATTTGCGCCGCGCACTGCGGGCTGCAGCGATTGGCGCGTGCTCTCAACGGCTTCCGCAAATTCCCCGCTTTCCCCCTCCTCCCGATCGTCGCCTTCATCCGTTCGAGCAGCTCCGATGGCCAAGAAGCGAGCGGCCGCTGAACGAGGCGGAGGCCGACCGAAAACGAAGGCGCGGATGGCGAAGACAAAGAAGCCGGTGGCGTCGATGGTCGAACCGCCCTCACCGCAACGATCGCCGCGCAAATCGCCGCGGAAGTCGCCGCCGAAGTCGCCCGAACGTCCGGCCGTTCCGGTCGTCTCGCCCACTCGCAGCGAAGGCGGGAGGTCGCCGAAAAAGACGGCCGGCGCGCCGGCGGTCGTCGCGGTCGAAGCGGAGGCGGAGGATTCGGTGGTCGCCGAGGTGAGTTCCCCATTGATTTCCTTCGATTCTTTTGATTTCTCGTCGTTCAGTTCCCGCTACACGTGCTCCGCTGCCCGGCCGGCTCGTCACTGGATCGCTACGCGTTCGAGCAGCCCGTGCCCGCTCGCATGGACGTGAGCGGCGGCCGGCTGAAGCGCGCCGTCAAACACGTCGAGTTCACGTACCAAACGCGACGACGAGCGGACGGCGTCGTTGCGAACAAGGCGGCGTAAGTATCCTCTCATCCATCCCTCCATCAATCGATTGTTTGCAGGGCGATGTTCGACGGGACGTACACGGGCGAGAGCTTCACGAAGAACGACGACACGTTGCGCGAGGCGGTCGGCTTCTTCCAGCAAGGTGGGCGTCCTTCTATTGGCAATTGATTGGTGTGTTCGTCTTGCAGACCGTTTCTTCCTGATGCCCCTGAACGACTCGTACGTCATGCAGCGCAAACTCCTCCGCCCCACCGATTTCGACGAATTGAGCGAGCAGAATCGAATCGGTTCGTTTCTCTTCGGTTGTGAGTTGATCGACGAAGTGCCGTATGTTCAGCAGACGACGCGCTCCAACTTCTCCCACGACCCACCATTCCGCAGGTGGTGCGCGTGCGGTACGCCCGCCAGGAGACCGAATTCCAGCGCCGCCGCCGCGAGCAGTCCGCCTACTATCGCGCGATGCTCTTCGAACAGGACCCGTGGGTCGACTGCAAGGTGCGGCGAGAGGTGAGTTCTTTTCGCTCGGGGTTCGTGACCATTCGCTCGAATTTCAGGACGTTCGCAGCAAAATGGCTGCCGAGATCGCGCGAGCGGCCGCCTCGACGACGAAAGGCGCCGATGGAGCGGCCGCCGTTTGATTCACGAGCTCCCTTCCGCTTCGTTCCCTGCCCCAATGCATTTCGCTTGTTCTCACCGATTGATCGCATTTTATTTTGACTGATCAACCTCCCCCGCCTCCTATTTGTTCTTGCTCCCCAGCTTTAATCGTTTCCGTTAGAAATCTCTGTCTAGTTTGTTCGCACCTCACCCTCCTTGCCCACAAATCCCTCTGCTGCCGACGGAATAAAGAAGACGGGCGTTTAATGGACAAAACCGCAAATGAATGAAAGGGCGGCGTGGGGTGTGACAAAAGAGGGAACAAGCAACTGAACGAAAGGAATTGTCGGTGGGAGGAAGTGGAATGAAGATCGTCGCTGCTGGAAGGGGGCGGGGGACGGCGGGCGGCGGTCAGCGTTTGTTGATCTCGTTTTCGGCGTCCAGGAAGAGGCCGACCGCCCGCTTGCGCGCGTTCTCCATCGCCTCGCTCACTTCTTCGGTGAGGATGCGCGTGGAGGCGGCCTGCAAGCGAGAACACAAGGGATTCGGTGAAAGGAGAGAGTGGACGAACCTCCTCGAACGACACCTTCCACGCCATCGCTTTCAGTGCGCGATGGACGGACATGCCGCCTTCGACGTCGGCGCCCTCCGCCGCGTAGAAGCAGAACGGCGAGTGGGAGCAGTGCTCGGCGCTAAACACAAAGGAAATCGATTGAAAGAAGAAGAGGGAACGTACTGTGGGATGTCCTCGGCCTCGAATTCCATCTCCTTCTCGCAGCACACGCAAATCGCCGACTTGTTCGCGGCGTCGGTCATTCGGAAGCCGGAGAGGGCCAGCTGCAACAAAAGGAGCGATTTATGGAGCAGAACGAAAGGAAAAGAACTCACCTTCTTGGACGTGCACTCGCTGTCCGCCTCCCGATCGTACGGCCAGTTGACGAACGTCGCGAGGCGCGTCTTGAACGCCAGCCACGCGTCCATCTGCCCGGCCATCGCGACGGCCGTCTGGTGGTAGAGGTGATCGCGGTTGGCCGCCATTTCGTCGCTCGATTCACACGATGGGCGGTGGAAGGAGCAGAGAACTGAAAGCGAACGGAAATTGATCAAATTTCGGAGGATTGCGAGGCGAAATACACGGAAACGATGCGATTAATCGAGAGAATTCTGCCGGCAGCAAACGGAGCGAAAATTTCGGAGAAGAACGACGGCTTCCATCGATCGAACGGTCCAATTTCTTTTGCGGATCGAACGCAACCCGACGGTCAACGCGGCCGGGCGAAAAGCCGAGCGGCGGCGATTTCGAACGACGCCGCGGCGAGCGGGCGGCCGCCTTCTCGTCGGGACGCCCCGCCGCCACTCCGCCGGCTCGGCGGCGAGTGGCCGTCGGCTCGTGCTCGATCGAAGAGGAATCGAAGTGGAAATGACTGTTCTTCCAATTTTATGGACCTGATTCCTCTTTAGAAAATTCCCGTCCATGCACACCACGAATCCCTGCTTCTTTTTGTCCTCCAATCCAACACCGAAAGGCCGCAAACCAATAGTTTATTCCCGTGTGTACAAAACAAGAATGAACAAATGTGAGTGAATCGATCGATCGACGAGAATCCAACGCGTGTTCACGTCTTCTTCGGGACGTACTCGACGCATTTCGACGGGTCTAAACATTTCTAAGTTATGAGTTGTCCGCTGCCAAAGAAGCCACCTGTAGCGTAGAAGTCCTGGCATTTGGTGATGATCCGCTTGAGGCCGTGGATGTACTTCCGTTGGGTCTCGTCGTTCAGCACGTGCGCGATGTTCGAGACGTACGATTTGGCGGATCCCGGCCGCTGATGGATGCCCGAGCGGGTGACGCCGACCGGCCAGGGCGCGTTCCCGATGGCCATCTCCATGTACGCGTTGTTGGCCTCAAACGGCGATAGAAATGAATGGAAGGAAGAGGGAACTCACTTGAACGTAGTCCCGATCCAGCACACACAACGCGACGATCTTGCACAGATGGCAGCGGATGTCGTTGTTGCAGGTGCGGGTCTTCAGCTGCGTGATCAACGGCTTCAGGTTCTCCATCGTCTGCCGATGGGTGCCGGCTTCGAGTTTGCCCGCCGGCGAGCGTTTGATGGACTCCTCGCGCGCGTTCAACTGCTTCCCCCAGCGGTTGAGGATGTGGACGATGAAGGCGTGGATGACGTCGCAGTCGCGGTGCGGGTCGGACATTTTGGCCAACTCGATCGAGTCCGTCTGCAAGCGAACAGGAAGGATTGAAGCAAAGGAATGAGGAGGGAACTCACCGCGATCTTGTCGAATGACACCTCGGCCGTCGTGTCGCTCATGTTCACGTCGTGTTTGCCGCGCTGATCGCCGCGATTGGCGCCTTTGATCACCTCCTCGACGAACTCGTCGTCCACTTTGCGGAGCGCGGCTTGGAACTCGTTCTTCCAGCCCTCCTTCAGCTCGGGCTGCTCGAATTCGAGCTTCCGCAGTCGTCGTTGGGCCTCCATGTGCGACTCGCCGAACAGGAGGATCGGTTCGCCGCGACTCCGCAGTCGTCGGACGACCTCCGCCCGCGGCAGCTCCTTCTCCTCCTTGATGACGGCGGCCGGGTCGACGACCGTCGTCGAGGTGGCCGCTCGTTCCGCCTCCTCGTCGGGTTTCTCCTGCAACAAACGAGAAGATTCGAGGATTGAAGGGGAGGACGAACCGTCGGCTCGGCCGTCTTCGTGGAGCCGTAGAGGGCGCGCCGCTCCTCCCGCTGCTTTTCGATGAGGTCGGCCATTTTGATCATTTTCCCGCCCTTCTGAACAAAACGAACGGGTTGAATTGAAGACGGAGAAGGGGGACTCACCGCCTCGACCGCGATCTCCGCCAACTTCCGCTTCTTCTCGCCGATCAGCCCCTTCAGCGCGTCCATCCTGGCGAGAGCTCTAAACGACGACGTTGACACAATTCTTCTCATCGGTGGAAGTATTAAGATGGCCGTTCAACCATTGCTTACCCTCCTCTCCATCGCATCCAAGCAGGCAATCAATAGATTTATTATAATCTCTCGGTACAAACGGGCGAACAAAGGAGAACGATTGGTGGGCTTCGTCGATCACGATTGATTTGTTTTCGGAATGCTTCCGCTTTGCTTTGGCTTGAATTTGCGCGTAGAACGACGAAGAGAAAGAGGAGAACGTTGGATGCCCCAAGGCAGAAGGAGAACACGGAACAACGAAGAAAGGAGGACGATCAAACGATTGAGCAAACGGAAATCAACGAAAAAAATGAACGAGACTCGTTTTGCAGCTGGCAATCGATTGAGAGGCGGCGATCAAGGCGACAAGATCATGAGGAATCCGAGGAGGAGCACGAGGAGGAAGGCTGGAGAACGATCAAACGAATAGAAGGACCACGTTACAACGTTCATTAATTAACAACAAACAAACAAACAATCGGTTCAATACTTCCGCTGGTAGGGCGCCCGCTGCTGGTGCGGCGGGAAGAACGGCGGCGGCGGACGGCCGTAGGCGTCGAGATGCTGGGGATTCGGATGACGGCCGTAGGCGCCGTTCGGAGGCATCGGAGGCTGCTGCTGCTGCTGCTGTCGAGGGAAGGCGGGCGGCATCGGAGGCGGCTGGAAGAAGTACGGCTGGCGGGCGGGCGGCTGCGCGTAGCCTTGCGGAGGCGGCTGCCGGAGAGGCGGCGGCGGAGGCGGCTGATGTTCCCAGGACGAGTGCGGTTGGACTTCGCGCGCGGGCTGCGGTTGGGGCGGCGGGAGGAGCGGCGGAGGCGGCGGCGGCAGCAGGAGATCGCTGCGCATCGGCGACTCCAACAGCTGCGAGGCGGGCGGCGTGCGGATGACCGCGGCGGACGTGGGGGCGGGCAGCTCGCCGTCCAGCCGCTCGTGTGGCGGCGTCCGGTGGTCGAAGAGGCTCATCGACAGGTGCGTTTGCTTGTCGAAGTCGCGCCAAACGGCGATGAACTCGCGCGTCATCGCGTGCAGCGTCTCGGCTGTCAGTGTTGCGTCTCCGCACCGGTTGTACCACTCCTTGCCGTTCAGCGGCGGCGGGAATACGTACTGCAAGCAATTGAATCGATTTAATCAAAGAGAAGAAGTGGACGAACCGAAGGGTCCTTCCAGACGGCCGCCAGGTAGAAGGCGCAGCAGCCGATGGTCGCCGCGTTGTAACGAACGGCCCAGTTCGTGATGTGCAGCCTGAAATCAAAGGGAAGCAATAGATCGAAGAAAGGGAGGAACTCACGCGTCGGTGGTCAGCCAGAAGACCGCCTCGTGGAATTTCTTGTCGTCCTTCCGGTGCTGCGCGGCCAGCTGCAGAACGATCGGATGGGGCACGTTAATGAGGAGGTTGAAGCCTGCAAAAGAACACTCATTGCCCTGCTTTCCGCTCGATCACCCACCAATCGACTGAAGAATGATGTTCTCCAGCCACACCAGGTACTCGCCGAACTTCTCGCAGTCCTGAACGAACGAAAGAACAAGTGAACAAGGAGGAAATTGAAAGAAGAACTCACTGGTTTCGAGATCGTGACCACTTCGTCCAGCTTGCCCGTCTCCATTTCGTACCGAATTTTGTACCAAGCGCCTGCAATCGACGGACGTGTCAAAGGAGAGCAATCGAAAGGAGGAGACTCACGAACGACGTACTCCAGCCGTCGCGGACACTCCTCGCTCTTGGTCGTCATAAACAGCGCGGCCGCTCCGACGTCCTGAAATCAAGCGGGCGGATCAACGGAAAGAAATCGAGTCAACGAACCACCGGATCGAAGTTCCGCAACGAGTGGATCGCGAAGAAACGCCGCAGTTGGATCATCGAGACGGAGACGCACAGTTGGGAGCTGAAAGCAGAGAATTCAGAGAAATTCGAGGAATTTATTTCGAAACACTTCGAATCGTCGAAAGAAAGAACTCACATCTTGACGACCTCCTTCTGCATTTCGGTGAGCCGCTCGGCGATCCGCCGAATCACCGTGCAGCCCTCCTGCAGCCGCCGCTGCTCCTCGTTGGCCGAAAAGCCGTGCATGATGGACGGCGATCGTTGGAGCTCTTCGGCCGTGAAGAAGAACTTCGGCACGATGCTGCCCGCCTTCTTCGGGTCGCCCTCGGCCTTGGCGATCGGGCCGAAATTCGGGACGTCCATTCGGCTCCACGGGGCGCGGCGATTCGGGACGAGAAATCAGCGGACGAAAGCGGCCGCGAATTTCCGCCCGCGCGCGGCGAATCATCGCCGAAAAATCCGGGCTTGGGCGGCGGCGCGCTCTCGAGCCGATCGCCTCCGCGAGGAGCGGTCGGCCGGTTGGCGTTCCGCCCGCCAGCGTCGTGGTCGCCGGTAGGCCGCTGCGGGCAAATCGACTGGGAAACTGGAATTCGGGGGATTTGAGCGGATTTTGGTCGAACTTCGGTCCAGAAATCTGGAGAACGTGCTGCTCGACTATTCTTGCTGGATTTCCGCCAAAATATCCGCCTTTTTCCGTCTGTTTTGCTCGAAATACACTTCCATTTACGGCTTGTTTGATTAGTCTCGATCGCGTTCCTCCCGTGCTCAACGCCATCCGATCTCTTCTGATCCTTGCCTGCTTGCAGAACACCCGCTCATCGCACTTCTCGACCGCCGCCGAACGAGCAGAAATGTCCGCGAACGCCGACACGCCGGCCAACGCGCCGCTCTTCCGCCTGCCGACCGTCCAGTCGAACAACGCCGGCTGGGGTCCGGCGGCCAGCGACGTGGAGACGCCGCTCACGCGCTTCGAGGGGATGCCCTTCCAGAACTTCAACAAATGTGATCGAATCGGCCGCATCGTCGACTGGTTGGGAGTTGATCGTTACAAGAAAAGTTCGTTCTCTCCTTCTCGTTCCCTCATTCCTTCCGCTCGCTTGCAGACGACCGCTACAACGAGCGGCACTACGGCTCGGCGCAGAATGCGGGCAGCCAGTTCGACTACGTGCACGACAACGAGGACTCCAACTTCCAGCTGGTGGATTCGACGAAGCCGCAGAAGCCGCAGCGACCGTTCCGCCGCGGCGCCGTTCCGTTCCGCAAGCTGATGCAACGCGATCAGGAGCGCCGCGAACTCCAGTACTACAACCAGTCGAACAAGATGAAGCGCTCCATCGCCAAGTTCGTCTCTTCCACTTCTTTCTGCTGCTGATTGCTCGCCGCTTGCAGGGAACAAATGCGCGCCTTCAAGCTGTGGCAACGCCGCGGCGGGATGCGCGGCGGACAGCCGAACCGAGGCGGAAATCGGCGCTTCGGCGACCGGCAGGCCGGCAAGAACCGCATGCCGTCCGTGCAGGTCCGCTCCGACTGGAAGGTGCTGGAGGATCTGGACTTCCTGCGCCTCTCCAAGGTCTCGCTGCCCAACCGTCAGGAGGCCATCGACATGTGAGTTCCGCCTGCTTCCTTCCGTCGTTTGATTGCCGCTTGTTTGCAGCCCCAACGAGACGTACGGCCTGCTCTACTTCTACGACAAGGCCCTGGACAAGGTCTCGGTGAAGAACCCGGTGCCGTTGCAGCGTTGCGGCGGCATCTTCTACAACACGACCACCACCGACGATCCGGTCATCCACAAGCTGGCGCAGAAGAAGGAGGGCAACGTGTTCGCGACGGACATCATCCTCGCCACCCTGATGGCCGCCCAACGCTCCTCCTACTCGTGGGACATCGTCGCCCATCGCGTGGGCGACATCCTCTTCCTGGACAAGCGCGACACCGGCGGCTTCTCCAATCCCATCGGTGAGCACTTCAGTCATTGATCGCTCACTTATTTGAGGGTTTCAGACGCGTTGACCGTGAGCGAGACGTCGACCGACCCGCCCACCATGGACCCGTCCGTCCCGTTGAACAACGCCAAGGATCTGGCCACCGAGGCGCTCTACATCAACCAGAACTTCCGACGTCAAGTCCTGAAGCGCAACGAGAAGCCGCTCACGTTCGACCACGAGCGCGCGCCATTCGAGGAGGAAGCGCCCGACGCGCGCGCCGAGTGCTTGTACCGGTGAGTTCCCGGGGATCCTTTCGTCCATTTCGCTCGTTTCCTTCAGCTACCGCAAGTGGAACCTCGGCGCGATGACCGACGGCGACAAGAAGACGCCGATCGTGGTGGTGGCGCGCACGGAGCTGGACGGCGCGATGGTGCCGCCGTCGGGCAACCTCAAGGACGCCCCGAAGCTCACGATCAAGGCCTTCAACGAGTGGGACTCCTCGGTTCGTTCCTCCTCACCATCTCTCGTTGTATTCGTTCGGTTTGCAGCTCTCCGGCGGCGTCCAATGGCGCAAGACGCTGGACGTGCAGAAGGCGTCGGTGATGGCGACCGAAATGAAGAACAACGGCGCCAAGCTCTCCAAGTGGACGCTGCAGGCGATCCTCGCCGGCGCCGACTACCTGAAGCTGGGGTGAGTTCCCGCGAATCCACTGATTGCATTCGCCGGTTGCTTGCAGGTACGTGAGCCGCGTCTCCACGCGCAACGCCGCCAACCACGAGATCCTCGGCACGCAGCAGTTCCGTCCCGCGGACATGGTCCAGCACCTGGCTCTGAACCTGGACAACTGCTGGGGCGTGCTGCACGTGGTGTGCGAGTTCCTGCTGAAGCAGCCGGTCGGCAAGTACCTCCTGCTGAAGGACCCCACCGCCGCCACCGTGCGCATCTACTCGCTGCCCGAGGGCACCTTCGACTCCACCGACGACGAGGACGAGGAGAGCGGCGAGGACGAGGAGGAGGAAGATTGAGCCTGACCTTCTGCTTGATTGTGCTCGCTGTTGTTTATTTATCGTCGTCTATTGTGTCGTGAAGGGCGGAGTGTTGAATAAATACGCGATTGTTTCCCCGTCGTTCACTTGCTCGTAAGTACTCGGGTCGGCTGAGGAGAAGCGGGTTGCTGTTGATCACTGTGCAAGAAGGGTCTTTGGGAATACTCGAGTGATAGGAGGGGCTAAACTGTTTCTATGAGATCAATACAACAAAGATTCTCCTCTGTGGATCGAAAGGTGGCCGACGAGTGTACTCGTGCACGAACAACCCGCACATCCTCGTTCGCGCAAGTTACTCATCCGCCCGCACGAACCCTCGTGGATCAAGTGCACGTAGCCGTCGGAATGACTCACTTCTTTCCGACTTTCTCGTCGACTTCACAATCCGCCCGCCCGTCTACTTGACTCCCGCACTCGAAAGGTGATCTCTTGCCCGCCCCGGCCGTCGGATTGCCGTCTGATTGCCACTCGAAGCCCGCACGTCCCCGCCCGTCCGGGATCCTCGCCGCCGTCAAGTGCTTTCCGATCGACCGGGCGGCCAATCGATTCGACATTCGTTCGTCTCCGTTTGTTTGCTCGTAGTTAAAAGAAGTCGATCGATTCGAACGGAACAAAGGGGAAGAATTGGACGTTCTCGTGCTCTCGTTCGTGTTCGTCGAGCATCGTGAGTTACTTTGGGCATCGACGAAAGTTCGCCGTGCTCTCCCGTACGCGTCGGGGGTTTTGCAAGAAATTCGACGTAAACACGGGGCTTGAGGCACTTGCCGCTCCAACGGAAGCTCCGCGCTCGGCTCTGAATCGAGGGCCGCCTTTCGAAATGCCCACCTTTCCGCCTTGTTCGACGGTCAGCGAGGAAGCGGAGCGGAAATTCGGGCCGCCGTTTACGCGAATCGGCCGTCGAATGCGGGCGAAACGAGGCGGAAGGCGATTGCGTAAAGCGGAGACCGGAGGTCACCGGGAATAATCGAGGCCAAGCCGACCAAAGATCGTGGCATTTCAATCGTTGAAGGAGAAAGTGGGTGATGAGTGGCTGTTGGATAATTGGTGGCCGCTTCGTTGTTGTGCTCGTCTTACTCATCTGCCTTGTTGTTCACTTACTCTCCTTTGTTTCGCACTGCCCACTCTGATCGAAAGCCAGCGACATTTGGCGACCTCTGCTGTCCGCTCGGCAGATCGGGTCGAATTTCCCCCGAACTCACCACCTTTGTTCGTTTGGCCGGCCGATGGTTAAAAGTGGGTAGGCTTGGGAGAAATTCGATTCGAAAGCTCAAAGGTCGTGATCCCACCCTTTCTTACCCTCTCGCATTCCTTCCGATTCATTAGCGGCTTTGATTTCGATCGAATGGAGGCGAAAGGGCCGGCCGGAGGAAATCTTTTCCGCCCACTTCTTCGCTCAAAAGCGGAGGAAACGAGGCGAAACGGCGGAAGCATTCGGTTTGTTTACGGATCATTTCTTTGCGGAAACACGTGGGAGGTGGGCGGCAATCCACAATCACGAGAAAGGATTGTTTCGTAGAACGCAGGTCGTTCTTTTTGGTCCATAAACCCGCATTGAAGAGGGCTGTCAATCCGAATACCAATCCACTCCGTTTTACGATCGTTTTACGATCGTTTTGTGGCTATAAAGAAGGTAGATGTATGTATTTTGCTCTGTTGTGACGGAATGTAGTGGTTTCTGAAAGGTGTTACGTGCCTTTGAAGTCGTAAACAAGAATGTCTAGAGAACACAGTTAAAATGTGACTTGTGATACGAGCAATTTACTTGCTTTTCAAACTGGGTTGCAACAAGCACACCAATTACCGTTCTCAAAGACCTTCTGTTTAGTTCGAGACTGTTGTTTTTAACTGGTCTGTGCATTCCAATGTTCTTTCGTGTTCGCGACCTTCCGGGCGGCTCGTAACGCGTTGAAGCGTGCACGTGATCGTAAGCAGTGATTCGAATTTTAAAGAAGCTGTGGGGAGCGCGTGAGTCACCGCAAAAAACACAAAACCAATCGAACAGAACGGGCAAAAAGAAAGAACGTCCCCCACCGCTCGCCCGCTTGTTTGTCTTTCTTTTGAACTTTCGGTTCGACTGCGCACTTCTGCTCACTCCCGAGCGATGGCTGGTGATTCATTGGTCTGTTCGGAGGACAACACATTCCAATCAAACTCTCGCACGTTCACGGGGAGGAATGTCTTTCTATCGGCGGTCTTCACGGCCTCCTTCCGCTTTCTCTTCTCCCGAAGACCCGCGTCCGCCAGTCCGCTCACATTCCTTTCGCGTTCATTTCTGTAATCGTCGACAAACATCACACGATCGTCTCTCCGCGAACCACGTGCACGTGGTCGCCGGCGGCATTCGCGCTCTTCACCCCACGAGACAAACGGCGAGCTTCAAGGCCGCTCGCTCGTTGCTCGCTGCAGTGAGAAGAAACAAAAAAGAAGTGGGCGAATTACCGCAAAGCAACCTCTCGGTTCGCTTCTCTTTGTTTCGCTCTTCCGTTGACCCAATTGCACGCAAATCAAAGATGCCGGTTGATGAAGCGCCGCTTCGAAAACAAAGGCGGTAATGAGCTCCAATTTCTACCGCTTTGTTCAGCGAACAATCGGAAAGAAGACGGTGGAGTGTTTTGATTCGAAGCAACGCGGAAATTGCGGCCACTTACCGTTCCCTCGGAATCTTTTTGATTCAATTGCTAGTGTTTATCCACAAATAAATAAAGTAGACAGCCGTCGACTAATGACCGTAAGCAAACCAAAGGAATTTCTTCTTCTTTTCGGCGGGCGGCTTCGCGAAGCGGCGGTCGGCGAACTTCGCGGGCGGGCGGTCGAGGACGAGCGGCAAGTGCGGGGCTTCGGGGCGGCGGTGGAGATCGAGGACGAGCTTCTTCTTGTCTTCCTCGTGATCGCTATCCTCCTCTTCCTCTTCCTCTTCCTCCTCTTCGTCTTCTTCGTTCCACTGGTGGGCGTCCATCCGAAGGGCCGAGGAGGACGAGACGGTCGAGGTGGCGGTGAGCATGGGCGAGGAGGAGAGCGGAGTCGAGGGCGCGAACGTCGAGGTGGTCGCCGTGTTGAAGGTGGGCGGCGAGAGGAGGAGGCCTTCCGCCCGCCTGCTCGTATCTTCGTTCCAACGCTCCTGCTCGCAGTTGGGTTCTCGCGGCCACTCGTTCGTTCCGGTCGTCCATCGCGTGCACTCGGCGGTCGGATCGGCGGCCGTCGTCCAGTGGGCGGCGAGCGGAGCGGACTGCTCGCGGCGCTCCCGCTCGGCGCGCTGCCGTTTGCGCTGGAAGCGGGGCGGCAGTTTGATGAAAATCACGGTCCGGAAGCCGCGGAACGTCTTCGCCAACGCGATGCGCAGCATGTGGAGCGGGTAGTCCACCGGCTGGCTCGCCTCCACGTCCAGCTTCAACGCGAAGCGAGTGCGCCGCCCGTCGGCCGGCGGCGTCGACGAGCGGGCGCGGCGGCAGGCGGCGAAGAACTCCGCGTTTTCGTCCTCCAGCAGCTCCACTTCGAGCACTCCTCCGGCTTTCCGCAAGGCTTCCTCGTCCTCGGGGACGTTGTCGTACCGCGAGCGTAGCATCGCCGCATTCCGAAAGTCGAACGCTTCTTGGAACATCGCGACTGATCAATTGGGATTCTGCCGATGGAAAGGGATCAAAATCGGAAGCCAACGAACAGGAACATACAGCTCTCAGTTCAGAAACATCGGCAACAGAAAGAAAGAACGCTCAGCTCGCCTGTCCCCAAGTTCGAACGAAACAAGTGGGCAGACGGTGGAGGTTTCGAATGACCGCCGAATTGGACGGAGCGGGCGGGCGGGTGACGTGCGAACACGATCGAAAACAAGCGGGCGAACGAAAAGGAAAAGCGGCAGAAAAATGGGCACAATTGGCGCCCGTTGTTGCCCGTGGGTCACGCGTTCGGTCGTTCGGCGGCGACCTTTCGGCACGGAGGGGCGGCTGTTCGTTCCCGCCGGCTTTGCGGAGTGTCGTTGGCCGGAGAAAGCTGCAAAAAGAACGCGGGAGTGATGAATCGAATTCGACACAACTGTCGACTCCCGGCTTTTGTTTACGGGCCTCAAGAACGCATGGTTCATTCGGTGATGTCGTGCGGCAAACAACTGGCTTCCTGCCAGAATTCCAGCGAGCGAGCGGGGAGCAATGGAAGTGGATCGAAGAGTGACATCATGAGAAGAGCCGAAGCATAAGCATTCGATGTCATTGAGTGCCCTCACCTCCAACTCTGGTACCCATTTCACTGCCGTTTACTGTTGCCCAGTCCTTTCACTCATTATTTTGTTTGTTTCTTGCGGGCATCCCGCCGCGTTTCCGATTTGTTCGCCGTTTGATCACGACTTCTGCCCGCCGTCCGCGCGACCTTGAGAACGCCGCAATTTGACGACGAAAAGCCGCGCGCGCGGCCGTGCGGCAGGCGGTCGGGTGGGCAATTAGTCGCAAAAACAAGGCGCAAAGCCGGACGATCAAACGAAACAAATGCGAAAAAAGGTGGAAAGAGGGGAGGAGAACGATGGAAGGTCGTACGAAGCAAGACAATTGCTATTGCCATCGAATCGAAAGTTCTCGACAGTCGGCGAGGACGAGGCGCGGTTGAGCGCGAAAAGGAACGTTTGAGCCTCAGATTAATCGCTTGCTCATCGTTCTTTGCCTCTCTGTTGCTTCAATCCTGCAATGTTCAATGGATCTCGTTTTTGCAATAAGCCGATCCGAATTCCCTATTCCTCTTCGTTCCTTGTTGTTGTTTACCTCTCGCTGCCCCCAGTTCAACCGACCAAACCGGCGGGGGTTTACAGCGACGGTTTGGGCGGCTGCCGCTTCGGTTTGTTTCCGGTCGTTGGAAGGCGCGAGTGCAACGCGCCAGTTTTGTTTACTTCGCGCTTGTGCGGGCGATCGATCATCTCCGTCGATTGCGGGCGATCGATTTCGTTGAAACTTGCGACCGCCGGGAATTCTTTTGACGCTCTTCGTTTCATTGCGGTTATGAACGAGCGTGTGGGCGAGCGGCAGAGAGTGTTGTGTTTCTCATCTGTTGATCACGAGGTGTAAACGAGTGCGGTTTCGCGCTCTTCCGGTTGTTTACGGCCGCCATCTGCCGAAATTCCGGCGGTGTGCAGCGAGGCGATAAACAAGTGGGAAGAAGGAATGAGCAGCAAGTGGGCTTCTCGTTTACGAGGACAAAACCGGGGATGATGGACGAGCTAATCTGCCTTTCTTTGAGTTGTGCCGCCACTCCGAGCTGTTGTCAAAGTGGGTAGTTGTTCTGTGCGTTCAAAATGGAGTGGCAATAAGGATGATCGATGGAAGAGTGGTTAGAAATCGGTGTTTTTCTTTGCTTCAGGTGCGGTAAAACTTACCCCAACTCGTTTCACTCCGCCTACTTCTACGAACAATCCCCGACTCGCTTTCACTCGTATCTTTCGGCTTGCCTTCAATTCGTCATGATTTCTGGTCGGTTGCAAACGAGGCCGTTCGGCGGGCGCCGGTCGGGAAGCAGGCGGCCGGCCAACACGCGACAAACACGCCGCTTGGTCGGCCGTCCGCTTCGGGCGGCAATTTGGGGGCTGCAAAATGCGGCCCGATCGTAAACAACAACTGTTTTCCGTTGGATTCGTCAGGCGAAAGCGAAAGAATTCGCGAACAAACGAGCGGCCGGCGGGCGCCCGTCCAAACGGTCGTTCTCGTGGACAAGCGGGCAGAAGGCCGGGGGGACGGGCGGGCGGCAATCATCTCGTCAAGAAGCGAATGGCCGTCCGCCGGGAGGCCAAACGCGGCGGAAAATTGGCAATCGGAAGCCGGCCGGGCGGCAGTTGTTGTTGTTTGCGTTCGGCCTCTCGAACGGCACGTTTCTTCTCGACATTTCCGCCCGTCCGCCCGCTTGTTTGTTGGCGGCCGCCCGGATGAAATCGGGGGCGTTTGGACGGAATCCAACCGACCAATCGATCATTCCGCTGCAAAGTGAACAAGCCAACAGAAAACAATTCTTCTGAAGCGGAAGTCTTCAGCAGGCTCCCACTCAAACATTTCAAGAAGAGAGCAAATGGGTTCTGCAAGAAGCTAATGCTCAAAGGTTCATCGCAAAGAACAGTTTCGAAAGCCTGTTCGTTAATCGTCGATCGAAACCGCGCGCCCTCCACCCTCTGCGGACATCCGACCGGGCGCGGGATATCGAAAAAGCGGAAGCAGGCGGCCGGAAACGCGGGGATTAGCCGGCAGATCGCTTCGTTATGCTCTCCGCGTTACCGTAGTTAATCTCCACCATTCTCTCGGCTAATCCGCTCGAGTGTTCCCATTTCTGATCGGTTTGCGGAACTCAAAGGGGGTCGATGTAGCACGAGAAGCTTCTTCTGCTCGTTGGTCGATGAAACGAGGAGTTGAATAAAAGGAGGATTTGTTGCAGGCGATCACTGCTTGCTTGTGCCACCCCCTCATCCTTCAACCCCTTTTCTTGTCTTTCGTGTCGATTGTTACAAGCCCCCCGAATTTGTTCCGGCGGCTTTTCGAAGCAGCGGGCGAAATGACGAGCGGCAGGCGGGCGGACGGGCCGGCCGGATTGACGATGCGGTCGATCGGCGGCCAAGTGCGGACATTTGGCGTCGTTTTAAGCCTTCCACTTCCAACTTCCTTGTGCTCCCCGGCGTCCATTCGATCCACTCGGCCGACCGTCTGGCGGCCCGCCCGATCGTTTCGGCCGCCCGGCAGCCGGCTTTTGGCCGCCGGACGGACGAAACGGGCGCTAAGCAGGCGGTCGAAACAAAAGCGGACGAGCGGAAGAACCAAAGATTGGCGATGATTGCTTCCTCGTTTGTTCCCAAACAAGCGCCTCAAAATCCCCCTACAACCTCAAATCTCGTTCAAACGTGTCGGTTTTCGTTCCTCCGGCCGAATGTGCGGCTTCCCCAGCTCTACGGGTTGGGCGGCTTCCAAATGCATTCGAAGGAGGCCAGATGTCCGCCACGGATTCGAAAACAAGCCGAGGGAGAGCGGCGGGGCTTCGCGTTGCGAATGGAACCGATTTGTTTCGCTCCTCCGCACATGACATCCCCTCTCGTTCCCCTCGTTGCTTTGAGATCGACGGGGATCAAACACCAACCGACCGAGTGGAACGAGGAAGTGCTGCTCGCCGTAAACAACAAACATCCTCCTCCACTGTCCTTCCTTCCGGCTGTTTCAAACTCGGCCGGCGTTTCGCAATCCGCACGTCCCCTCGCTCCGCAGGAGTTTGCCCGTGGGATCGCCGCCCGGCCGTCACTCGGCGGCGTCCAAATGGAGTCCTGATTTGTGGGCCGGTCGGCATCTGCCCGCGGATCGCATGGCTTTTCGGACGGGCGGCGTGAGTGATTCATTGCGTAAAGCCGCCGAAGGAGTCAACAACTCCGTTTTGTTCGAGGCTGTTCGCCCGGCTCTTTATCCATTATTCATTGATTATGGCCGCCGAAAGCGGGACGTTCCTTCCTCTCCGCATCGCATTCTTCATTAACATTCCAACCATCTCTTCTTCCTCCTCCTTGCGTCCAATGAAGAGAAGTCCCCCGAGTCGTTCTTTTCGCTCCGTTTCGAGCGAATTCCGCGACTTGTTTTGGTTCCTCTGCCGCGAATTAATCGAGCGAGTCGTGTGGCTGGGCGGACGGGAGCGGAAAGTCGACCGTCGATTCGGAGCCGGCCGCTCCGCTTCGTGAGCGAAACGAGAAGCCGGCCCGAACGAAACGAGTGGCCGCCGGCCGTGCCCCGCGGGATGTCCGGCCGGCCGCTGTTTTTGTTTTGCGGCCCGCTCGGCCGAATTGGAGCGGGGATGAGCGGACGAAATTGATTAAAACCGGGCAGTAAACAACCACCAAGCAGCCAGCCAGCGGTTGTTCCTCGTTCCAATCAACAGCTCGCAGTCGAGGACAAAGTCCAGCGGATTTCCACTCGATTTCTTCGGCCGCCGTCGTCTCCGTTCGACCGTAAAGTCGGGCGGGACAATTCGGGCATCAAACGGCGCCCGAATTGCGGCGGCATGTCCGTCCGGGTCCCCACTTAACTTCGGCCGCTTGTTTTCGGTTCGGCCGAGCGGTTCGCAGCGGTCGGCGGTCCAATTTCGGCTCCCCGCCGCCCGCTCGATGACCAACGAGCAGGCGGACGAGCGGACGAGCGGGCGGCCGCAGATGGGCGCGCCGCAATCCGAACAAAGCCGAGCGGATGGCGTAATTGAAACGAACGGGAAGCAGCGGAAGGAGGACGAGCGGGGTGATGTGAACGTTGTTTACTTTGACAGAGCTGGAGGAAGCGGGAGGATGGACGGGAAGGCGGATGTGTTTCCTTTTCGGGCGTCCTTTGGCTCTTTGCTTCATTTCGGCGACTGATTTTCGGCCTCTTTTGGAGTGGAGAGGAAGAAGGATTGCTCGTCGTTTTCTGGAGGGAATGTGGCTTCTTGTTTGTTTCTGCTCGTCGCTCGTCGCTCGTCATTGATTGAAGTCATCGGGGGATGAGAGGACTCGACGGGCCGAAAGAAGCCGCTTTGACGACTCGGCGGCCATCTCGGCGACGATTTCGAAAGGCGACTCGCGGGGATTGGCGGGCGGTCGGCGGCCGAAATCACGCCGCTCGCATCAAAACACTTCGCTTCCGTTCGGGCGGCCGGGCGTTTCCCAATCCTTCTTTCGGGCGATTCCCCCGCTTTCTGCTCGTTGGAGCGAACGGGTGGGCGAGAAAGAGGAGAAGCCGATTTGCATTCCTTTTCGAGGCAAGGCGGCCACTCTCTCCAGTGGCTAGAGGCAAAGGAGGATGATCGGCGGTTCTTCGTTCACGTCCGCTCGCTTGACGATGAGATCTTCCCGCTCGTTCGCCCTTGCGGCAATTCGACGACGACGGGCGGGTGTTTCTCACGAGCATCGGCGGATGGTCTAGGCGTCCCGAATCGTTCGCTCGCTCGCTCCAACGAAAGGCGGCAATTTGTTTTCGATTCGGGACGTCAACAAGCAGCCAGCCGGCTTCCTTTCGGCCCGCCGCTCGGTCGGCTGTTTACCGCGGCCGGGCGGCCGTCGGAGCGGAACGATCGGCGCGAAAAGGTCGTTGAGGCTCGTTTCGATGTGCGAATTCCGAAAAGGGCCCCCGCGGCGGGCAATTGCGGTCGGCCGGCCGAATGAATCGAGCGGAAGGAAGTGCGGAAGCGGCGAGAAGACGTAAACAACTCCAGGAGCCGGTCGCCGAGCGGATTTGCGGGCGGGCGGCAATTTTCTCGTCCGACCGAACGACCGGAGCGACGAGGTGATGGGAAGCGAGTGGCTGCATCGTTGGGCACTCGCTGCGGCCGTCAGTCGACTCTATTCAATCGGCTTGATCCGAGCCGTCACGGTGCCATTGATCCCTCGATTGCTCGCATTCATCCATTCGATTCAACTGGAGGTTTTTCTGACGAGAGCCCCGATTTGGACGCCGCCACTCGGCGTTGTTTCGATGCGAAATGTGAGGCCCGTTCGACTCCACTTCCTCATCGCGTTCCTTCGCCCAGTGCCGCCGTCAATTTGCGGCCAGAAGTGGGACGAAAACAACTCCGCAAGTCGGTGCGGAACGTCGACTTCGACTTCGGCCGGTCGATCGCGGGTGGGAGCGGCGGGCGCACTTCCGGAATGCAATCGGCGGCCGGCCGCGGCGGTCGAGGTCCGCTACGAAAACAACCCGCGGTGGCGGCGGTCGAGCGTTCCGATTTCCGTCGGTTTGCTCGCAAGTGTTTTCGTTCGACGGCCGTTTGTTTATTCAACGGTTTTTTGGTGGTTGCGAAACGAAAAGCTGCGGCGGACGAAAACAACGCAGCGAAAAGATGCTCGCGGTGCGGCCCTTGGATGCGCGCCAACCCCGGCGAAGCGTCGAGTGCGCGAAACCTCGCGCTACTTCTTTTTGTTTTGTTTGATGGAGCGGCGGTTTGGTGGTCGATGATCACCGAAACGGCGGGGGAATGCGGTTGTGGCGTGGGTTTCTTGATTGATTTGTTTTCGATTGCGACGAGCGACGACTTGTTGATGAGGCCCCCCGCGCGCATCTTTTCGATCGATTCGAGCACAAAAACAGCGGCGGAAAATTGCGCGCAAATCTGCGCGAATCGGCGAGCCTGTCGGACGGCGGACGAGTCGCGTGGACGGCGCGGCGTTTTTGTTCGATCGGTTTTCGACGGGAAACGACTGAAAATCCCCGCGCTCTCACCACCTGCGCGCCGCCCGACGACTTTTGGTCGCGTTGGGCGGTAATTGCGATTCTCGGGTCCGAAGACCAAAAGCCCACTAAAAGGCCGGCTTGTTTTCGTCCAGCTCGGGTTAATTGCGGCCTTCTTCCTCCCACCGGCCGGCCACCGGCGAGCCGCAAAGGCCACGGACCACGCGGGAGTGGGAACGAAGCCAACGAAAACACGTGCAGCTCGCCGTCTTGTTGATTCCGATGTTTGGTGAGCGAATCCCGACGGCGCGCGATCTGCGGAGCGAGAGCGAGGAAAGCCGCTCGTTCTCACGCGCACTGCCCGACTTGTTTACGCGCTTTCGAGCGATCGGCTCTCTGGATTTCGAAGGCGGGCAGCGAAAACAAACAACGCGACAAAAGCAACGCGGAAGCACACGGCCGGCCGGTCGGCGTGATCTTCCTCGTTTGTTTTTACGCCGCAATTATTTTCGTTCGCTCCGGCAGGAGTGAATCGAAAACACGAGGGCTTCCCGCTTGCGAAACTTCGATTTGATGCGCTCGGAGGCGGGCGAGAGCGAACGTTCGCTCGTGATTCACTTGCTGCCGCCGTGTTTTCGGTTCGGTTCTTCAAAAGTCGCTCGATCGACCACCGGCTGCTGCTTGTGATTCACCGAGGGTTTGCAAAAACAAAACGGCGGATCAAGCGGGCTGCCGTTGGAGTGACGAGCCCGATCGGCCGTCAACTGGCTTGTTTTGCAGTCGAATGCGAAAACACGCGGCTTTGCTTGCTGCCGGCGGATTAGCGACGGCGGATCATCGCCGGTTTGTTTTCGTTCGCGAGATCGCCGCTCTCCCTCGCTGCAGTCGACCCTCGCCGGTCGACCGATGGACCCCGCTTGTTCCCTCGCCGCCCCCTCGCTGCTTTGCGCGCCGTCCGGCGAGTTCCAGTCGATTGATTTCGAAAGCCGATCGCCGGCAACAACAACCGACGGCCGGCGTGTTCGGCGTGCAGAGGGCGCCTCGTTCACACGGCCGCCCTTCGCCTCCCTCTCGCCGTCTCTCGTTGATCTCGTGGGCTGTGCGCCCGACGAGCGAAAGGGGCGGGCGGAGCGCGTGGTTGTTTTCGAGGCGAAAAGCACGCCGACCGACCGGCCGCCTCGTCGTGGGCTGCCCGTGAAGACGCGGGCGGCGAGGGGCAGTGCTTGTTGTAAACAAAAACACGAAGCCGCCGCCCCGCCCCTTTCGAAGCCCGCCTGCCGGCCGTCTTCTTCGCCGGTCGGCCGCCCGCTCGTCCGCAGTCTCCGCTCCACCGCGTCGGGCGGGCGGTCGGCGGTGTTTTTGTCCTCTCGACTTCTCCCTCTTCGGGGTTCAAGGGCCGCCGATCACCGCCGTCCACTCCCGCCGTTGATTGGCCGCCACCTGCGGGCTGGGGTCTTCCGTACGGGCACTCCCCATTCCCTTCCCTTCCCTCCACTCCTCCCTCGCTCTCGACTGATAAGGCGCGCCCTCGTGGCCAATCAGTGGGCCACTCGACGGCGGGCCTCCATTGGGCGTCGAGATGACCGACCGGCAGCCAAAAGCGGGAATTCCGTCGACTGCGCGCGGGTGTTCTTTGATCACTTCGCCCCTTCCGCTCGTCGCTCCCGCACTCCCGCCCGCTCATTCCGAGTTGTTTACGAGTTTGTTTCGCGCAAGACGCCGCCCGCCCGGTCGAAACACTCGGACGGCCGCCAAAACCCATCAGTCGGCGACGGCGCGCGGCAGTCGGACTCGTGATGCGCGCTCTTGTTTTTCGCCCCGTCGCCCGCCCACCCGCTCCGCCGATCGGCGCGCCCTCGCAGCGGCCTCCAAACCGCCGCGCACAAAAACCGACGGCCGGCCGGTCGCGGGCTCGCGTTGATCCGCGCGGCCTCCAAATCCGCCCGCTCCCCGCACGTGTGTCCGACGGACCGCGCGGCCTTCCGTCGGCACGCGGCTCGATCGCGATCGGCGGCCCCCGCGCGCCCAAAAGTCGGCGCTGTACGAAAGTGGGGGGCCGTCCACTACGGTACGCGCTCGACGGACCGCTTCCCTCGTGTTTGTCCACTCGTTCCCGTTTGTCCCATTCGTCGTCGTGTGTCCCTCGTCCCGTCCACCGTCCACGTACTCGTTTAGAACCTCCTACTCCTCTCACCCACTCACCCGCTCGAAGAAGAAATGGCCTTCAACGCCAACTACCTGTCCACCCACCGCGGCCTGATCAAGATCGCCCAGATCGTCATCGGCTTCATCATCTGCGGCCTGCTGTGCGCCTCGTGGCTGGGCGGCCGGTCGTGCTTCGGCGAGGGCCGCGTGGGCTACGCGTCCGGCCTGAACTTCGTCTTCGTCATAATCAACATCGTACTTCTTGTGGTGAATCTGATGGAGATGTCCAACTACTCGCTGGTAAGCGGGCGGGCCCTCGGGTTCTCTGGGGCATCGGGCGGTCCATTTCCTCTCTGTCCCCGGCACACGTCGACGCCCGGTCGTTGTAGGAGCGAATCGTCTCGATCATCGGCTGCGTTCTGTTCCTGATCGCCGCCATCCTGCTCGTGTGGCTGCTGATCGTGCACGACTTCGCCGGCACCAACCTGATCATCTCGACCATCCTGATCGTCGTCCAGTTCTTCCTCTTCCTCTACGACACGAAGATTCTGAACGGCGAGGTCGCCAACTAAACGGCGACGGCGAGCGCTGCCCCCGAATGCACCCCTTGCCCTCGCACTCACCCTCTCGCACACTTCTCCCACGATTTCTACTTCGTTTCGTCCCCAACTGCGATCTAATCGCCCCCTTCTTGTTCGTCTGTCCGTCTGTCCACGTCGACTTCACGTATTTTCCGTCCATGTAAAGAATAAACCTGTGCCACGCGTCCACTTGTGGTTGTCCTTGTCCTGTTTGGAGTGAAGCCGTTCGTTGTGCGGGTGTTCGTTCTTCTTCGTCTGTCCGTTGGTGTGGTCGAGCGGCCGCAAGAAAGAAGGGCGTTGTTTGTTGGGGTCAGGAAAGCAAGGGCAATCGACCCTCCTGCTCGTCCCCCTCGTCGCTGATTGATTGCTGCGTGTTCGCGTCGACGCGTCGCGTGATTCCGCCCACGAATTCCCGACTAATCGGCGCCCTCTCGTTGCAGTAACCCACTCACCTCCCTCGTCTTCCTCAACCGCAATCATGGGCGTCAACTCCGCGTACCTGTCGACCAACCGTGGCATTCTGAAGATCCTCCAGATCGTGGTCGGGTTCATCATCTGCTCGCTGCTCTGCGCGAACTGGTGAGTCCTCCCTTCCCTCCGCTTCATCCCCTCCTTCCTCCTTGCAGGTACGGCGGCCGCAGCTGCTTCGGAGGTGAGTTCCCCTCGCTTCCTTCTACCTCTAATCAATTCCGCTCGTTGCAGAGGGCCGCCTGGGCTACGCCAGCGGGCTGAACTTCGTCGTCGTCGTCGTCAACATTGTTTTGTTCGTCCTTAACGTGAGTTTAAGACGAGCGACGCCCCCACTAGTCTCTCCTTCCCCTCACCCTTTCCCCGCTTCAGTTCCTGGACGTGAACGCGCTCTACAAGCTCGAGAAGTTGTACTCGGTCATCTGCACGGCGAGTTCCCCTTCCCTTCGATCGGTTGATTGATCCCTCGCTCCGTTGCAGGTCCTCTTCCTGATCGCCGGCATCCTGCTCGTCTGGTACATCATCGAGCACAACAACCAGCGCGGATGGCTGATCGCCTCGACGGTCCTCATCTGCGTCGAGTTCGTGCTCTTCCTCTTCGACGTCAAGATCCTGCAGGTTCGTTCCCCTCCCCTCTCATCCCTCCACTTATCCTCCCGTCGTTGCAGGGCGAGATGACGAACTGAGGACCCGCGGACGAGGCTCGCACCGATTGTAAACATCGCCCTTCACTTCTCCGAACTTTCCCAAGCCTCTCACTTCTCTCGCACCTCCCCCTCTAAGATCACTCGTCGCTCACCCTCTCACTTCTGTGCAGTCGTTCGATGTGGTGCGGCAAGGGCGGGGTTTCGGCTCCCCTATTCGTTGTGTGCACTTCCCCCTCTAATAAACCAGACGTAGTGACTCGTGGCTGTGCTTTGCTGTTGTTGTCCGTGGACTTGCTGTTGGCTTGTGGTCGTGAAACGAAGTAGTTGGTTGGTCGTTGGCTGTGGACTGAGTGGTGTGCTTTGAACTCGACGTAGAACTCGAATCGGCTTGCTTGTCGCCAGGGGTCGTCCGTTCGAGCCGCTTCCCGTTTCTTCCCATTCCCTTGTCCATTCGGCAGGCGAAATCGTCGGCCGAAGGCAGGAGTCGCTTCGATTCATGCGAAAGAGCGATGGTCAGAGTCCCCGCTTCCTTCCGCTCGCCCCCGCCGATCCGTTCTCCGTCCAAATCGTTCGTTTCGGCTCAAATCCAAGCGATTTCCCCCGCCGCTCGTCGCGTTCGTGCCGCGAGTCGTGGCCGCCGCGCCCATCCGTCGGCATTCGCTCATTCCGTGCGGATTTTAGTGAAATCAACTCCACTTCCTTCCTCGCACCCGCTCGCTCGCGACTGCTCGAAACAAAATGGCCGGCGTGAACACTGCGTACCTCTCCACGAACCGCGGCATCATCAAGGTCCTCCAGATCATCATTGGGTTCGTCATCTGCTCGCTGCTCTGCTACTCGTGGGTGGGCGGCCGCAGCTGCTTCGGCGGTGAGTTCTCGTCCTTCTTCTCCTTCCACTCACTTCCTTCCGCTTCCAGAGGGCCGCGTCGGCTTCGCCTCGGGCCTGAACTTCGTTGCGGTCGTTTGTAACATCGTCTTTTTCGTGAGTTTGCCCGCTTCTGACGAACACACGCTCATTTCCGTCCGTTCAGCTGCTGAACTTCATCAACCTGTCCGTCTTCAAGCTGGAGCGCTTGTACTCGGTGGTTATGACCGTGAGTCCCCGCTCCACGCTTCTTTTGACTCGAATCCCGTGTGTTCAGACCCTCTTCCTGGTGGCGACCATCCTGCTCGTCTGGTGGCACCTGGAGTTCAACGATCAGCGCGGCCGAATGATCGGCGCGACTGTCTTGATCTGTGAGTCCCCGGAATCTTGTGGACATTCCCTCAATTCGTGGGCTTTCAGTGGTCGAGTTCCTGCTCTTCTCCTACGACACCAAGATCCTCCAGTGAGTTCCTCCGTTCACCGTTCATTCATCCGACGCACGAATTTCAGGGGAGAACTCGCGAACTAAACGTCTCCGATCGACGTTCGTGCGTCCGGCCGCTCCATCGGCCGACGTCCTCGACTCTCCGCTCCCCGCTTCTCCCGACTGTTTGCTTCGATTCGTAGCTTTAATCTCTCCTCTGTCTTCGATGCTTTAAACCAAAATACTCCCCTCTGTTTCGTTCACCACGTCCTCTCGCCGTCGTTGAGATTAACGCGCGTGTTCTTCGCCCACCACTCGGCCACCGAGTGCTAGCAATCTGTTGTACATAACACGCATTTCTTCTTCTCGTAAACAAATCGAATGCTAAGCGAATCCTCCATTCTATCGCTCATTGCTCTCCTCCTTTCTCCCGCTCCTCTCCATTCGGATCCCCCCGCTTCTTCGTTGTGCGACTCCCGCAGCTTCGGCTGCTCGCCGCCTTCCTCCCACTTGTTGTAATTCGAATGACAAAATAAACGTTTTGTAAAGAGCTGATCGACGGGCCTGAACGCAAGAAACAAACATGACAATTGCGAGCAGAAGCAAACCATTTTCTGGAGTTCAAGCAGCAAAAGAGGTGAGAATCCGCTGATCGATTGCTTTGCGGTCATTTCGTGGAAGATCTGCAGTCTCCTTCGGTGCATTCGAGGTTTACACGAAAGACATCCTCGATTGCGAGCTCGTCCTCCCAATGGCTTGTCGGGAGTCCCGAACGGAAACCCGTCCAAGTGGCGTTTTCGTGGCATTCCGCCCGCCACGGTCCGCTTCGTTGTGCTTCTTTCCCGGATGAGAATTTCGGTCGAATTTCGATGGAAATCGAACGAAGTGCGATGGAATTGTCGGCAGCATCGACAGAAGAACGTGTTGGTGGGGACGGAGTTCTAAACAGAGTGAAATTCCAGCATTCCGCTTCTGTACGGGAAATTTGCGAATTCCCGTTTTTTTTCGCGTCCATTTCGCGGATTCTCCGACAATCTTCCATCCCATCATCCCAATTGCAGCTTTGATCCATCCGCCGTCCTCCCGCCCGCCCGTTCGAACGAAATGCGCCCGAAGCGAAAGGAGCCGACGGACGAGGTGATGCCGACGGAGGTCTGCTACTGGTGAGTCTTCCTTCCTTTTCTCTTGATCCAGCCGTTTCTCTCAGCAACGGCCGTCGCGAGCTGGGGCTGATGGAGCTGCACTGCAACGGCTGCAAGAAGTGGTTCCATCAGAAGTGTTTCCGCGACCTAAAGGAATTGTACGTTCTTCCCGCTACTTTCTTTGATTAACCAACGCTTCGTTGCAGCTACGGCCTTCCGTTCATGGTCTGCTACGTGTTCATGTGCCGCGACTGTGCGCCGGACAAGAAGGAGTCCTGGTCGGCCAAGCAGACGAGTGAGCACTCCTTCCTGTCATTTCTATTCCTTTCGTTGGCTTCAGACTTCTCGCACATGTGCATCATGGCGCTGGCGAACATGGTCGTGAATCACTTCAAGAAGGAGAACCCCGAAGCGGAGGCGGCGGACCTGGCCGAGCTGATCACGAAAGCGGAGCCCAAATTCTTCCACCTGAACGACGAAATCATCCCCTTCTTCGACGAGAACTGGGAGTCGTTGACGCCGTTGGCGCGTCGCGTGAAGAACACCTGGCACGCGACCATTGCGAAGACGCTCGTCAAGGAGTCGGAGCTCTTCCTCGCGCAAGACGACGACGACAACATGTACACGCTGAAGGAGCGCGATCTCTGCACCATCGGGCCGATGCACAAGGCCGTCCGCAACGTGAGATTCCTTTCGTTCATCCCTATCGAAGGATTGTGCTTGCAGTTGGGCAAACGCCCGCCCTCTCAACAGCCGACCGCCGTCTTGGAGCCGCCGGACGAGGATTCGGGCCCCAAAACGCGCGGAGCGTCTCGCCGCAAGGCCGTCGAGAGCGTCCTCACGTCCGTCCCGAAGCGCTACAGGACGTGAGTTCCCCGCCCTCCTTTTGTGGGTTGAATGCGGAAGCTTGAAGGACGGGCAACTCGGAGCCCCAACCGCTGAACGAGGGCGTCAATCAGAACGTGGACGCTCCGTTCAATCGCGGCGAACTCCGCTACCATCTGGCCGAGGAGGATCCGTGCGTTCCGAACAAGTGAGCACTCCTTTCTTTTGTTCGTTTGTTCACTTGAGTGCCTGCAGGAGCGAAGTCGCGAAGCCGGCGCCACAGAGCGACGATCCCGCCGCGCACGTGAACAATCCGCATCACTTCCGCATCACGAACCCGCCTGGCGTCTCGATTTCGCCCAACGATCGCGCGCATCAAGTGAGCCCATTGATTTCTTTCTTTTGTTCATTCTTTTGCTCCGTTTAGCTGAAGCTGGACGCCGACGGGCTGACGCTGACCGGCAACGGCGGTTACGCGATGGCGCGCGCCACCCACTCGGTGGCGTACGGCCGGTGGTACTTCGAGGTCGAATTCCTCGGCCAGCCGGGCGACTCGCACGTGCGCATCGGCTGGGCGCGCTCGCATTGTAGGCTGCACTCCGCTTGGCGCCATCCTCCAACCCACGGGTTTTCAGCCGTCATTCAGGCGTGCGTCGGTTACTCGAAGTTCTCGTACGGGTGGCGCTCGCTGAAGGGCACCGCCTTCCACGACGGCTTCGGCACCACCTACTCGCCGCCCGGCTTCAAGCAGGGCGACGTCCTCGGCTGTTTGATCGACCTGCCCGACTGGGAGGAGCAGCTGGAGAACGACCGCCCGATTGGGACGATGCTCCCCAAGTCGCACAAGAACCATCAAGTGATTGGCTTCAAATCTCACCATTTCTTCGAGGAGCACGACGACCCGAGCGGCGCCGTCGCCCGGCTGAAAGAGGTGCCCGGCAGCAAGGCGAGTCCACTTCATTCTTTCGTTGATTCCTCGCTCGAATTGCAGGTGGAGTTCTTCCTGAACGGCAAGTCGAAGGGCGCCGCCTTCCGTGACATCTACGAGGGCTTCTACTTCCCCGCCGTCTCGCTCTTCCACGAGGCGACCGTCCGCTGCAATTTCGGGCCCAAATTCCGCCACACGATCCCCAAGGGGGCGATGCCGATGAGCGCCCGCGCCGAGCAGGTGGTCGTCGACCAGACGCTCTCGGACATCTGCGATTTCGTCGCCATCGAGGAGGAGAAGGCGAGACAGCCGCCGCCCGTCGCTGCTCCCGCTGGAGCTCCTGCCCCGACGCCGTCCACCGCTGCGGCCGCCGGCGAGCCCTTTCTTAACGAAGTCAAGCAGGAGCCGATGGAGCATTGAGCAGAGCATTCGTTTGAGGTTGATCCTCCGTCCTTCTTCCTTCCCCATTCATGTGTTCTTAATTTATTCGCTCTTTCCATTGCTGATGATGTTCATCACTTCTCACTCGAAGTACAACGCGGATCCTTTAATAAACTAACGTTCTCCAGGTCCGATGGCTTGTTCACGCCCTTCACACGCATTGCTTTTGTTCGAGGCATTTGTCCGATCGGAAATAAATTCAATGTTCAGTCGGAGAGATTTTATTGTGGACGGGTAGGTTCTGAAACGACCGAAAGGTTCCAGGGTGCATCTTCCATGTTCTTCTCGGGTGACGTTTCGAATAAAATTTCTGTTCAACTAGAGCTTGAAAGCAGCCAGCTTCTCCGATAAACAACGCCGCCCGATCGGCGGGCAACGCCGCGTCGCTGCCGCCCGCCGCCGCGTCCCGGCCGGATTGCGCGGCGGTTTGAAATCGTGGCGTCGAGCGGTCGGCGGCGTTCGGCTCGCCGAGTTCCCGCGTTCGCCGGTCCCCTCGTCCAGCCAGTTTTGTTGTAGCGGTTGGGTCGACGGAGTCAAGGAGGGAAGAGGTGCTTCTTGCCGTCTAATCGGTGTTGAAATCGGCTCAAGATGGAGGAGCAGGAATTTTGGTCCAAAGTCCGCAGATGTTTTTCTCGCAGACTGCCCGCCAGACGGCTCGATTTCGACACCCGTTTAGGCGACGTCTCCTTCGGTTGGAAGTCGGGGTTTCGCTCTCAATTCAAGGTTGTTTGCGTGAATTTCCCGTAGATTTCCGTGTGCATGTTCCTTCCGGACCTCTCGCAAGCTTCTTTGGATTGATTTGCCCCGTTTTAGACCGAAGACGATTCTCGGCCGTCAACGAGCAGCAGAATGAAGTCACCGGCCGATTTGACGGCCGCCGAGCTGAAGGCGGAACTCGCGGAATTCGGCTTTAAAGTGGGGCCGGTGATCGACGCGACGCGCTCGCAGTACGAAAAGAAGCTGGCCGCGTTCCGCTCGGGCAACTCGTCGGCGGCCTCGTCGCGCCGCTCGTCGGCCACCAGCCGCCCGACGCCGCCCGCGCCGCGCACGCCCTCGACCCGGACGCCGTCGCCGCGCAAGTCGCCCGCCCGCAAGCCGTCCGCGTCGCCGCACAACTCGTCTCAACGCAACGACACGGCGCGCCACGAGCCGCCGCCCGACGAGCCGCAGCCGCCGGCGCGCAGCTCGACGGCCGGCCGGAAGCCGTCGCCGCACAAGTCGGCGTTGCGCGGGGATTCGCCGCGCGCGACGCCGAACGCCTCGCCGCGCGCCTCGACGCGGAGCTCCACGGCGTTCCGCAACGACTCGCCGCCGTCGCACACGCCGTCGCCGCGCATCTCCACGACGCGCCAGCCGGCCGCGCCGCGCTCGTCGGCGTTCAACGGCTCGCCCTGGAGTTCGTCCTCGTTGTGGAACTCCTCTTCGGCGAACACCTCGACCGTCCGCTCGCGTCTGCCCTCGGAGCGCGGCGTCTACGGAACGCCCGGCGGTCGCGCCTCGCCGCCCATCAACCGCCATCGCCTCCAGCAGTTCCAACAGGCGAACGGCTGGGGCGACGTCTCCAAGTGGGTGATGATCTGCTTCGCGTCGTTCACGATCATCCTCGTCCTCGCCTACCTCTTCACCGCCCACCCGAAGACCGTCGAGCGGGGACGGCGGATTCTGTTCGGTGAGTTCCTCCGCCCATTTCTTCCATTTGTTCGCGAGTGGATTGCAGGCACAATCTCGGACACGCTCGCCTTCTTCTACAACTACGCCGTGCTGCCGGTGTTGCTCACGGTCGTCGGCAAGTCCTCCTTCGAATTGATTTGTTTCACTCATTCGTTTGCAGTCGGCGCCCTCCTGTTCGTCCCGTTCCTCTACTACAAGAAGCGCAAACTGACGCGCGCCCGCTTCGAGCGCCAAACCATGGAGCTCGTGGACAAGATCGCCGATCGGGTGCGCGAGGCGGGCACCAGCGGCACCGCCGAGCAGCACATCCGCGACGCGATCATGCCACCCACTCGGTTCGTCCGCTTTTTTCTCTTTTGTTCGAATTCTCGTCGTTTGCAGCCGCACGGAAGCCGACTGGACGCTGTGGCAGAGCGCCGTGGAGTTCATCAACAGTCAGGACTCGCGGATGCGCTCCGAGAACCGCGTGATCAACGGCGTCGAGTGCAACGTTTGGGTGTGGGCGAACGCGCACGATCTGTCCCAGGGATACGCCGGTGAGTGCTCCTTCTGAATTCATTTGATTGCTTGGATGTTCAGGTCTCGTGGAACGCTCGCCGCAAGCCCACCACGCGCCCACGTTGGCGCTCACGCGCTGCCTGAAGATTCGCGGGCTGATCGACTCGAATCGGTTCGTTTCTTTCGATAGTTTCCGTCGATTTCTCCTCGCATTCGTTCAGATCGGAGGACGAGTTGGTGCGTCGCGAAGTCTACGAGAAGCTGCGCCCCGTGGTGCCCGTCCACTTCTCCATCTTCCGCGGCAACGAATCGTGCGTGTACCTGATGTTCCGCGAGCTCTCCGAGGCGAAGAAGGCCTTCGACGCCTTCCACACGCAATGGATTCGAGGTTCGTTCTTTGCATTGGTTCTTTTGAGTTGATTGTCTGGAATTACAGGCAACCTCGTGAACGTGAAGTACGTGCGGGACGAGCGGTACGCGGAGCGCTTCCCCGAGGTCTCCCTCTGATGCGCTCGATTTGTTTCGTCCCTCTGTTGCGGCTACTTCGTTCCTGTATTCATCGTGTATTTTATTCCTCCAGCCCCCCACTTTGTTGTTGATGGGCTTCCATTGGTCTTCGTTCTGTTGCCCCATGTTTTCAAATGATTCCGTCACAACTCTCGCCTCCTTCCGCCGTTCCCACCATTGCCCCCTTCTGTTCCCATTTGTTCGTCCACACATTGACCGTTCGTTCCGCAATAAACATGTTCGAAAGCAAGCCAAGGGTTCGTTTTGGAGATCTCCACAGATTGGCCGCCTGATTGGCCGAGTGGAAGGTCGGAGAACCCGATAGCAACGTTGCATCAAGCCAAAGAACGACCCGATTAAACGATAGCCCTTCTGCAAGCCACCCACAAGCTTGCTTGAATGCCCGCAACTTTCTCCGCCGCTCCGTTTGTTCACCGCAAAGGGGAGAGGGATCATGACTCCGCCGGAAGAAGGGGAACAAGCACGGAATAAAATCGGCGACCGATCGGAAGTCACGAACGGGCGGGCGGACGAGCGAGCGGAGTGGATGACCGCAGGTGAGTGGGCGGCGAGGAAATGACCGCACCGAACGACAAACGGCGCCGCACGTGAACCGAAAGCACAAAAGAAGAAACGGGAGGTGAATAGCGGCGGCTTTCTTTGGGGTTTCTTAACTAAAGGAGAATGTTTGCTTGCTTGATGGACGGAGATGCTTGCCATTGAACGAGCGAGGGACCTGAAGCTGGAAGGTAGATTCATTCGTTGACTGCCGGCTTGAGCGACTGCTTCCCCAGTGCTCAGAGCTCCATCGCCCCTCTCGTAGGTAGTTTGATCGGCGGCGTTTATTGCAAGCGAACGTCCGGCTTCCATTTCACTTTCTTCCGATCGTTTTCGCCTTTCCGCTTTCGCTGCCGTTCGGGTCGTCCGCCCGCCGCTCGCCCTCGTGCCCAATTGCGCGTGAGCGGGCGGCGATTCGAATCGCAAACATCGTTCGGTTTGCCGTCCGGAGATCCGCTTTCTTGCCGCCCGCCCGACCGCCCGTTTGACCTTCGGCCTCGTGGATCGGCGAGCGATTTCGTCCGTCCGCTCCATTGGCTTCTCCGCCCGCCGCCGCTCGTCGTCTTCTCCCCAATCGCCGCTCATAATTCCCGCCTTCTTCGGAAGGTGAGAAAGCGGCGATTTGCCTCCGGTTTGCAACTTGCCGCTGGATCCGCAGCGAACGTTTACGACCGCCCAACGTCCAGCGTTTTGGTTGGGCGCCGCCATTTTGGTTTGTGGAGGGCGGAGGTGGAAGGGGGCTGTTCGGTCGGCAGGTTGTTTGAGACGTGAACGACCGGATAATTTCTGTCCACCGGTCACTCCATCGACAGTCGGGAGCGCTCGGTGTGCTTGAAACTGCAGGATGCTTTTCGCTGCTGTTACCCAGCGGCATTCGTTTTCTTCCCAAAGGAGCTGAAAAGCAGGCCTGCTGCAACACCTCTTCTTTGCGCGTAGGGTTCGATGCTCACCAGCTAGTGAAAGTGCGAGCGTCAAGGTCGGCTTGCTGCCTTTCGTGAGCTAAACTCCATTTCTAATGCCAGCGGACCGCTGCAGAATTCCCACGTGTCATCAAAGAAATTCGAAGGTCCTTTACGGATCAGCGGGAATTTACGGCGATTCGGGGTTTTCGGAGGGTTTGGGAACGTCTTTCACTTTCTTTTGCCGCGGCTTTCGGGCGACCTTCGATCGTTTGAGGTTTCTTTTGACTCCTTCGGGCTAAAAGCGGGCGGATCGCCCGCAAATGACCGCCGATGGGCGCGGATTCACGTGCGGAGTGACCGGCCGCCGGCTCGTTCGGGATCATCCGCGCGTGGGATCGCCGGTAATCCCCCCGCCGTCTTCTTTGTTGTTCGCCGAATTGCGAAAGGAGTAATGAGCACGTGGACGAGTGATTTCTTTGTTCGTTTGCAAGGATCGGGCGGGCGATCTCAAGAACAAGAATTGGGGTTCTTTCTGCTGCTCGAAAAGTTGTTTTGAACTGTGATTCATGGGCGATGTAGTTGGCTGGCTGGTGAAATCCAATCGTCAGAACCTTCGTTTGCGAGCTTTCCACTTGTCGTCTTTCAGTTCAAACATTGCGCTTATTTGAGCTGCTGATCGCACGAATATCTCCCGAACGATTTCCGCCGCATTCTTCGGTTCGAAACCAAACGGTTTCAATCGAGCGGCGGGGCGCGGGCGGAGCGAACGGAAATCAGCGGCGATCGCCGAAAAGAGCGAGTAAACAAGCGAAGCGGCGGGATTCGTGCGAGCAAGGGGATTTCAGAAGAAGACCGCCTGATTTGTTCTTGTTGTTATCTAAGCACTCGTACAGAAGAGTTAAAGCCATGTCCTCTGCCTCCGACTACTCGCTCGCTTTTTCACCCTCATTTCTCTAACCTCCCATCTTATCCGTTTCGGGCGAACTCGTTTGCCGCTTTCCGAATTCCTCGCCGATTGTTTGCGTTTGGTCGGTGGGCGGCGGTGGCGATCGGAAGCGGCGGAGAAGAGCGGGGCGGGCGATTCGGCAAACACTACCGATCCGCAGGAAAACCGGCGGCTTCTTCTGCGAATCCGACGGAGAGGTGAGCGAACCGGCGGATGTTGCAGAAGGAAGCTTCTTTGTGCTTCTTCTTCCAATCAACCACGAAGGAAGAAGAGACTCGTCTTCCGGTTCGTTTGCCTGTGGTTGTGATCTTTCAAGTGGCATTGAGTGCTGCCGGTTGCTCGTGTTTTGATCCGATGTTCAGCCTGACCAACGCCTTCTGTCAAGTGGTGTATTCGTGTTTGCGTCCTTTCCTTTCGTTTGTCAAAGGGCTCACTGGCTCGTTTGCAGCGCTCCAATCCACTCGTCAGTGTCCGCTCAATCAGATGAGAGCCACGTGACGAACCGCTCAAACATCCACCGGTTCACAGTTTCAATGACTTGCTCTCATCGATTTATGCTGTCGAGATCAATGAGGACATTCTGTAAGTTGCTCGTTCCAGTGCGAAGTCTCAAGTCCCTTATTCTTTCAGGGCTTGTCGTCCTTCTCCTCATCTTCATGTCCCTTCACACGGATGCCCGCTTCACGGACTGCACGAGTCTGTCGACGGAGTGCTGCTGGCGGCCGGCGAACTACTCGGTGCCGTGGCAACGACACGAATCTATCGATCAGGCGTGGTACCGAAAGAACTTCCGCACGGGGCTGTTGCGGCCGCCGCCCGGTAATCTCCGCTCATTCTTTCTTTCAACCATCGATCGATTGAAGGCCAAACCTACTACTCGACGACAGTCGGGGATTCGAGCGAGATCTCCGCGCTGGAGTCGTGTTCGTACTGCTCGCGGACGGGCAACGTGAAGATTTGGCTGCGGTTTGTTCTCCTCCCACTTCTCCCACTTGATTCCTTTCGTTTGCAGCCACTGGGCGAGTCCCGCGACGAGCATGGAGCTTTGCTGGTCGCAGATCTCCGGCGGGCGGAACGTGAGCGAATGCCGCGAGCTGGACGCCAACAAACACGGAATGATCGAAACGATCCAGCTGTCCATTCAACGGAACATTCCCGTCTTCGTGAGAGCTTTCTCAAATCCTCCTCCTCATGCTTCCGTTCAGTTCTCGCTGGTCATGAAGTCGGGCGCGCCGAGTGCTCCGGCGACCGGCCTCGTCGACTTCCTGAACGTCCGCTCCGAGTTGTGCTCGCTGAACATCCAGAAGCTGAAGAGCCAACGGTTCGTCTCGCTCGGCGGCTCTCATTTGGCGGCCGAGCGGTTGGGCGCGGCGGGCGGCGAGGAGGCGACTGACGAGAAGCGAGCGGAAGCCGACGATCCCGAAGCTGTCGAGCGGGACCCCGACCTCCAAGCCAAAGCCGCCAAGTTTTTCAACTCCGAAGAAGAGGGAGACGGCGGACAGCCGCCCGCGAGTCCCGAAGGTGGCGAGGACGCGGACAGCCGGCGAGATCACGAGCATTTGGACGTGCGCCCGGCGGAGTCGTGGCCCCCGGCCGAAGTCGCGCCTTCCGCTCCGCAGCCGCCCGAATGGTCGCCGGTCGACGAACAGCGAGCGGCCGTCCCACGACCGCCGTCCATCGCGCCGTCCGATGCGTTCGATTGGCCTCCGCCGCCGATCCACGCGCCGCTCCACTCGAACCAGGAAGTAAACCAGGAGCCGCTCCAGGAGGCGGTTCAAAAGCCGCTTCATGAGAACAGGGAAGAAACGACAGCAGCTCCGTGGATCCTCGACACGACGACGCCCGAACTGGGCGCTCTGACCGCCAAACTGCAAACGGCAATCGACGAGTTCAACCGACGAGTGGGGGCCTCGCCGCCCGCCTCGTTCTCCTCGGATTCGAGCGCGCAGTTCCGCTCGGCCGACTTCCGCCTGCCGCCGCCGAGCGCCGTCGAGCGGCCGCTGGGCGCGCCGCCCGCTTTCCGTCCGCCGCCGCAGCGAGGAAGCGACTTCGTGCGGCAGGCGAAGCCGACCGCTCCGCTCTCCTTCGCCAAAATGTTCGACCTGTTCGTCCCAACTCCGTCGCCTCCAGCGCCTCCGCCCGCTTCTTCGTGGCCGCTCCAACCAATTGGCTCACCGACCGCCCCGCCGCCGTCGCTGAACTTCGGCCCGTTCGTCGTCGCGCCGCCTCCGTCGGCTCCAGCACTCCCGATCTCCTCGTCGCTGCTGCTGTTCGGTCCGTCAGCTCCAGCGCCGTCGATCGCCGAGTCCATCGACGCGCCGACGAGAAGCGAGAGCGGCGAGCGGGCCTCTTTTTCGCTGCCCCGAACGGTCGACCTGGCGCCCGTCGATTTCTCCGCGTTGTCGCCGAAGAACTCGGCCGGCGCGGTTCCGGTGGGCGCGGAGGCGCCTCCGCCCGCGTGGCTCGTCGCTCCGCAGCAATTCGGGACGCAAATCAACCGCCGGCCGCCGCCCGTCATCCCGTGGGCCACGCCGAAGCCGTTCAATCGTGAGTTCGACAGCGGAAGCCCTTGGTCCTTCACTCTCGTTTCTTGCAGCGTTTGCGGACCTGTTCGGCGACGAGTTCGCCGAGTTCCTCGACCCCGCATTCAACACGACGAAGTACGACGAGCTGGAGATTCGCTACGAGAAATCGAAGAACGCCGCCGCTGCTGCAGCGGCCGCTCGGGAGAAGGCGGCAGCCAGCGCTCGCGTGAGCTCGGGGCCGAACGGTCGGGAGGTGGGCGGCTGGTCGCGCGGGATGCTCCGCTCTGAGCTCCAAATCGGCCGCCTGCCGCAGGGCGCGACGCCCCGGGCGGCGGCCACCGTTTCGCTGCCGACGACCACGCGGCCGCCCGCAACGACCACGACGACGACCGCCCCGCTCCAGTCAGAGAGCGGCGAGTCGAGAGCGTTGCAGATCGAAGCCGGCGAGATGAAGGCGGACAGTCCTCACCAGAAAGCATTGATTGGACAGCGACGTGAGTGAGAGGATGTAAATAAGTGGGGGTTCTTGAAAGGAACCGTGATTTGCTCAATCGACTGCTGCGTTGTTCAATCGATCCTTTCGGTCGTTTCAGCCCCGACCACACGCGACTTCCAACAACAAACCGTGGCGCCGAATCCGCTCAAACTGCGGCCGCCGTCCTTCGTTCGCGCGCGCGCCGACGGTCTGGACGCGTTTGGTTCGATGCGGGAGCGCTTCCGCGCGTTCACCCCGACGACGACGACCGTCGTGTTCCCCGCTTCGATGACCTCCGCCGCGCCGTCGACGTCCACCCACCCGCCCGCTCTCGCGACTTCGACCGGAGCGCCGCTCGTGCCCCGCTCGCTGCCAAAATCGACGATTCGCTCCGATCCACCGCCTCTGCCGACGCCTCGCGCTCGCTGGAGCGGCCTGGAGGCGGGACTTCTGGCCGCTCGCCAACGTTCGTCTCCGCTCGTCGAGGACGTCGACTACCCCCGAATTGGCCGCCTGCCCGGCAGCCGGAAGGGGCACGAGGAGGAGCGGAAGCCTGCGGATGGGGCGAAGAGCAAAAAGAACTCGAAGGAGTGCTTCTTTTCGGGCGGCTGTTTGTTCGAAAAGTCCACCTGCGACTTTCGAAATTCCGCCACGTTGTCCACGAACGGCGAGTTTCGGCGGGTTTCCGGTGGGTTCTCCCTTCTTCCCGCAATCATTCGATCGATTCGCTGCAGTGGGCACCTCGAACTTCGTGGAGGCGCGCGTCTCGCCGGGCGAGGTGGCCGTCTTCGAGTCGCCGGTGAACACGACGCGCGGCTTCTTCGTCCTCTTCGACTTCCTCGAGTGGACCGAAGGCGAGAAGCTCTCGTTTTGCTGCGTGACGCCCGGCCGGGATCCCGTCGAGTCCTATTGCCCGTACGAGTCCTCGACGAACGAAACGGACGTCGTTTGGGAGAACGGGCAGGTTTATTGCGAGCCCGAGACCACGAAGGTGAGCGCGTTCGATTGTTCTTTCATTCCCGTTCGCTTAGATCATGGTGATCTGCGAGAACTTCGGGAATCGCGGCGGTATCTGCGCGGTGGACAACGTGAGTTCCCTCCAGCTTCGAGCAGCTCCATTTGTTTGTCCGTAGATCCGACTGCACGCCGAGTGGGACACCGAATTCCTCGAGCCCTGCCAGGGCGAACAGCTCGTGTATTTGTAGAAGAAATAGACCTACAACGTTCTACTCATCGCTAATCAACTCCTCTCGTCTTTCTGCTGCCATTCATTCCATAAGCCTTTCGTTCGAGCGATCAATAAGCTTTCATTCGTGCATCTTGTGCAATAAACCAAAGAACGATTGGAAAAAGCAACGTGTTCAACTGTTTATTGCGAGAAAAACAAAGACGGCACTGCCCACTCATCCCAAGCCTTCGTCCACTCGCTCAAGGGTTCATCCAATCGATTGCTCAACGCCGCCCATAGCGCAGCGTGTCGGCCATCTCCTCGCGGTCGGCGATCACGACCGTCTTGCCGTTGGGGAAGCGGCAGGTGCACATTTGGACGCCGTCGTCCCCGACCGCCAGCGGGTCTTCGCGACGGGCCACCCGCAGCGGGTCCTCGAACTCCAGCGCGCCGCCCGGCCGAATCGAAAGCGGTACCGAGCGACCGCCGCGAATCAACGCGCCGCGCATTCCGCTGGCCGGCTGCACGACGAGCAGCAGGACGAGCAGGGCTGCAAGTGAGAGTAGTGCGTTCTGTTAGTGCTTGTAGAACCTACCGGCAGCAAAGAATTGGAAGGAACGGCCACGAGTAGCGAACATCTTGCAAAGTAGGAAGAAACTACGGACGGCTTGTTTCAATCGACCGGAGTGGAAGAGACACTCAATGGTTTTCCTCGAGAAGAGTGTCGGTTTTAAAAAGAGAGAAGAACGAGTGGATGTGTGCATTAGCGAAAGACGACGCGTGCATTAGCACGGATCTCGAGCCCATGACATTTGTTTGACGGAAGACCAAGTGGATGGGCGGGAATTTGTGGCAATTAGTCGCCGCGGATGCGAACGAATGTGTTGTCTGGCTCGTGCCTCAACGACTCGAAGACTGTCGGTTATTGCAAACGTGATGTGCAGACTGTCAAACAACATCACGGCCAGGTGACGTCACCGACTAACCAGAAGCTTCGTTTAGATCAAATGACCAAAGCTCGATCATCTCTTGCTCCTGTTGAACACGACAACAGCAGTGGGCAACTGCGAACCTTTCCGAAAGCAAGCAGCGAGCAGAAAAATCCTTTCATTTCTCACTTTCCGTCAGCAGCGGTCGGTCGTCGAGTGCGAAATGTGGGCGACGATTTCGATTTGGCTGTTCGGCTCGTTTCTTTTGGTCCACTCGAAGGACGGCGGCCGCTTCCTTTTCGCTCCGAACTCCACGCGCTTCGACTCGTGCGTGGAGGCGGTGGAGGCGAACGGCGCGGAGCTGCACGGATTGTACGTTCTTTCCGTCTTCCTTTGGAGTCCTCCTTCTCCCATCTACTCATTGCTCCTGTTTGTTTGCAGCAACCTGCACCCGTGCAACCGAACGACCGCCAACGTCCAGTGGGAGAAATCGGCGGCTCTTCGGTTTTGTTTCGAACTCAACGACTCCAATTCGACGTTCGTTTTTCGCCTTTCCACTCACTCAAGAATTCCTCGCGTTTAGGGCGAAGCTAACGGTCGGGGACGCGAACTGTACGCTGGAGTTGAAGCGGGAGGGCGCGAACGTGCTCATCGGTCCGTTCTCTCCTTTTCTCCACTCACTCGTTTCTTTTAGGCAAGGACAAGTTCCCGTACAACTCGCAGCTGTACCTCTCCCTTCTGCCCAACGGCCAACTGCAGGAGTGGACGAGCGGGCAGGGGTTGTGCGGCGACGAGCGGCTGCGGACGGCCGTCGACAGGCGGATGGTCCGGACGACCGTCCGCTTCGAGCACGACGGAGCGGCCGGCTTCTTCAACATTCGCGTTCGTCCAATCACTTTCTTCCACCCACTTCTTTTCAGGCTTTTGGGGACTTTGGCGAGTACGCAGAGGTTGCGCCCACCACACGTGAGTCCCTTCCCATTCACTTCCTCCTCATCTCCACTTCCTTCAGCGCTTCCGATCGACCAACAGCGAGGAATCCCCGTCCAGCTCCTCATCCTGATCGTCTTCCTCGTGGTCGGCGGCGTGGTTTGGGGCGAGAAATTCCGGCCGTTCGCCGACCGCCGCTCCTGCGGTCTTCGCCGTGCGTCCTGACGGCAACGTTCTTGACCTACTTTTCTTGTTGAATAAATGAATAAATGATTGTTGGAGTTTCTTGGACGTGTCAGTAAAGCGCTTGAATTTCATTGGCTTGAAAGCAATCGAACACCGAATGTTCGAACACAGAATAGCGGACAGCCTTTGAATGAGCAACCCGTGGGTAAGATCTTTGGATCAAAGGCCGCGATTTCGCTTAGACGTTGGACAAGGCAAGAGAAAACCGCCCACGCCCTCGACTTGTTCACATGCAACGAAAGGTCCCACCCATTACTTCCTTTCCTGAGCCAACTGGGCAACACACGACCTTTTCTCCGATTTTTATGCGCCTAACGTACACGGGAAACACACGGAAAGGGGGAATGAGGCCATCGATCCGCTCGCTCGCTCGTCCTCACGCGTCCGGGTCCTGCGTCTTGTCCTCGGGCGCCAGCTCCGTCTGGGGATCAGGCTGCGTGGTCGCGGCTTGAGTGGTGGCGACCGGAGCGTCCGCCGCAGCGCCGTCGGGCTTCTTCTTGGACGACTCGCCCTTCTTGTTGCCATCGTCCGGCTTCTTCTTCTCGGAGTGCTTGCTGCCGTCCTTGGCCGAGTCCCAGTCCGAAACGACGTCGGCCATCTGCAACGAGAGGAGAGGATGAGGGACCGGTACGACGGGCGTACCGTGGGATAGTCGCCCTTGCCCTTCGGCTTCAACTTCTTGTCGGCGATGGCCTGCTGAAACGGGCAATCGGGTCAGTAAGGGCTGGATGGAGGGCGAGACTGACCGCCTTCGGGGTCAACGGGATCTTCTTCGGCGTGAGCTTCGGTTTTTCGACGGACGTCTTCGAGTCGGCTTGAGTGGCCTGGAGAGGCAGCGGCGCCTCGTCCACCGGCTTCGCCTTCTCGGCCGGCTTCGCTTCCTCGGGTTTCGGCTTGTTGTTGCGAGTGGGCGCATCCGTGGTGGCGGCCTGGGCGGGCTCCGGCTTGTCCACGGACTTGGCGGCGGTCGGCGTCTTCTTTTCTGCCGGCTCGTTGTTCTGCAGCGGCGTCTTGCTGCCGCCCTCGCCCTTGGTCTTCGGCTGGGAGGCGGCGCCCTCCTTGCGGCTCTTGGTCTTCTCTTCAGCCGTCTTCAGGGTCGGCTGCTTGGAGGCGCCGCCCGGCCGGCCGCCCTCCACGTCGCCAGTGCGCGGCGTCTGCCGGGCGGCGCGCTTCCGGCGGATGCCCACGAACGCTCCCGCACCGCTACTGCTCAGCACGAGGAGCGACCCACTGCAAGCGAACGGGCAATGAAGGGGAGGGTGCGAAGAGGGAGGAGACTCACACGACGATGAGGACGATACCCCACGCGGGGAATCCCGCCTCCTCCGTCTTCTTGTCGTCCTTGTTGTAGATCTTGGCGCCGGTCTGCAAGCGAAAAAGATGAGCAGGGAGCGGGTCGGGAACTCACGAAGGTTGCCGTCAGGTCGGGCAGCGCATTCTCGAGCGTGACGGAGACGTCCACCACGTGCTGCCCGTCCTTGTCGGTGAAGGGCTTGCAGGGGAAGGGCAGGGGCTGGTCACTGTTCACGGTCCCCTCCCCGCCGCCGGAAATCGTGGCGTCGTTTTCGGTGCCCTTGATCGTGACCGGAAAGTAGTAGCGCTTCCTGCCCTCGGCTGTAATTCGATAAGCATCAAGGGAAGAGGAGATTCGCGCTCACTCGTCTCCATCTTCGGTAAGGTGGCGTCCCCAACGACAGAGGCCTCAATCTTGCAATCTCCGATCATCACCGTGACGCTGAACGATCGGAGGGAGTGAAAGCGAAAAAGGAGAGTCCTTACGGAACGTTTACTAGGGAAGCTTTGGGGAAGTCCCACGCGGACGTGAAGGACTTGTCCTTGAACACCAACTCGGCCTTGTCTTGCTTCGATGTTCCCGCGTACTTGCTGCAATCGGCGAGCGATTAGGTGGGGGAGAGACGAAGTGGGGGCACACTTACACGTCAGAGCCGCTCGCTTGGAACGACGTCTGAGCGGCGCCGTCGGAGCGGACGAGCGGCAGCGCGCAGAGGAGCAGCACGACGGCCGGCAGCTCCATCTTCGAGACGGACGGACGGCGAGGAGCGGGAGGGCGAGGAGCGGGAGGACGAGGAGCGGAGCGGCTGGCGAGACGGACTGCGCGCTCGACAGCCGCGGCCCGCCTTTTGTACTCGCGCATTTGCACACAACCGCTTCGAGTCGATGCAAATGCCGATTGCGTTCGCCTTCTCTCCGTCCTGCAACCTACTCGGCGGCTAAACAAGAGCCGATTGTTGCGTTCGCTCATGCAAACTCCAGCAAAAGCGCTGGATGCGCAGCCGAGAGCCCGCCGTTCCGTCTTTCACCTCTCTTGCGGACGGCAGTTTCCTTCCTTCTCGCTCCGCTCCGATGGGCCGCTCGTGGCTGCTGCTCGCCGTCCTGTTGGGCGGTGCGGCGGCCGACTTTCCGGCGTGCGTGCAGAAGGAGACGACGGGCGACCGGCAGCTCTTGTGAGTCCTCTCCGCTCTGTTCTGCTCACCTCCTGCCGCTTGCAGGCACCTGCTCAAGTGCGCGAACACGAAGGTGGACGTGGAGTTCGACGAGAGCTCGGAGATCTTCGTCTACGTGCAGCCGAAGGTCAAATCTTCGTGAGTTCCCCCTCGTCCTCCTCTTGCTCAATCCTCCCGCAGGTTCACGGTGACGATCGGCACGTGCGAGATGTTCTTTTCGACCGAGGGCGACGAGTACGAATGGCATCTCTTCTTCAGTGAGTGCCCGCCTTCCCCAGTCCAATCGACTGTCTGCAGAGAATGGGAACACGAAGGTAGACTTCTTCGATTGGGCGCTCTTCCGTCTGGACGGCCACGGGAACCTCGAGGCGGGCGACAGCGAGCCAACCGACCCGAAGCTCTGCAACACGGGCGCCACGTTCAAATGGCCGGTGGACACGCCCGGGCACGTGAAGACGACCGTTGGGCTGCGGGTGGAGGGCGGAGAGGCGCCCGCCTTCTTCGACGTCTACAGCGAGAAGACGGGCGCGTATTTCGGCGCCCAGCTGACCACAACGACCACTTCGACATCGACAACAACAACGACGTCCACCAGCACGACTACAACGACCTCAACGACGCCCGAGCCAACGACAACGAGCACTGTGCGAAACACTCTCTTCCGCTCACTCATCTTCTGTGTTTAGACAACGAGCACGTCGACCTCTACGACGACAACGGTGAGTCTTCTTTTCTTTTTGCTTCTCCAAATGCCCGCTTTAGACCACTCCCGAACCGACGACGACGACGAGCACGTCTACGAGCACTTCTGTAAATCGCCTCTTCTTTCCTCCCTTCATTCTGACTGCTTTAGACCAGCACCAGCACCTCCACGACGACTTCAACGACCACCACCACCGTTCGCCTTCCTCCTTTTTCGTTCCGTCTGATGCTCGCTTTAGACCACTACCTCCACGTCAACAACTACCAGTACTACGACGACAACTACGACGCCCACAACCTCAAGCTCGACGACCGCCGTGCCGGTGGTGCCGCCGGCGGCACAGGAGCACAAAGAAGGCGGGTTGAGCGGCGTGTTGCTGGGATTGGTCATGTGAGTCCCCCGGCCTCCTTCGCCCTCACTCTCCTCCTTGCAGCGCTCTCGTGGTGCTGGCGTTCGTGCTGCTGCTCGGCGTGAGCGGTCTGCTGTTCCTGATCGTCCGGAAGCGACGGGCGAAGGCGGCGGCGAAGAAGCGGGCGGAGGCGACGCGCGCCGACCAGACGGCCGGCGGCACGACCCAAACGATGACCGAAGGCGGCCGGCCGGGCGCCACTCAGGAAGCTTCCGGACGTGACGTGAGTCTCCCTTTCGCCCTCTCTCCAATCCGTCGGTTGCAGAAGACGGCCACCTTCGCGATGGTGCCCGTGCAGCAGGCGTCGGCGATCAAATCGGTCCAGCAATCGCTCTACAGCCCGCTCCCGACGCCCAACTCAACGCCCAAACCCTCGCCCAAGCCCAAGGCGGACGGGAAGAAGGGCAAGAAGTCCAAGGAAGCCAAGTCCAAGTCCAAGGAAGCCAAGTCCAAGAAGTCAAAGGAGGGCAAATCGAAGGAGAAGGCCAAGAAAGGGAACGTCAACCCGAAGAAGCCGAAAGCGAAGAGCGGCGCCAAGAAGCCGTGAGCCCGCCGATTGTTCACGTTCTGTTGGTCTGTGTGTTTCTTTTGTTCCGGGAGTAAATCGATTCGTCGAGCTGGAAGGAAAAGGAGAACTAAGCGCGTCTTGACCTTCTTTCCGTTCCTCTTTTCTTGAGACCGGTGCACTCGCCGTTCTGCGACCTTTTCGATTTGCACCTGCCGCCTCAACAGAAAGGCCACTCATTGATTAAGGAAGCTGTTTATTCGCTCGAACACGCGAGAACACACGAACTGCGAACCCAATGCTCTTCGCTGGCTCTTCCTCCGTCAATCAAGCGCTCGCGTAGACCTCGCCGGTGCGGAGGGTGGGCGGCGGGGCGCGGAGGTCGACGGTGGAGACGGCGGGCGACACGTGGGCGCGCCAGCGGCCGAGCAGGCGGACGACGTCGGCGCGGTAGGGCCGCACGAAGTAGAGCGCGATGACGGGCGCGGCGAGCGGCTCCACGAGCACCACGGCGCCGCTGGCGAGGTTCAGCCAGCGCGAGTGGGCGCACGAGAGCCGCGTGCTCGTGGCGATCAGGTTCGTGAGCACCAGCGTGGCGAACAACACCGCCGCCGACGCGTAGAGCAGCCGCTGGACGTGCGCGTGCAGGCGGCGCGTCTGCTCGCTGTGCGCCACCCGCCGCAGCAATCGGCGGACGGCGCGCGTCGTCGCGAGCACGAGCGCGCAGTTGGCCGCGATGAACGCGTACGATTGGGCGCGTCGACGCCACGTGGTAGCCGAGAGGTTCTGCAGCGAGCGGGGAGAAGCGGGCAGTATGGTGAGTGTACCCGGAACAACCGAAAGGCCACGCCAACCCGCCCGAACGCACCAGCACGCTGCCGAAGATCTGCTCGCGGGGGACGGCGTAGCCGAAGTGGCGGAGGACGCGCTCGGCGTCCGCCTGCAGCCGCTCGTCCCACGGCCGGAAGGGCGCCGTCGAGAAGCCGTTGGCCGCGTGCAGCGCGACGAACAGGAGGCCGCCCGCCGCGCACGCCGCCAGACGCCAGCCGGCCGGCGAGCGGCCGCTGCAACGAGCGGGAGTGAAGGCGGGGGAGGACGCACTCACTACTTGATGAGCAGGAAGCGGCACACGAACTGCAGCGGGATCACGTCCCACGAGACCGTCTGCAGCTCGCGGGGTGAGTGAAGAGCGACCGGCCGCCCACTCACGTTCAGCACGTTCTCGGCGGCCAGCAGCCACGCGACGGTCGGCCGCTCGAACGCCCACGGCGCGTTCGGGAACGCGAAGTAGCGGTGGAAACCCGTGAAGTTGAACTGCGGATTGAATGGGTTAGAGAGAAGTGATCGAAGGAGTGAACGAGGGTTTCACGGAGCTGACAGTGAAGAAAAAGGGAATGCTTGGGGTCAACGGCTTGAACCTCTGCACTCCGCCGCCCGCTCAAAACTCCCGAACCGCCCGCCCGCCCGCGCACGCACCTTGCAGACGACGAGCAGGAGGGCCGCCCAGACGGCGTCCACCGCCGCGTTCAGCAGGATGATCGGCCCCATCTGCAGCCGAGCGGAGTGAGTGGACGCACCGCAACTCTCCGCTCACCCGACAGACGTCCGAGCGGCTCCGCGCAATCACGACGATGAGAGCGCCGTTCAGGAGCAGGGCCGCCGAGCAGAGGGCGGCGGTCAGCCAGCGGTGGAGGACTGAAAGCAGTGCGCACTGCCCTCCCAATGGAACTCACGCAGGAAGAGGCGCGCGTCCGCGTCGGGCGTGTCGAAGGCGACCACCTCCGCGCCGTCGGCGTCCAGCGGGAAGCAGCTCATTCGGGCGGCCGACCGGCGGCGAGTCGCGAGCTCAATTCGAGCTCGAATGACTTTGCCCGAGTAATGGGAGGCTCTCTGGACGTCCGGCAACTGCACCTGCCGCTCGCCCGGTCGGCCGAAAGGGCGGAGAAGCGCGTGGAGCGGCTGAAGGGCGGCGAAAAGGGAGGAGAAAACGACGGTTCGTCTGAACGAGCGGCGAAGTTCAGCAAGGATTATGGAAGGAAAGGCGGAAGTGCGCAGTAAACGAGCCTCGTAAACAAGAGGGCGGCAGGTGCACGTGAAAGGACTGCCTGACGTCCTTTAACCATCCCGCTTGTGGGTCCTGAGATCGTCTGCTACTCTTTCGTTCGTCTTTCAACAGGCAGCAGTCCTGCACTTGTTAATTTCGCTCAAAAATGACGCCACAGGGCAGAGCCACCAATCCGCCTGCACAAGCTAGAAGAGCGGACACTCCTGCTCGTTGCCGTGCTAATCGCTTGAAAGTCGAAAGCGCGTGATAACTTAAACGTTTCCCGGGCGTCACTGTGCACTTGTTCGGCACCTGCTCACAAAAACAGACGTCTCGAATTTCCGCTCCCTCTTTTCTAAACAGGACCCCAATGCCCAAGTCGCTCTCGTCGAATCAAAGCCATCCTCTGCCAACAAACAAAATTTAGGTTTATTCGGAAACTAATCAACAAACACACGCAGCAGTCGAACAAACACTTAAAAACAATCGAAGAAGAGCGAATTCAGTGCGCGTCTCGGCGAATTCGAGGAGTTCCTTACTTCGTGTTTTCGTTGAACACGGCGATCAGTTGGTCCTGGAGCTTCTTTTGGGCGGCCTTCCGATGCGACTCGTCGCCCCACTTGGGCGCCTGCTCGAAGCGGCGGAGGGCGGCGGCCGAGAGCACGCGGAAGGAGGAGTTGAAGTCCGAGCGGCTGGTGCACTTCTCACGGACTGTGGGCGTGAACTCGTCCACGAGCTGCGTGACCACGGCATCGAGTTGGCTCTTGACCAACAGCTGGAAAAAGCGATTGTAATGCGACTGTTGGATTCCACCGTTCACACCTCGTAGACGTCCTCGCTCTTCGGCAGGTTGCCGCTGCGGAACGTCTGAGCCAACGTTTGGATCATCACGGCGAACTCGCCGCACGTGAGCGCGTGTCCGCCGATCGTCTTCGGCTGCAGCGACTCGAGGACTCCCTGGACGAGCTCGCGGATGTGGTGGACGACCTGTTCGCTTTTGCCTGAAGAGAGGATGAAAAAGCAAATGAAGCGGTTAGTTGAGGCGGCTCACTCGAGTAGTCGCTCCAGACGCCGTCGAACTGATTGGAGGGCGTGATGCAGAAAGCGGACTTCTTCGCGTACGAGCGGTTCAGAACGCTCCAGGCGGTTTGCGCGACGAAAGGCGCGTCCCTTTTGAGGTAATGTAAGTACTCCTCGCCCGCCTGGAACCCGAACTTCGTCTCCTGGGTGCAGTTGCGCATGAGGAACATCAGGTGCTAAACGAGCAGAATCGCGGGCCTCGAGCAATGATGTCATCACTCACCTGCAACGGCGTCTCCGTCTTCTGCTCTCCGCACAGCGCCTTGCCCGCGAACTGCGCGAAGTGCGCGAGGCCGCTCAGGTCGTTGCCGGGCATCGGTCCCTTCGTGTTGAACACCTGCAAGAAGTCGGATGTGAGAGATCGAAGCACACATGAAACAAACCAGAACGCTCGCCAGCATGCTCGCGATGCCGAAGATCGAGGCGCAGCTCTGCTCTTCGTTGCTGTAGTCGAAAGTGCCCTGGGTGTCGGCGAGCAGGACGAGGAACTCGTCACCGTTGAAGTTCTAAACACACGCGTGAGCGACAAACCCAGAGAACAAACTCGCCTTGAACGGCAGCAGCTCCGGCCAGACGTCGATGCCCTCCGTCTCGGGATTGCAGCCGATGGCAAACTTGTGGCGAGTCGACGGCGGCGCGATTTGAGTCCAGTCGACGTCCGGCAGCGTGCACTTCAGACGGCGGAAGGCGGACATGAGGAGAAACGACATTCCCTCACGATCGGATCCGACGACGTTCAGCACAGCGATCTGCAAAGTACAGAGATTAGAGAAGAGAAAAAAGACACTTCACTTGCCTTCCGGTTCACGTTCTCCGGTTTGCGCAGTTCGGCGAGCAGCGGCTGGGCGGTGAAGACGCAGCGTTTGTCCGCATCGAGGACCTCGATCACGCTCCAAACGTTGGCGGTCATTTCGAGCTGAAAAGAACGACAGTCGGGACAAACCGGAAGAGAAAACGCGGATCAAACAAGAACATCGCAACAATGAAGAATGATCAGTCGTTCTGTTCTCTTCCGCGTCAGTGGATATCTTTTTGCACGCGGGTTTAGCAAAAGGAAATGACCGGAAAGCGAACGGACGGACATTTTCTCTCCGCCTGTTTGGTTCTCTGCAATGTCGGTGGAACGGCTGGCAAAGGGTAGAGTTCAAAGAAATCTCCAGCTGTTTTGGCGGGACGTAAGGACGCGCGTTCGTTTGCGTAAACAACGCCGCCCGATTCAAACGACCGCCGGACTCCTGCGCCCGCCAAAAAGCCAGACGGGCGGGCAGTCGGCGGCGAAGACGGGCGGCCGCTCGGGCGCCCAGAAAGACAGCGGACGGGGCAAAAATGGCGCCCAGCCGGACGGGCGGAAAGGAAGGCGGCAGTCGGGCGGTCGGAACGCGGCGATCAACGCCCACTAACGCCCCCCTCTTCGCTGTTTCGTAATGCGAACGGCCCCTCGAAAGGGAAGGCGGTCGGAAAAGCAGAGGACTCGACTGGTCAGGGCAAAAAGCTCGTTTGTTGTTGTCGTTCGCAAATGTCAGGCAACTACGCGATGGAATGTCCCGCGCACTCGCAAAGCCACACAGCAGGAAAGCGTTTCGTTCTCGCGAACGCCGCAGAGAGGAACTCGAATTAACGAAAGAGTTATTAGCAAAGCAGAACGAATGGCGAACAGTGGCGAAAACAACCAGTGGGATCGAGTGGGGCACTTGTGGCCCCGTTCTCCTGGAACGGAACCAAAGACGAAGAGGAGGGAGAGGAATGCTCGAGGAGATGCAACAGGAGCAACAAATGGGAGACGAGCGGCCAGCGGAGCGAAAAGAAGGCCGCCGTCTGCGGCTTGCCGCTCGGCTCGAAAACTCCCTCCGTCGTCGTTTGCCGATCGTGGGCATGCAGCGGACCGCTCGCTGCGGTTCTGTCCTTTCGCGTTGATCCGTTCACTCCACTTTTTTCGCCGTTCGCACGTCGCTGATCGACTCGAACGCCTGCTTGTATCTCACAAATGCACCGAAAAGACTTAACCACAAATCCCGACCGAGTCGTCAATTAAGACGTCTTTTAATTAAAGGAACGACAGTATTGTGTTTCACGGCATAACAATCAGTATAGGAGGTGAGAACTAGAAAATCTATCACAACGAACGCTTTCTTCATTCACACACGCGATGACCGCGAGGACAGACGCCGATCAACGCGTCCAGTGCACAAACAACCTCGCCTCCCAAACGAGCGAGCCGCTTGCGAGCGGGGTTGTGCTTTTACTCATTAGTCCTTCGTTTTTCTGCTGCCATGTCCGACCATTCCTTGTCGATTAAAAGCGGTGTTTTGACGGCGACTATGACGAATACGGGTGTCCATTGGGGCGATATTTTGAGTGACGATGGACGCTTCGTTTTTATTTTCGAACTAACGGAAATTCATCGCTTGGACTTGTGGACCGGCGAACACATGCAAGCCATTATCGAAGCCCCTCGTTTTGATGAGAATTCCGTTTTAGTTCGTTGCTTGTCGAGAAAGAACAGCAAATTCATCGGCTTCCCATACATGTATTCGATCGTAACACGCTTCTTGTCGAGCAAGGTGCGCTAGACGGCAGCCAGCTGGCATTTTGCACCGTCCACCTGGATCCCGCAAAGCGTACGTTTAAGCTCGCAAAAATCCTCGAACAAGACGGAGCGGTATGGCGGCGTTTTCGGGATTTTTGGACGACTGCGGAGACGACCGTCTTCATGTTTCTTAGTCGCCGAAGCGACCGCGTGCACGGAGAATTGCGTCTTGTCGACGTAAAGGCGACAACTTCCACTCAACTCGCCTCGTTACCTGACTTTCGAAACGACGCCAGCTTTCACGTGAACACAGAAAGCGGACGAATTTACGAATTAGGAAACTGGCCTCGCGTTTCTCGCGTTTTTACTCTCCTACAGACAGACGAGGGCAACCGAATCGAGTCGCAGCAGCTGTCCAAGCAGTACAAAAGCAAAATGGTAGGAATCTACTTGTTCTTGACATGCAGCTCTCGTTTAGCGCAACCTTGACTACAACACTTTAGTCCAAACTACGCTCAAAAAAGCCGCACTTTTCATCCTGAGTGATTGTTCGGACTATCCCCTACGGAGAAATCACTGCATCCACCTCACAGTGGTCGATTTGAACACTGCGGACTCAAAAAGCCTCGTTTTGAAGCAGACTTTCGATTGGCGCAACTGGGAGCTTGTTAAAGCATATGTGGACGAAGACGACGTGCTCACTATTTACCACCACAAGTGGAATCAGCGAGAACACGCCGTCTCTCGTTTTCCCTTGCGGTTCGTTCTTTCCGCCTATTCAATTGTACTTTTGATTGCAGGAAACCCGAGCGGTTGTTGCGTTTGGCCCTGTACGCGCGTCCTCGAGGCCTTCCTTTCCCGATCGATCGCTTCGTGTAATCCTCGCTTTATTAATTGTTACAATGAACACTCGAATGTACGCCATGTTCTTTGCCTGCCAATTTGGGGCAAGGCGGGGATAAAAGATAGGAATAGGGTGTTTGGGCGGTTGAAGCTATCCATTGGTTGACAGGGCACTCGTTCATGACCACTTCGGTTCTTTCAAGAACTCGCCGTTGCCCGCCTGTGTCTCCAAACCGCAACGAGAGCGCAAAACAACTCAAAAGACCCTGTTTCCCGGCCTTCGTTTTATCCATCAGCCGTTGCGTTCAATCAGTTCTCCACAACCAACAGTTTATTGACTGCAAACACGGAGAGCCAGTGCGCGTGCCTGCAGGACGGTCGGCTCTTCGTCTGCGACGTCCGTTCAAACTCACGCAGAAGAGAGCAATTGCGGTCACGCCGGGCGTGGGACTCGAGAGCGACGTGAATTGCGGCTTCTCGCCCTTGCACTCCTCTTTCCTTCAAATGCACCAGCGAGGACTGATTTGAAAGGGAAGCCAGCTGAAACCCGCCTTCTTCGCCTGCTCCGCCTCGCCGCCGACTTGCCACAAAACGAACGTCTGCTCGCTGCAGACAAGCCCCTGCTGCTGGTGTTGCAGGAGAAACACAACGTCGTGCAACACTTCGCTCAAACGAAGAGCGCTTGGTGGAGAACATTGCACGCCTCTTTATTCGCCCAACTCTTTCCCGACGTCGACTCCAAAACAATCGTGTTCACGCGTTTCGCTGCCCAAAGATCTGCTCGATGCTCTCGCCGCTCTGCAGACGCACTTGCGGCAGGCGGTGGACGAGCGGCAGCGAGCGGAGGGCCGCCTGCCCACTCGAAGTCCGCGTAGAGCTCGTGAGCGGCGGCGATTCGCGGCAGGTCGTCCAGTCCGTAGGCGCACGAGTAGAGGCGGAAGCGGCCTGCAGTTCGAGGAGGTGTGGGAGAAGGAAGCGGCTAATCGAACCTTTGCACTCCGCTTGGTCCCGCACTTGAAAGCGGCCGCTCGGCGGGCACCTGCGGATCGCGGGCGGACGTCCGACTCGTGATGTTGGCGCGCACCAACGCCGCCGCATCAAAGCTGCCGAAAACCGGGAACACTGCGGAAAGAAGTGAGGAGTGCGGTCACCCGCCTTGTTGCCGAGCAGCTCGTCCTTGCAGGCGCCGTGGTAGAGGTCGCGCGCCCGCCACAAGGCCGCGCAGACGGCGAGTGACCGCCGAATGGACGGGCGGCAGAAGGAGGTCGTTGGCCGATCGCCGACTGACGACCGCCGCCATCGACATCGAGAAGACCCGAAGGCCGACCAGATGCTCGAAGACCACCGCGTCGTTCAACGCGCGCAACATCCGCACCGCCTCCACGTTCGTCCACAGCGGCACGTCGAAGCCCGTCACGTACTGCGGGGAGAAGAGACGAGTAAAGCACAGAGGCGGAGAACTCACTTGGTAGTAGCGCCACGGATGAGCGGAGCGGACGAGCCGCTCGAAACACGCGAACTGCGCGTTCCCCACTCGATCGGGCCCGTTTCCTACGAGCAGAGTGAACGGAGCAGGACGAGCGGCACTCACGATCCCGCTCACGTTCGGCAAACAGCCTGCCACCTCGTCCACGATGCAGTGCGCGTTGTGCGGCCGGTAGAAGGCGGACAGCGCGAGGAAGAACTGATTGTGAGCAGACAGAGTGGTCGAAAGCGGGAGGACTCACCTGTGCGAGGTTCTTGTAGACGATCATTCCAAAGGCCAACGGAGAGTCCGAAGTCGAAGACGCGGCGCAGGTTCGTGCACCTGAAAGAGGACAGTGGAGAACGATTGGAAGGCGGTTTTCCGCACTAGTCCTCTCGCGGATCGTAGCGCTCGAAGAACTCCTCGGAGGACGCCCACGAGCGCGCGAACGCTCGTTCGGCCGCCGTTGCGCGTCCGGCGACCAGCCGCGAGCAGGCGAGCCGGTCGACCACTTCGGACAGCCAGTGGGAGCGATCTGGACGAGAAAGAAGGCGTTGGTTTGAGAGCGGCAGAACTCCTCTTCGCCCACGCCTCGGCCCCCATCTCGAGCATCGGATTGGAGGCGGGCGCCTGCAGCGTGAGGCGGGCCAAGCGCACGAGCAGCAGCAGAAGGCCGAAGAAGGCGGCCGAAAAGACGAGCAAACGGCCGCCTCGCGTCATCCGAACGAGCATCGCTTTCCGGACGGCCGACCGGATCGAATCAAAGCGCTCGCAAATAAGGCCCCGATCCACTTCCGTCCCAGCTGTCCATTGCGCTCTTTTGACTAGCTTCTTTCGTTAGGCTGGTTCTTCTCCGCTACGAGCGGTCGCGCATCTGCAGGCAAGACGCAAACGGCCGCAAACAGATGATCTCTTTCGCTTTTCTACGCTCGCAGCGAACAAACCATCCCACCCGCCTGGCCGCCTCACGAGTCATTGAAAGGAAGGGCCAAGTGTTTAAACGGTCGCGTGCCTTGTTTCTCTCCACTTCAGTTTTGCTCGCTTGTCGGTTGACGACCGCCCGCTTTCCTCTTTCGTTCTGTTGAGTAGAGTGAGGAGCAATCAGTTGGCTCCTTCTTCCGGCGTCTTCTCGCCCTCTGGAGTCCGCGTAGTCGACGTTCATTCTGCTTCCCCGCGCTCGTTCGGAGCGGAATTTGCGGTCCGCGTGGGTGACCTCCACGCCTGCTTGTTGTTCTTTGTTGCTTTGAGCCGCGTTGTTCGCCATCACGAGAAGCTTCGTGAGTTCGGAAACCCGAAAGGGCGTCCAGAAGACGGGTGTGGAAGATCCATTGTTGGACTAACGGAAAGATGTCGATTGCCTCTAAACGGTCTGCTTCCATCCCACTGGTAGACTGCCGAAAGGATTCTCTTGCAGTCGACGATCCAAAACAGCAACTAACAGCAGAAGAGGTGAATTTGAGCAACGAACTTGTTTCTCTGACTGAAAAACGACGAACTGCGGGGAATTCAAGTCGCAAAAACGTTCTCGTAACAGAAACATCTGAGATGACCGCCGGAGGTCGGAGCTCACGGACCACACAGCCGACAGAAACTCCAGCTCCACCACAATGGCCACCAACTCGACAAACAAAGCTTTGGGTGGACAGTCGGGGGCCGTTGGTCTCGCAAAGCAGAAGACGTCGCCGAACGAGTTGACGACGAGAAGCCAACGGCGGCGAGCGGAAGTAACGGAGCGGCCGGTCGGTTGACTGCTTGCGCAACGCCACGAGCTGCCGAGCGAGTCTTCCGCGCTCGTTTCGGCCGCCCGTCGGTTGCGCGTCGTGCAAATCTCGACGCGAAAGTGGCGAAAGGAAGGAAGCGGCGGACAGCGGAAAGTCGCCATTCGTGGAATTGCGCTCTCCCGCTCTCGCTCTCCTTCCTTCTGCTCGCCGGAATGCGCTCACCGGTCGTCCTCCTCGCTCTCGTGGTGTTCGGTGCTCTCCGTGGCGGAGCGGGCGAGGTCCTCGTCACGCACCCGATCGGCGAGTGGCTCCTCGACCCGGAACGCAGCGTCTTCGACGAGTGCGTCCAGCCGTACAATTTCTTCACCCAAACGAAGGACCTGTGAGTCCGCCGCCCTTTCCTTCTGCATGCTCCGTTTGCAGCGACATGGATTCGTGCCGCAAAGACGTGAAAGTCGTCGTCCAGTGGAGCAAGAACGAGACTCTGAAGATTGCGGTGGGCGTCATGGAGGAGGCCAAGTGGGCTGTCTCGTGAGCTTCCCATCACCTTCTCGCTTCAGGTGCGAAGTCACGATCAACGAAGCGTGCACGGTCCACTTCGAGAGCAAGCCGGGCGGAAGCGGCAAGTGGGACTTGTTCGCCGGCAAGTTTCTTCCCCTCTTCCAACTGACCGAGTGTTCGGGTTCAGACAGCAAGAAAGTGGATAACGACGGCCAGTTGTACTTGCGCCTCGACGGACAGCTCATGTACAACAACGAGCCCTCGTCCACGTTCTGCCAAGGAGTGTCGTTGCACAATGAGGCGAACGAACTCCGCTCGTGGACGAGCGTCGAGTACAAGCAGACGGTTGGCTACGTGTACTGGAAGGGCGTCGTGGTACGTTCACACAAACGATCCCTTAAGTCCAGCGCTTTGCAGATCGACAAGGGAGACCTCGGCGAGTACTTCGCCCCTACTCCCGCTCCGAAGCAGGCGGCCAACAAGCAGCAGGAAGAGGACTCGTGCTGGACCACGTGGCTGATCACTTCGGTGGTGTGAGTTCTCCCCACTTCCTCTTCCTCTTCACGCCATCTTTCGTTCAGCGGCAACGTGATCCTGCTGCTGCTCGTCCTCCTCCTGCTGGTCGCGATCCTCCTCGTCGTGGCCCGCAAGAACAAGAAGGAGCCGAAAGAGAAGAAGGACGGCGAGAAGCCGAAGGATGCGCAGAAGTCGGCGGCCGCTCCGCCGGCCGGCCAGACGGAGGGCGGCGCGGACGCGACCCAAATGGCCGGCGCCACGCAAGCCGGAGACGCCCAAGTGACGGAGAAGCAAATGCCGAGCAAGCGCGCGGGAATGCCGGCGCCGGGCGCCCAAAACGATGACGTGAGTCCCCTCCCCGCACCTCTCCACTAACTTCCCCGATCTTTCAGCTGAACCGCAAGGAGCTCATCATTGAGCAGCCGAAGTGATCGCCGGCCCGACCACAAGCAACCCTTCTTTCTCTGTGTTTACGGCCCATTCGGCTGCGTAGGAATAAAAGTAGTTGGAATTCTCGTCCGAGTTCCTGGTCGAAAGCCGATCGTTCTTTTTGACCGTCGTGATTGAGCGGTCGGTTGCAAGCAAGAGACGAACGTCTGCTCTTTGAGGTCGTAAAGTCGATAACTGCCGCTGCATTCGAAGAAAGAGCAACCGCTTTTCCGACAGACGGCCGGAGTGACGGCTGCCACTTGAAAATCCCACGAGTGCGGCATCGCCAGCGAATGTTCAGCTTGTGAAAAAGCCGACAGGCATGGCGTGGCGGACGCGACGTCGACGACCGCTCGATCGTCCGTTGAACGGGGACCAAAATAAGAACTCCTCTCCATCCCTTCTTCCTTGTTCGTCTACTGGAAAGACGTTCGCGGAGGTCAACTGAGAAGTGCAAGAACAGTGTCTAGCCGAAGTGACCACACACGACGCTTCGAATTCAACTCCCGCTCACACAAACAAGGAAGCCGATCGACAGCGCAAGACATTGCCGCGTCAACCGAACAAGACAGTCGAAACCAATCGGTTTATTCCTTCCGCACAAACAGGCGTTCACTTGAAGCTCGGATCCTCCTCCACCACATTCTGGGCGAACTCGACGGCGCCGAACTCGAGGCAGCCGAGCAGGACGCGCGTCAAGCGGAGGCCGGCGGGCGGCGGCGCGTCGAGCGAGACGCGGATGGAGAGCGGCCACTCGCGGCCGGCCGCCTCCAGCACAACACGCAGCTGGTGGGCGGCTGAACGGAGGGCGAGTGAGTGGGTAGGTGAGCAGTGGGAAGCACTCACTCGTGGGAGGCTTCTTCTCCTCGCGGGTGGACGTCTCCGCCTGTTCGTCTTCCGGCTGTCCGTCTGCAAGAAGGGGAGTAGTGAGCAAAAGGCGGAAGCCTCACCGTCGTTCTCGCTGCGCTCCGGCGGCGGCTGTTCGATCTCTAGCGGGCGGCTGCAATCAGAAGAGAGTGAGTGGCGGCGAAGAAGACACCCTGTTCATTACATCGGCGAGCGGGCGACCGGCTCCTCGAACTCAACGGCCGTCTCGTTCTGGTCGCGCACTTCGCGCTGCGACGGCGTCCAGGAGACCTCGTCGGCGGCCGGCCGTTTCGAACGGCGGCGGGAGCGGCGGGCGGCCCGCGAGCCGCAGATCCACGCCGCGGCATCGTCGCCGGGGCGGCGGCTGGCGGGCGAGCGGACCCACTCGCCCGTCTGGAAGGCGGCCGACTCCTCGCCGCTCTCCGACTGCGAGACCTCCTCCGAGCGACGAGAAAGGCGATTCTGCAACGATCGGTGGACGGGACGCTTCAGTGGGAGACAGCAAACCTTCGGCATTCCGATCGAATGGGAGCGAGCGGGAGGAGACGCCCAAACCGACGAGAGGGATGAGCAGCCGAGTGGCCAGTTGAATGAAAGTCGCGCCCTCTCCGCTCTCATGCAATGCGGACGGGTTGTTCTCCGCTCGACGACCACACTCGCTACACATTCAAGTGTTTGCTTTGCCAACACGCGGGAGCCTTCGAGCATTCGGCAGTGCGTTCAAGCCCTCTCTTTTACGAGCAAACAGGTTGCTCATCCACCTCCAATACACCACGGTTTGTTCGCCCGCAGGAAGCGACGGGCCTTCAAAAATTGGGCGAACTCATCGGCGAGCCCGATCACGGAAATTTGAGTAAAAGGCGAAAATTTCTTCGTTTGTGAATGAGCGGGCTTCAGAGATGCCCGACGAGCCCACGGGTCGCGGCCGAGAGAGCGCGGCGCACTCGCTTCCTCGCCGCCCGCCCGTTCCGCCCTCGGGAAGGCGGCGGCGAGCGGGTCGGCCGGCAATCTTTGCGCTCGGGTAATAACGTGACCAATGAGGCTCTGCCGAGGTGCGTTTATTGCTGGTTGAAAACTTTCTACCAATTACCCGCCAAGACTGTCCTGCAATACGGATGTCTTCGGCAATTTTTGGACGGCCACAACGGCCTAATCAATGCGGTGGGTGGTGGAGTGGAGAGCGGTCGACTACTCGTTCCGCTCGGTGGAAAAGGAACGACAGGACGAGTTAATGGAACGCGTGTTCGGGTGTAAAAGTTCGCGTCTTTCCGTCTGATAGTGAGAAGTTTCAACCGCTCGTGTGCTCGTGGAGTTCAACCCTGCGCACAAGCGGTCACCTCCCACAAGAAGGCGGCAAGCGCGAAGTGGGCGGATTTTGCTGTTTGACCACCCACTCGGCGGCAAGGAACGCGCGGCGGGCGTGTTGGTCGGTGGCCTTCACTCTCGTCCCGTAAGCAAAGAACTAAAGAAAAAAAGCTCTGGGTTCTCTCCCAATGAACCTTGCTCCCACCGAATCTCTCGTGTCGGATGGGCGCAAAACAGTGAAACAAGAGCACCCTTTGCTGGATGGAAGAAACTCTTGTGCCGCTCTTCTGCGGTCGTCCGTCTGGTCATTGGATTGCTCGCTGTTCGATTAGCACTGGACCAAACAACCCTCGAATGCAATTCCGAGCAAATTGAATCAACGAGGACAGGAAGTGGGGGCTGATTTGTTTGTCTGCTCGTTAAGAAGGTACGCGGCTTGCGTCTCGCAGAAGGCGGGTGCTTGACGCAACAAAAGTGCAGTGAGGAACGCGGGCCAAAGTTCACTGGAAACCGCCACCTAATTCCTAGTTAGTGGTTGTTATGATTACGCCTGAAGTCGTTCTCCGTACGTAAAGAAATCTATTGAATAACAGCGTTCTGATGGGCTGCTTTCCGGTGGACTCGTCGGGGCGTGAGGTCGTCGCTTTTAACGGGAGTTTCGTCGAAGAAAACAGTCGGGAGTGGATTTTCGGTGAGTTCTCCCCACTCCTCTTCCACCCGCTTGCAGTCGCCCACCGGATCGGGAACACGGGCATCTCGCTGCTCGCCCTCTTCCTCAACCTCCTGCTCGTCCGGCTGACGGTGACGATCGGGGCGGAGGTGCGGGAGATGCGGCCGATCGTGTGGCTGGGCTGTTTCGTGGACACGCTGATGGCGGCCGTCTACCTCCAGCAGTCGCCGGTAGGCTCCCCGCTCTCTACTCACTCCTCACTCGCCTGCAGTTCGTGCTCGCAAGCTTCGGCCGGCTGACCACGATGACGAACAACGGCCTGCGAGTGGGCAGTCGGCAGGCGAACGGCGCCCTGATGGCCCTCGTCGGGATGTTCACGATGTGCTCGTGGGGGGTGATCCCGCTGCAGTTTGGCTACCGCTTCTGCCTGCTCCGATGGGGCGCGCGGCCGAGCGGCTGGCGGCTGCACGCGTGCTGCCTGCTGGTCGGCCTGCTGGTCGTCGGGTGCGGGCACGGCGCGTTCACCTTCTACACGTGGGTGGACGATCGGTACGCGGCCGAAGTGGTGGAGATCCTGCGGGTGGGCGGCTACGCGAAAGGTTGGGCGGCCGACGTGCACGGGCGGACGGTCGTGAGTTCCCCCTGCTTCTTTCACCCTCGTTCTCGTGCAGGACAGTCCGGAGATGGCCGTCTACCAGCGCGTGTTCCTGTCCATGATGTCCCTCTCCGCGTGCTCCGTTCTCGGCTTCTCACTGGCTATTCGGCGCCGACTGCGTCTCGCCGCTTCGAACGTCCGCGCGGACCGTCTGAACGCTCAAATCAACCGCGTTCTTATCGCGCTGGTTCGTCCGCCCACTTCTTTCTGCTCACTCCCGTTCAGGCCGTGACGCCGCTACTGACCGAAGTCCTGCCGAACGTCTACATCGCGCACACACTCGAGCGCTGCGAGCCGTTCTTCTTCGCCGACCTTTTCAACTCGTGGCTCGTGGCGGCCGCCCCGCTCCTCAATCCGATCGCCCCGCTGCTGATCGTTCGGCCCTTCCGCCAGAAAGTCCTCTCGTTTCTGCGCTGTCGGGTGGTCGGAGGGGCGGACGGCTCGAAGGCGAACGGGAGCCACACGCAGACCGCCGGCCCTCGCGTGAACGAGTGGCTCAAGTAAACCCGTGTGTTTGGTGGTGTCGAAGGTCCATTCGTCTTGCCTCGTTCAGCATTTCACAAACTCGCAGGGTTGCTTGAGACGGCGAACAGCGCGGCTGGTGGCTGTTGAACTCGACGGCATGCTGGTGGAAGCCGACGGAAGTTCGAATAGAAGGAGGCTTCCGTTGATCGTCTTTGGTCCGGGCGAGCAATGCGAAAAAGTAACTACAGGAGTGGATAGCGGATGTTTGTTCGGTGTCGCTTGATCTGTAGCGATCTCTTCTCCACTTTGCACATTTTGCACATTCGAAGAAAGGAAAGACGAGGATGCAAGGAGTGCTTTTATTCTCGGTCACATGGCTCAAACTAGGAACAAGCGGCAGACTGCGCGGCGATCACGAGGCGACGTCCGGAGCGACCGGCGAGGCAGCGATCTCGGGAACAGTGGGCGGCGGCGCGGCGACTTCGACGGCCGGCGCGGGCGGTTGGGCGGCCGAACGCTGGGACTTCTTGCTGACGACGCGCGGCGCCTCGGCGGGAACGGCGGTCCCCTCGGAATTTCCCCCGTGGTGCAGACTGCAACGAGGATTCAGTGAACGGAAGCAAGCTGTTGGGGCAAACGCACCGGTAGATCTCGTAGGCGACGGTCCCGACGATGGCGGCTTGGAGCATGGCGGCGGTCGGTCGAGTGGGCGCGAGATCGAAAGGCGGCTGTAGAGAAGAGGGACCGAACGGAGCGCCCGCCAACGCGAATTTCCGCTCATGTTTGCATCACGAACATTCGCTGCTCTGCCCAATCCAACAGCTCCGCTCCACTCGCCACTCGTTCATCCCACGCGCTGGTCGGAATGCTCGCTCTGTGGTTCGCGTTGCTGGCGGCCGTCTTCGGGGCGGTCGCTGCCGTCCAGTGCGCGAAGAAGGCGAGCGGGCGGAAGGCGAAGACGCCCGGCGCGTCGGCGATGACGGTCGCCGTGAAAGGCGGGTCTTCTTTCGAATCTTCCCCTCATCCTTCTTCTCTGCTGCAGCCGGAAAGACGAAGGAGCCCGTGCTGAAGACGGCGGTCGAGTCGCCGTCGCCCGTCCTCAAGCAGGTCCGCCCTCTCCCGCCTTCCCTCCGCCCACTCGCTGCTTTCAGGAGCCGCCGAACGGCCCGCCGCCCGGCCAGCCGAAGGAATCGGCGGTGAGTTCGCCGCCTTCCACCTGCCCGCACACTCGTTCAGGCCACGAATCTTACGCAGCAGGCCGCGCCGAGCGCCGCGACCACGACGACGAAGGGCGCCGAGCAGCCGCCCACGCAGCCGACCGCTCCGACGGCCGCAAAGGACGAGGTGAGCGCTCAATGGTCAGCTCGAATCATCCCGCGGTTGCAGAAGCCGAAAGTGGAGAAGACGGTCATGCTGACGCTGCGCGGCACCAAGGAGCAGCAGTCGGCGGAGGACGTCGACGAGGAGCCCCACAACGACAAGCCCACCACCAAAAAGACCCAATCCGAGCACAACTGAGCGGTGGAAAGCGGAATAAACTCAAATGTTCCTTTCGGAAATCGAATGATCGGCAGTCTGCACGAACGAGTGGGTAGAAGCAGAGAAGAGTGATCACTTGCCGACCGACCGTCTTGCAGAAGATCAGGAGGAGGGCGGCCCAGACGGCGTCCACCGCCGCGTTCAGCAGAATAATCGGGCCCATCTGCAGCCGAGAGAAAAGTGAGTGGGTAGGGGAAGAGGCGCGCGTCCGCGTCGAAGGCGACCACTTCCGCGTCGAGCGCGTCCAGAGGGAAGCAGCTCGTTTGGACGACTGGTGGCGAGTTGGGAGCGTCCTTTGAATGACTTCTCCCGCCACACTTTGATTCGCTCGTCGAGTGCACCTGCCGCCCCTCGGCGAGTGAACCCGACGGTCCGTCTTGACGCGCAACAAAGTTCAGCGACGATTTCGGAAGGTGAGGCGGAAGTGAACACCCGCCGTAAACAAGAAGCTGGCAGCTGGAGGATGAAAGGATTGCTAGACGCCTTCCGATCTTCGGGTCGTCATTTCACGGCCGGGAGATCGTTTTCTACAAAAAAGAGAGGTGTGGATCGAGGTCGCTTTGTCTTGTCTTGTGAAACAAAATAAAATGGCCGCTGGTTTGTTGTCGGCAACTCCCCAAAAATACAACGTTTACCTTTTTTGCCCGCAACACGTGAAAGGGGACTTTCACCTTTTTCGTCGTCTTTGCAGTAAAGACCACTCTTCACTTCGAGCTTTTGGCGGGCAGGTGCTGCCGGAAAGCGGAAGGAAGTGAGCAGAAGTGGAGAACCAATGAATTCATGCTCTCGAACCAGCCATACGACTGACGGACCACCATTAGACGGCAGCTGGAGAACCATTCTTTCAAATTGTACCTTTCTTTTAGTTGGAGAACGCTTTCACTCGCCCAACGGCTCTATGAGCTGCTTCGCGCAGGACGCGAACGGGACGGACGTGGTGGAGTTCGTAGGGCCGCCGGAGGTCGTCCACGCGCTGCTCCGTGAGTCCCGCCCGCCTTCGCGCGTTCGGCTGCTGAACTACCCGCTGTGCGGCTGCGCGCTGGCCTTGAACGCGCTCGTCTCTTCGATCATCCTGCGGAGTCGAACGGACGTCTGCCAGGTGGTCCTCTCCTCAATGCTTCCGTTTACGTCGTTCAGATGCGCCCGATCCTGCTGCTGAACTCGATGGTGGACGCCGTCTGGGCCGCTCTCCTGCTGCTCACGTGCAAGGTTCGGGAGAATCCACTGCTCCATCGAGTCTGTCCGTTCAGTTCAACTTCAACGGCCACTAGCGCTACTTCATGTACTTGAACGCGCCTAACCGCTTTGATCGAGAGACGATCGCCGCACTGTCGGAGCTGGAGACCGTCTTCAGGATGCTCTCATGGGACCTCATCCCCATTTAATTCCTCTACCGTTTCCTCCTCATCAAACAGTCCGCCCTCCCCTCTCGTTCGTGCTATCTCCAGCCCGTTGCAGCGGCCGTTCGCCCCGCGGCCGGCGTCTGCTCGCATTCGTGGGCGGCTGCACTCTCGGGGCGGGCCTGCAGGTGTACTCCGCCTTCCCGCTGTTCGTGTTCCGGTCCTGAGCCGAGCGGTTCCAGGCGGACGCCGAGCGCGTCCTCCGGCACTTCGGCTACGCGGTCGACCGGCTGCAGATCTTCGGCGTGGTCGCCGTAAGTGGGCGGAGGGACTTGGTCGGGAGCGGCGGGGGAAGTGGGCAATCCGGACGAGTTGGCTGGATTTGTCTTCGGTTTATTCGTGCAACCTTTGAGAACAACGCAAAGAATGAACTCTATAGCCGCAAGACCCACCGCTCATCACTCCCAGTTGCAGAGCACGAGCACGCGGGGCTCGTTCAACGCGCTGCGGCCGTTCGCGTTCGTTGCGTTCAACCTCTCGCTGGTCGCGTGACGACGGCGGGCGTGCGGGCGCACCTGAAGCGCGGGGCGATCAGCGCGCACACGCGCCGTCTGCACGCGTACGTCCAACGGATGCTCTTCTCGCTGGCCGCCGTCCTGTTCGTCGCGTTCGTGGGGCCAACCGTGATCTCCTCGACAACGACGATCCGTTGCACGCACCACGCGTCTCTGAACTTCGCCGTGTCGCTCGTCATCCTCGCCGAAGCGTTGGCCTCGCCCTGCATCACCGTTTACTTCGTGCGGCCCTACCGCGACGACTTCCGGCAGCTCGTCGGTTGCGCCGCCGCCGTCGCCCACTTTGCGGAGAATTCGGGGCACGCGACCAAGACGGTCCTCGCGGCGCCCGCTTCTTCAGCCGCCGACGTACGGCAGGTGGTGGATGAGAGCAGAGTGTATTAGCAGTCGAGGACGCCCAACATTCGTTCGTGTTTCTTTGGCGAGAATTGCAGTAGAAGGCTGCCCGTCTTCGGAGAACGACAGAAACACGAGTTCGAGCGCCTTCTACAGCTCTCGCTGTTCGTCTACGAACGACCGTATCAGCGAGACGGACGATCACGCCACCTACCAAAGAACGAGAGTTTACAAGAAGCGGGCGGCATTGAATGCTGACGGCTTCGATCGTTCCCGTCGATGATTCTTGCCTTTTAGTAGGCAGCCCTCTAAGATCAACGGTTTATTGGCAGCAAACAAAGGTAGCTTGTGCGCGTGCCTGCAAGACGGTCGAGCTTTCCGCTTTGGCAACGTCCGTTCGAGAGCGGAGGAGCGTCCAGCGGTAGACGGCGGCGGTGAGGAGGGCGTCCGCCGCGAACAGCCCGCTCACCCACGGGCCCCACTGCAGGCGGGCGGGATCGAAGAAGCCGGCGGACTGCAGCACGAACCACAGCGAGCGCGGCGCAAAGTTCAGCCCGAACTCCGTGGCCACCGCCGTCATTGCGAGCAGGTTGGCCTTCAAGAGGGTTGTTAGAGGAGTCGGCCGATGGCTGCGCGGTAGTCCAATGGGAAAGCCTGAAGATTTGCACGGCAGTCCTTCATCTTAGCCACTGGACTACCGCCGATCCAAGGCGCTCACCTGCCGGAAACCCCGCTGGTGGCCGAGGCGCTGCCGGTGGTGCGCGAGGAGTTTGCGGCAGAAGAGGGCGGCGAGGAGGACGTTCGGAGCGCCGGCCGCCATCTTCGGCGCGCCCGCCAGCAGGCCGCCGCGCACCGCGAGGCAGTTGAACGAGGCGCACTCTGAACAAAGCAGATTAATCCATTGCCGCCTTCCCTCCAGCTTGCTCGTGGTCGGAGGGAGCGGCAGGTCGAGGGCGGGCACCCCGACGGCCACCAGCAGGCCGGCGGCGAGCGTCCCGCCGACCGCCGCGCCCACGAAGCGGCGGCGGGCGCGCGCCGAGCGCACGGGGCGGAAGAGGGCGAGCGTCCGCTCCAGCAACAGCCACGTGACCGACAGCGAGACCATCGAGGCGCACGCGTAGTGCGCCACGCCCAGCCAAAAGAGCCACGCCGCCGGGTGTTCCTCTGCACGGAAGCTGTTATTTGTGGGATTCAGAAGACTGGGAGGCCGTTGATGAGCAGGAGAGATAAAGTAGAGGAGATAAAGGAACGTTGGTTTGCTCCATGGCTTTCCTCACCGCCCACTCCCCCCGATCCCCCGAACTCACCGTCGCTCCGTCCGATGGCCAGCTGGTAGGCGGTGAGGGCGGCGCCGGCGGCCGACGCGGGCACCCAACAGGCGACGTTTGCGAGCAGCGTGGCCGAGAGCTGGCGGCGGAGCGGCGAGGCGGCGATCGCGGCGAGCAGGTGGGCGTGCAGGCAGAAGGCGCCCGCGAAGGCCGCCAGCTGCAGCACGAACTCGCCGAACGCCACGTCCGACAGCATCGGAGTGTTCGGTGGGAGACACGAGAGGTCGTTCGGACCCTCCCGATTTGTAGCCGGCGCTACAATTCGCTCGTTCTTTCGGTCTGCTTTGATGGGCGGTCGTGGGCGAGTTTTTGTAGAGAACTTATTCGTAAACAGGTCCCGATTTGAAGTTGGAAGTCTGCTGGGGAGACTCGTCGATTGGAGTTGGTGCCGAGCAACGAGTGAAATGGATTGTTTTCACCGCTGAGAAGTGCTCTTCGTTCGATCGGTATTGCCGAAGATCTTGCTTCTAGCCACTCTCACGCTTGGTCTACACGAATGTCCAACAGCGCTTGTCGAGTGGCTCGAGAGAGGCTTCAACAAAACGGGCATGCCTTTGATTGCTGCACGCAGAAGCGGCCGGCAGCCGACGATGATGGTCGAAGGAAAGACGAGGTCGCAAATTCGCAGGACTCTCCGAATGTAAAAAAACGACGGACTTCTTCGTTCACTCACACAAATTCCGACCGAAGCGGTGGTTGAGCGGCCGAGAGTCCGCAGTTCTCTCGCGGACGGCAGCTCCCTTTCGTTCTCTGCTCTCTCCTGTCCGATGGGTCGCTCGTGGCTGCCGCTCGGCTTGCTGCTCGCCGTCGTGTCGGTCTGAGCGAAGGCCGAGTTCCGCAGCGGCAAGGACGGATGGCCCGGTTGTGTGAAGGACGACACGAACGAAACGATGCACTACCTGTGAATCTCTTTTTTTAACTGAAGTCGTCTGTCCGTTTGCAGCCGCCTGACCTCCTGCAAGGACGAAAACGTGACTTTTTTGTACAAGAACGCGTCCATCTTCTTGTCCGTGGAGGCCGACTCGAACTCCGAGTGAGCACTTGCGGGTTTCATGCTCACTCCTTTCCGTTGCAGTTTCTTTGTGCATGTGGGACATGCATGCTGAACTTCCAAATGATCGGCTCCAACTTGATTGTGGGCAAGACATTTCCTTTCGTCACAGCGAGTCCCGATCACTCTCGTTTCAGGTGATGGTGTGCGCGAAACGAAGTTCGCGTACGCCAGCACGGCGCTTCTCGAACTCGGCTACAACTACTTTCTTTCTTCCCAAGATCCGCCGAATCCCGACTATTGCACTGAGATCTCCAAGGCGAGTCCGAGCCGCGACGACTTCCGGCAGACGACGATCCGCTGGACGGGCACCGGCCTGAAGGCCTTCGACGTCTACGTAAGTGTCAGCGATCTATTCGGATTGAACACGTTCTTGCAGAGCTTTAAGCCAACGACCACGACTCCCGAGCCGTCGACGACCACGACCAAGAAGCCGACCCTGAAGCCGACTTTGCCGCCCACGACGACCGCGGAATCCACGGCGCCTTCGACCAGCAGCTCGACTTCGACTCCCAGCCCTTCGAGTTCGACGACCAGCACGCTTACGACCAACGTCTTGGCTTCCACTCCCAGCACGACTGCGATCACCTTCGAGACGTCCACTTCGAATGCGACGACGATGGCCGTCAAGAAGAAGAAGAAGCGGATAGTCCGCCGTTTGAAGAGGAAAGGTGAGTGCTCCGCTGTTTCGTTCTTCCTCTCAGCCATTGTTTCGTTGCAGGCGCGGCCGTAAAGTCGCCGGTCGGCGTGTGGATCGCGGCGCTCGTCGGAGCGGCCGGCTTCTTGTGAGCGGCCGCGTGTTCGTCTCGAACGCCGCAAGTGCCCACTTCTCTTTTGTTGTGCTGGTGCCGCGGGGTGTGGACTCTCTCGGATCAAATAAAGCCGTGTGTGCTCGCGTGTTGACGGTCTGCTTCCATCGGAGCTGGCAGCGGGTGGACGTCGCGAAGAAGACGGCGGGTTGCCCATGGAAGAGTTCGCTCCCGCGGGTTCCTGCGTTCACAACGGCGTCCGCATCGTCATGCTTCTCTGCTAGCAAAAGCTGTTCATCTGCCCACTTTCAATTGTTGTTTTTGATGTTCGAACTGAAGCATAAACACGCGTCCTCGTTTCCTCTGTCTTTTCTTTCGATTCTCGACCAGTCAAAAGAGCTCTCGGAACGGTTGGATCGGCAACTCCAACTGGAGGGCAGAAGTTGAACAGAAAACTGAGACGAGAATGGCAAAAGCTTCCTCTCATAGAAGTTGCCGGTGTGCGGCTTGCCGAGATCGGAGCGGCGCGCGAAGTCAGTCACATTCCAGCGGTAGCGGTCGTCAAGGTTCTCGCGCTCCTTCACGTTTTCCAGCCGCTGCAGCTGTTTGTACACGACGGACCCATTGGTTTGTGGTGGGAAGACACGACGCGGCTCTTGCGGAGCGCCTCTTCGCCGTGTCCACGGAGTGGCCTGCAGTGAACGAATGAGGAGATGAAGGAGGTGTTCTCCAATGCTTGCGAGGAATGTTGATCACGAGGAAGACGGCGATCAGGAGCGAGGCGGCACTTTCGGATGAGATGCCCGCCTTCAACGACTCCACGCACTTCTCCTGCAGATGGGATTGAGTCAGTGAACGGAGGACGCACTCGCAGGTCGGCGGTTTCGAACCGCGCAGACTGCAGGAAGAGTTGAAAGGCACGAGCGGCGAGTTCCTTTGTTCGGCCGCGGTACACGAACTCCAGCATTAAGTCGACCGTTGCGGCCGTCAGTCCGCCGATCGGAAACTCCGCCCTGCCGGATTCGCGCGGAACGCGGCGCAGAAGACGGCGGAGGGGGCGGCCAGCACGGTCTTGTGCGCCTGAAATCGAGAGAGCAGTCGGCAGCACCACGACCCCCTGCCCATCCAACAGCAGGCGGCAGGCGGTGAGCGCTCTCACAAGCGGTCGTTCGGGCCGGAGAAGCCACATGATTCCTCTTCTACGTTCGCTTTCTATTCCGCGAATTCCGCACAAAGCCGCGCGATCCCCGCGCTCTGCTCGTCGATCTGAACGAATGAATCAATGGCTGACGGTTGGCCGCACCTTCTGCAGCGCTTCCTTCCGCTCCATCGCCGCCCACTCGCGCACTGCCGCAATCGAAGGAGTACTAAAATGCTCGAGTGCACGACACTTGCCGTCCATTTCGGTCAATCGAGCGCTCAATTCTCCGACCTGCCGCTGGAGCGCGTTCCGAAGCAGCCGCCGATGGCACGCGTCGCCGTTGACTTGCACGGCGCCGCGACCGAAATTGCCTTGAATTCGTGCGGAGTGGCGATCGTGAGGCGGCGATCCTCGGCGGGCTGCTTTGGAGCGAGGAAATCAAGAGAACTCTCTTGTACGCGCCTTTGGAGCCAACGGAGTGCACGCGTCGGTCCCTTCGTGCAGAAAACAGTCGACCGTTTCGCCTCGCTCCTCCACGCACACCCGCTTCCAAGCTGCCGCCCACCGCGCGCATCTCAAGGCGGAATTCGAGCGGCGAGCGCCTTGCAGCTGCCAGCCGCTATCCGAATGGTCCGGTCGGCACACGATCAGCGAGGCCGTCTTTTCCACTGCGTGCGCACAGACGGACATCAAGCTGGAGTATTTGGATTCTTTGGGCAGAAAGACGAGCGGGCAGCACTCCTTAAAAGAAGTGAATGGCAACCGAACACCTGCTCGACGATCCCTTCGCGATGTGCGGCGTCCACTTGCCGCGGGCACTCGTCGCTCGTTCTATCCGGCAATTCCAGCGATGGCCTTGCCGCGTTCCCGAGTGAGCGGTCGGGGCGATGCCCAACCGCGGCCAAAAATTGCGGTCTTCGCCTGATGGGCGCGGTGATCAGAAGAAGCCTCGAGATCGTGCTTCTTTCCGTTCCGGCAATTCGGAAGAGCGCCCGTGGGGTGAAAACCGAAGAAGGGGGCCGAGCGGCCGCTTTCACGCCGCCCGTTCGCCGATGGGCGGCGAGAGCGGGCAGACGAGCAGAACGGAATGCTCTTTCACGTTTGTCTGATGTCTGCTCTCCCTGCGCTTCTGCCCGCTTCTTTCTCGTCCGTGACTCATCGCTCGAAAGCGAGACACCCTGCTTGCTGCTTCCCCGGTGGACAACCGCCTCCCATCCCGCCTCTACTCGTTCGTCCACGTCCCCACTCCATTCCAATCTGTCTTCACATTCAAGCCGAACACACCACATTCTGCCAACGAGTTTATTCTTGCCTTTTCGCACATCCGCTCTGCACAAATGAGAAGAGGGGGTTCATCTCTTCGCAATCGAATCCAACCGGAAACAGTGGGCCTGAAAGAAGCGATGATGAGCAGAGACGTGAGCAGGAGAACGAACCTTGCTCCTCCTCGTTGCGGTCCAGCGCATCTTCGACGAGCGGCTGACGATGAGCTTCTTGATGGTTCTCGTCGACGTCGAATGCAGACGGCTTCAGCAAGAGGAGAAGGCGTTCGCAGTCTGCAGAATGGAGCGGCGAATCCGGTGGCGTCGTTACGACCGGTTAGCGAAAGAGGACCTTGACATTGCGGAGCCAGTAGAGGCACACTTCGGTCTTCCAGTTGGAGCCGCCTTCATCCGCTCCGCCAAGCAGTCCTGCAACGAGAAGCGATTGGAGAGGACGAGTGAGAAGAACCTACCGCTTCGAACGAGGAAGCGAATCGGGGCACGATTCTTGGCGCGCGGTAGACTTCGGGTTCGCACGAATCTCACTGCAACGACGCCCGATGACTCCCGATGTGGAAGAGCAAAGGCTCACTTCTTCGATCGAACGGCTGCTCCAAATTCCGCGGTCTCGCCGGTGGGAAGCGAATGGAGGCTTGGAGTTTGAAGTGGTCGTTGATCGCACTCCAGCAAGCGGTTCCCGTTCGCCGACCGCCGGCTTCACCACGCGCACAACGTTCGGAATTCGTTTTGATGTCGATCGTGGCCTGCTTGCACACGATGGACGACCAAGCGGCAAATCAGCCGCTGAAACAAGAAAGAAATGAGTGGAAGCGGGGAACTCGTGTTTCTTACCACCGAGCAGGCGGCCGATCGATAGGAGCGCTTGTACATCGTGATCACCGCTGTTCCCTAAAGGGCTGTGAGATGAGAGGACAAGCAGATGGAAGAAGAACTCACCAAAGAAGGCCGTTGTCTGTCCCAACGGCCCAACGGAAGATGGCGGACGGGCGCTTGTCGAACGCATTCGAGCCCACGGACCGCTGGTCCAAAGAATCCACTCGGGCTCCCCCGTCCTACAAGAGGAGTCATTGGAAGCTCGTCCAGTTGTTTGCAGCGACTTACCGGAAGGCTTGAGCGAGCACATCGACAGAAGACGCACGGAGGTTCACGGCGCATCGGCGACAGACGGAGGAGAGGGGCTTTGTCGATCCTACGGACGCTTGTGGATGATCGGCTCGAGGAAACGCACGAGCCGCGGATTCGATTCAACCGATGGCTTCTGAAACGGGCCGGCGGATTGAACGAAGGAGAGAAGCGAGAACTCACGCGGTAGGGTCGACGTACACGCCACACGTCACGAAGAGAGCAGGAGAACGGCAAGAGAAGCGAACCGCATTTGCCGAACAACCGAACCGCTCGCTCGCCCCTTGCGGAAGAAGAATGAGCGGAAGGAGCGGAGAGCGGAGGAGAGGAACCGACCGCTCGGAGCGGGCAGCAAACGGAGCGACTGGTCGCACGCCGCCTCTCCCGCCCCGAAGTTGACTTCGATTGCGCAACAAAGAAGACACCCGTTCACAAATGAAAGGATTACTCCGCTTCCAAGCAGAGGAGATGACTCGAATTGACGCAAGCTGACCGCGCGAAGTTCTTCTTCCGTTGAAAACGAACTGGATGGTGGCATCGCTTCGTATTCAGCACGCTCAATCCTTCCATGTTCTCTTCACTCCTGCGAGCCCCCTGCCGAAAACCCCGCAACGACCACGGAGCCGTCCTGCCGATCCAACAGCCGGCGTTCAGGACGAGGGCGGCGGAAAGCCGCATGTGCGTGGCAGTTGGACAGTGCAAGTGACACAAAGAAGCAGCTAACGACATTCACCGCCCGTCTTCTGCCGCTTCATCGACTGGTGTCTGTGCAGTGATCACTAAAATCTTCTCCCATTCTGTTTCAATCCAATAACGAGAACAGAATGGCTGGCTGGAGCTTCGGCTCGACTCACGACGAGAAAAAGCGGGCAACAGGCGGCTTGGCGTTCCGCCTCACAAAGCGCATCTGACTGCTCGGCCGCTTTCCTGCTCACCGGTTCGGGTGTTTGTGTCTTGTCTTCGATCGGAATTTCGATCGATCGAAGTGAGTTTCTTGTTTCTGGACGTTCTGAACGATTTTCCCTTCGCTTTTGACCAAACCTGCTCGGAAAATCGCTTCTTTATCCAAAATCCTCCGGAAAACGATATGATTGCGAAATTCGTGTAATTTCTTCTGATTTAAGGCAAAATGCCGACCGCACCCCGGAAGCGACGTGCCGAAGAAGAGCTGCAAGACGACGAGGAGCCCCGCGCCAAGGAGATGCGGCCGACCGACGAGCCGCCCGCCCGTCCACCGCCCCGCCTGCCGCCGAAAGGACGCGCGTGGCTTCAGCTCTTCATGGCCCAAGAACACGATCGAGCGTTGGACGACGACAACGCCGACGAGCCCCTCCCGCCCGTCCGCTCGCTGCTCGTCAACCGGGCGTTCCTCGACACGTTCTTCGACGCGGAGCCGTTCGGGGCGGCGAAACTGCTCGTGAACTTCTCGCGGCTCGTCGCTTTGGCCAAGTGCATCCCCGTCGCGTTCGCAAAGACCGCCGAGGGCGTTGCGGCTCTCCTCCACCTCGGCCAACGGTTGACCGCACTCGAAGTCAGCTGTGTGGGCGAGGAGGAGCCCTCGCCGGTGGACGTTCGCTTCATGGCCGCCTGGATGCGAGTCGCTTCGAAGTTGCGCGGTGAGCTCTCTTTCCTGGTTGTCTCCTTACTCCTATCCATTCTTTCAGCTCTGCCCGCGCTGTCGGCGATCAAACTGATCACTCGCGACCTCGGCCACCCGCAGGCCGACTTCTTCGTCCACTCGCTGCCCGACTGCGTGACCCACCTGAACATCGACCGCCTGCGCGTCGCGACGCTCTTCCGGAAGCGGGCGTCCGCTCTCCACTCGGTCGAGATGAGCGGCAGCTTGGGCGAGCATCCGTGTGAGTGGAAGAAGCCGCAGCAGCCCATCGTTCAGCTTGCAGACCTCGCGGACCTCTTCCGTTTGAAGACGACGCGCATCGAACTCCCGCTGATTTCCGCCGACAACAACAGCCTCCAGCAACTGCGCGACTGCGGCCCGCTCGCCCGCAACGACCGCCTGCAGGATCTCCACATTCGGGGCGGGATCTTCGCGGACGACGGCGTCCCGCAGGCTCTCCGCCACTTGCGCGCCATCAACGAGCACTTCCAGCTCTGTTGCGGCGCCTTCTGCGAGGTCATGCTGCTTCTGGTGAGCGCACACAACCGTCCACCATCTCAACGCCTCGTTTCAGGGCTTCCGCGACCTGAAGCAAGTGGAGGACGTCCAGCGGAAGGCGAAGAAGTTCGCGGCGGCGATGCACGAGGCGGGCTTCCGGACGACGCGGGACGTCGTCTGGGTCGGGATCGTCAACAACGTTCGTTCCGTCCTCCATTCATTCCTCAATCTTCCTTCAGGGCTGGTGGAACGGCATGTCGCGGGACGAACTCATCGCCCACTTCAAGTGGAAGCACGAGGGCGGACTCGACGTCGACCAATCGGACACGTCCATGCGCGCGGGTTCCTTCGTCCACGAGGGCGTTCGACTCCTCGTGATGCTCTCCGACTGAGCAGGGCGAATGTTGTTTTTGTGTCCTTCTTCCTCCACAGCTTCGAGCTAAAGCATAAACAAATGCTCATAAATGGATTGATTCGGCTGAAGAGAGAGGTACGCGGAGTCCAGCACGAAAAGCAGGTTCTTGCCCGTCTCCACCGAAACGACGAACTGCTGGCCTGCAATCGAGTGGCCGGCACCTTCGTTTCCGACGCTCAATGTCGCGGCCAGGAGTTCGCCTAAACGAAGCGATCACTCCCGCCTTCTCCCGAACGGCTCGTGCTCGCCGGCCGCTCGTCGTCGTTGCTGGAAGGCGCGGAGGTCGGCGGCCGTTCGGCGGTGCAGCCGGCCGCTCAACGAGAAGCCCTCGGCTTTCGGCGGAAGGACGGCGGTTTGGCCGCAGTGGGCGAGAAGAACTGCGAGAAATGGCTTCATCGTAGGAGAAGAGTGAATAGGAAAGGACACCAACAGGCGCCGACTGCCCGAAACTTGCCGCTTCCCAGCAAATTCGACGATGCAATCGTCCACGTGAAGCCTGAAGGCCGTTCTGCTAGTTCGCGAGATTGTGGCGGTCGAATCGTGGACCAATGCCCCCGTCTCGAACGTTCTTTTACCACCGAACACAACGAGCTCCGATCCTCAGGACACAAACGAGCGAGCGGCATCACCGTTTCTGCAGCGCTCACAACCGACCATCAAGGTGAATCGAAAACAAACAGCCGTGTTTGAGCAAACACCGGCCGCCCACTTCTTTCGTTCAGCCGAGTGTGACCGCCAGCCGGCCGACCCACTTCGAAAACATGCGAACGAGCAAGTCCTGTGAAGTGAGCACAACCGAGCGACATTCCGGTGTGCAGTCGGTGGGTTCGGGCGCGATATAAGCCGGGAACACTCGCCACACGCCACCCACCGGAAAAAATGAAGCTTCGTGTTCTGCTGCTCTCTTCGGCCTTCTCCGTCCTTTCGACCGCCGCTCTCGGGTCGGAGATGCCCGACGGCTCGTTTCTGTCGCCCTTCTTCGAACAAGTGGGCAGGGAGCTGGAAGGAAGAAGTGAGTGGGCGAGCGGAAGCAAAAAGAAGCCTGCAGATCTCGTTTCAGTGGACCCAACTCTCCAGCGGCTGCTCCACTCGCCGTCCGCCCGTCTTCTTCGCTCGTGGACCGAACGTTCGGTGCTCCGGACGGAGGTGCCGGCGCCCAAAGAACTCCTCATTTGGGCGTTGACGATGGCGCGCTCCTTTGCGAACTCGCTGCTCGTCTCTTTCGCCCTCCTGATGGACACTCTGCGCGTGCCCGGGGAGTGGACGGACGTTCGTTCCCCGCCGATCGCTTCACTCCGTTCTTTCCGCAGGTCATCGGGTGGGTCGCTCAGCAGCCGGAGATCGACTTTCATCGGCGGCCGGAAATCCGGCAGCTGTTCGTCCAAACGACCCGCTCTTTCGATCGCGAGTTGAGTCGTGAGTTCCCGCTGGCGTTCAACCCGCCAATCCAATCGAATCGAAGGCGAACTGCTCGAACGGAAGGGCGGCCAGTCGCTGGTGGCGGCGGAGATCGCCGCGTTGCCCCGACTGCTCGCCGAGTCGCCGCCGAACGGCCGCGTTTTGTTCCGACGGTTGCGAGCGGCGGCGCCGATTTCCTCCGCGCGTTTGCGCTCCGTTCGCGGCCGAACGGCCGCCGCATTTCGCCGTCAATTCGTGCGATCGGGCCCGAAAGCCAGAGGTGAACTGCTGGAGGTGAGTTCTTCCACTCGATTCGCTGTCTTCCATCGAGTTTCTTCCGAACGCTTGAGCGGGGTGGGCAAGTGGGATGGCACGCGAACTGCGCTCTCTTCACTACCACAGCGCTCAACGATCACACGGCAACGGCCTTTACTCATGCGTCTTGTTCAGCTCGTCGCCCACCTGAAATCGACGCGTGACCGTCTGACGGCTCGAATCCACGCGACCAAATCGGCGGAGAGCTCGAAACGGGGCTGCAACTTTGTCGCCAACCTGCAATTGCGTAGGCCACAAATGAGGAGAAGGGATTGATTGCGGGTGTTGATTTCAGTGAGTCGCGCGGTCCTCTGATCAATGCACGAAAGCCGGCAGTTCATCGACGACCGAGAGGAGCATTGTTTCGAACACTGGCGGAATAAACCCGCTTGTTGCTGCTCGGCGTGTCGGCTTCTCAATTGAAAAGAACCCTCTTCTAATCGGTAGCTTCGCTCGCTTTTGCTCCTGTCGGCTACCTCCTCGTGCAGCCGGCGGGCAGCTTCCGGGAGTACGCAAAGCGGCTGTTCCGCTGCCGCCACTTCTGGCTGCTCTGGGACGGCGAAACCAAGAAGTGGCCCGTTCCCGCCTGTTTCGACGAGGACGGCGCGTTCCTCCCCGTTCGATCGCCCTGGTACCGCTCCGCCTTCTTCCCGCACCGCCCGTTCGCGCTGAAAGTCGAGCAGGACGGCGAGTACGCGAAGATTTCCGTCCACTGGCCGCACCAGCCGAAGGACCTGCGCGCGACCGTTGAGTTTCGAAAGCATCACTTCATTGGTGAGTTCTTGCTTTCCTTCGTTCGTTTGGGCGGCCGGTTTTGACCCGCCGGCCTGCAGCGATCGCCGCGTGCCTCCGGCCCGAGCGACGGCTTTCGTTTCGTTCTTGCAGCAAAGAGTCGAAAACCCCCTTCCCAAACCAACCTTTCACTCAAACCAGCACTTCAATCAATCGATTGATCTCTTGTTTCAGTCCGCACACTCGGCGGCTCGTCCGTGGGGGTCAAATCCAGCCACTTGGCGGACGGCGTGGTCATGTGCCGCATTCAAGCGAGCGAGTGTTTGGCCTGCAAGCTGAAGTTCTTTTCCCGAGAGTACACCAGCGAGGGGCCGATCGTTGGAGAGCACTTCGAGCAAGCGGAACGCGACGAGAAAGAGGCGCCGATCGTCGTTGTCGACTCCACTCGTTAATTGATTGGTGAGTTTCGACCACTCACTCACGTTCCCTGTCTTCTCAATTCTCCTATTCGTTCGTCCCGTTGCTGGTTTCGCGCAATGAACTCGTTGAAACGGCAGACTGTTAGTTGATTGAATAGTTTAGAGTTCGACGGGCAGTCCAAGGGATTCATAAGCAACACGTAGGGCTCCGTTTTCTAGTGGTTTCGATTGACGGGACGCCGGCGAGTGTTTGAGCACGAACAGAGGAGGTCAACGGGAACAAAACGAGAGAAATCATCGGACAATTGTATCTACGGTACACAGGCGTTCGACCAACCACATTTTCTTACATCAAAAGGAAAACGGCTGAGCCTATGGTCAACGAGTTTATTCTGACTGCTGCTTCGTTTGCAGCGTTGCACAGACAAGGGAAAACAAAAGGAACGGGGTTCATCTTTTCGCAACCGAATCCAAGAGGAAGCAGTCGGAGTGGTCTGAAAGCGGACGAGGATGAGCAGAGGAGAACGGAGGAGAACGCACCCTGCATCTCGCTCGTCGACTCCCTCACATCTTCAAGTGACCACGGGGCTTCTCGATCGTAGACAGTCGTTCCACTTGCAGGAGAATTCCCGACAGGAGAGGGCGGCTTGGGGATCGCGGGACGATCACGCCCTGCAGGCGGCGGTTCGCTGCAGAGACGTTTGTGCTCCGGGCGACCAGCGAATGCAGGGGAGTGTCTCGAAGGTTGATCGCGGCGTCGTCGACAAGCGAGTGATCCAAACAGAGTGCGCGCCTTCCCTTTCGAGCTTCCGCGTGCTCGTCCGGGCACTTCTGCAAAGAAGAGTCATTAGATCGTCGTTGCGCTGATGGAAGGGACCTACCGGCAGCAAGCACGTCGACGGAAGACGCCGAAGGTTTCCGGTAGTGCGTGGTGAGTGGCCTTGATGCCCGCAAGGCTCCTGATGATGTCCGCGTGATTGAAACCCCACGGCCAAGAATTTGTTGCTGACGGCACGCGTGGTCGTTCTTCTGCAATGGACGGGTGGGATTAGCCAAACGAGAAGAAGGAACTCACGTCTGCTAGACCGCCTGCTTTTCCTACAACGAACAGAAGAGCCGAACGATCGATGAAAGTGGAAGAGAAACGCACCTGCCGAACAGCCGACCGCTCGCTACTTGCGGCAAGAGAATGCGGGGAGGGTGGAGGAGAGGACCCGACCGCTCGGAGCGGGCAGCAAAGAGAACGACTGGCCTCCCTCCCCGAATTCGATTTCCATTGTGTTCGGCGTTGCGCAGCGAGAAATTCGCGTGTTTCGGGACGAGTGTTTATTCCGCTTGAACGTGGATCTTGTGGGGCAATGTCAACTGCTGCGGTCCACTTCGTTCGGCCGTCCGTTCGCCCCTCGGTCGTCCCTGTCTTTGCTCTTCGAAATGGCGGCCGCTCGCTCCCTGCTCCTCGGCGTTCTGCTCGTGGCGGCGGCGGAGTCTCGCACCGGCTACTACCACCTCACGCAGCAAGTGCTCTGCGACGGGCGCCCTACAACGAAGGAGTGAGTGCCGGTGGGGAGAGCGGCGAACTTCCCCTTGTTTCAGATGGTCGCCATCTACGAGGAGAACAACGGTGAGTGCGTCTGCCGCTTCTCGCTCCTCCACTCGCTGCTTTCAGGCTGGTACGGGCGTAAGTGGCTTCCGCCTGCCTTCTTCCGCGTCCCTCGTTCAGTCTCGAACATCGACGACTAGTGCGACGTGACCACGACCAACTTCAACTCGACGAACCAGGGCCGGTGATTTGCGGAGGGATCCGAGACGGAAGCGGGCTGGCCGAACGCCGTCACAATCGTTGTGTGAGTGCCACCCTTCCGCTTTTAATCCTCCCGTTTGGGCAGCAAACATCGCTGCCAGACGGGCGGCAAGTGGACGTGCGCCGTCGGCTGGCGCTCCCGCCGGGAGACGTGGAATCCGAGTGCGCACGGCCCGCTTCAAATGATGCAGCCGCTCGAGCTTTCCGGCAAGGGCGCGAACAATCCGGACTGCAAAGAGCGCTGGAACCGCGACTTCGGCGACCCGTTCGCCATCAAGGACTACGCCGCGTGTCTCAAGAATTGAGTGCGTGTTGTTTCGTTTATGAGTGTACGAATAAAAATAGGTGTCTTGTTCGGCTTGAACTCATGGAAGAGCGAGCGGACGACTTGCGGAAGCGCGCGCTCAACACGAGATTGCCGAAACGAAGCGAGGAGCGGTCAATCGGTGGAGACACGAGGCGGAGATTACGGGACTGATTCGGGCGACTGGTTGCTTGCCTTCTTGTTCGCTTGACTGACGAGCGGAATGTCGGAGGCTTCGTTCCGTCATCGCACAAGCGGAACGGACAGGCGAGCAGCAAAATCGTGGAAGGAGAACGACAACGACTGCGTGAACGGCCGAAAAAGTCCCCCAACCGCCCGAGCAAGAACCTCGGCGTGTCCTTCGATGGCACGAAGGCAGTTGTTGGTGGACGGAAGACGACTGCCCGTAAGTCCAACGATTTATTCACAACAACAATCGGGAAGAACGCATGGTGGGACTTGGCGTTCGGGTTTAATCGATCCATTGGAGGATCTTTTTGAAGGTCTCTCGCTCGTCCTTGAAGGCCTGAATCGGAGTGGCGGCAAAGAGGGCGTACTTTCCTTCGTGGGCCTCCGCGAACTCTATCGCGAAAGCGGCCAGTTGGCGGTCGTCGTGGCGGACGGCCAGCGCGAGGACGTCGGCGACGTTCGTGGTCGTGAGGCGCGCGTTCAGCTCCTTCCTGCACACGACCTGAACGAGCGGATTGAAGAGAGAAGCGATCGAGGGAGGCTCACGATCAATGCGGCCATTCGGAAGCGGCGAGCGGCTTCGTAGAGCTCGCGCGCGTCCTCCATCGCGTCGTCCAGGCGGCCGCGGTAGGCGAACTCCACCGCTCGCTCGACCACGCCGACCGCGATGCCCTCGACCGTGTGCTCCGTCTTGTCGGGATGCGCATGGAGTTCTTCGGCGAAGAAGGCGCTCTTGGCAGCGAGGACGAGCTTGTGCGCCTGCAACGAGCGAAGCGAATGATTGCTGGTGTTCCCGGCCGCTCACCGCAATCTCCTTGCCCCGAACGAGCAGGTGGAAGTCCGTCAAGTGACCGTCCTTCAGCATCGACCACAAGGCCGCCGCGAGCGGCTCGTTGGCCGGCTGCTGGGCTGCGGCTCCCGCTCCGACGGCTTCCTGCGGCTGCTCCTCGCGAGTGCGAGTGGAGAGCTCGGCAGCCATCGCGTCGAGTTGCTTCTTGAGTTCGACGTTCTGCAAAGACGGCAAGCGAGCGTTGATTGCGAGGTTAAAAGGAACCTCGTGCTGGAGGCGGGCGTTCTCCTGGACGGCGGCGTCGCGCGCCGCCTCGGCAACTCCCGCTTTCTCCTCCAGCTGCCGGCTTTGGGACGCTTGGGCGGCGACGGTCGACTCGAGCGTTTCGATGTTCGCCTTCAACTCGTCCACCTGAAACACGCGGGTGGAAGAAAGAAGGAGGTGGTCACTCGCCTGCTTCTTCCATTCGGCCGCCGCCTTCTGCCCGTCCTCCTGCCGCTCGTTGGGGCCTTCGAGTTTGGGGGTCAGCAAAGAGGAGCGGCTCTTTCGCTTCTTCCGTTTGGTCTTCAGCTTGCGGTACTAAAAGGCATCGAATGGATGGTAGTTGGGACGAGGACGGACCTCTTCCTCGAGCTGGGCGCACTCCTCGACGGCCGCCTCCCGGCCGTGCTCCGCTTCGCTCGCCTTGTCCCGCCACTCGTTGCGTTCCGCGCGCAAACGGGCGACCGTCGACTCGAGCACGCGGACCTCGGTCTTCAGCTGGCCGTCCTGAAGAAAACGATGCATGATTCTGCGGGTGGAAAGGTGACGAACCACGTTCTCGAGCAGGGCGTGCATCCCCGGTTGCTCCACCAAGTGGACGGGCGGCTCGTCGACCTGAAGGAGTTGGAAATCTCGGAGTGATGCGCCGAACGAACCTCCGGGTGGGCAGCCGGCTGGACGGGCGGCTCGTGGGCGGCGGGCGGCTCCAATTCTTCCGTCTTGCCAGCGTCCTCCATTCCGTCGACGTCTTCGGCCTCCTCCTCGTCTCCGCTCTCCCCCGCGTTTTCGGCGTCGTCCTCGCTCTCGTCGGCAAACTCGTCCGCCGCCACCGCATCGCTGTCGCTCTCCTCTTCGCCCTTACTGGAGTCGGAGGTCGACGGGAAGCGACGGGGGCGCTTGGCGCGAGTGGAAGCCGACGAACGAGCGGCCCGCTTCTTCGGCGTCTGCCAGACGGCGAACGACTGACCGGGCGGCGCGCGGCTCGCGGCGGCCGCCGCTTGGACCTCCTCGAAGTTCGCGCCGACTTGGTCGTAGAGCTCGAGGTCGTCCTGAAAGTCGGGGATGCTGGAAGCAAGTGGAGGGCGGGCACTCACCGCCGAGATCCGAATGGCCTCCTTGCGGCCCCTGTCTGCTTGGTGGCGGTTGAGTCGATGCGTCCAGCGCTCGTGGTTGTTCCGGTTGCCGGCCGTGGTGCCGCGGATGCCGCACAGCGAGCACGTGAAGCCGCGCGGCCGCCGGTGCGACTCGACATGCAGCCGGCGAATGCGCGCATTGGGGAAGCGCTATCCGCAGGTCCTGCACGGCGCCTGAACGAGGAGAAAATCGGCGATCAAAAGGTTGGACGAGAAACGAACGAGCGGGAGCGATCGCTGCGGCTGGCTGCCCTCGTGCTCGTCCGCCGAGTTCTCGCCAGCGGCAGCAGTGGACGGGGCGACGACGTGCTGCAAAGAGGAGTTTTAAGCTGAAGCGAGAGGAAGGAACTCACGGTCGTTGGACCGGTCGAGAACTCGTGAGTCGAAATTCCCGCGTCCGGTCCCTCGTTCGTCTCCATCGACATCTCCGAGGAATCCATTGGTTCAATTCGGGCGATCTGCAACGAAATTTGAGAAAAGAGCGCGAATAAACGGAAGTCCGCCGCGGAGCGCGGGCGGCGGCGACAGCTCGGCGCGGACGGAAAACGGAAAAAATGACGAGCGGCCGGCGGGGCGGAAGAGGTGACCAGCCGCCGGGCTTCCTGTCGGGACTTCGCAGCGTTGGGCTGTTCGTCGTAGCCGGAAGACGATGGACGGCGTCGTCGCTCTCCTCCGCCTCGTCCGGCAGTTGGAGGCCGTCGAGATCAAGTGGATGAACGAGCAGACGGGGTTGGACCTCCGCTTCGCGCGCCAATGGATGCGAGTCGCTTCCCAGCTGCACGGTGAGCGGTCATCCGTTTCCTTTCCATCGGTCGTTCGCTTTAGACCGTTCCTTGTTGTCGTCCATTCGGCTGACGATTCGCTTCATGCACCCGCCGTACGTCCACTTCTTTCTCGACTCGCTCCTCGACCGGGTGACGCGCGTAAAGACGCGCGGCGCCCTCCGACTCGCCGTCCTGCTTTCCGGTCGGAAATCGCCGCTCGAGTCGGTGGATATCGGCGACGACCTTTGGAGAGGGCCGTGTGAGTTGAAGACTGCAGCAATCAACCCGTGGCTTCAAATCTCGCCCCCGTCTTCCGCCTCAACACTCCGAAACTCTCGTTCTTGCCGGCGTCCACCGAACCGATCGAACTGCAGGACTTGGCCGACTGCGGGCCGTTCGCGCCGAACGAGCGGCTCCAACAGCTCGAAATGGACGTCTCCTTCAACAACGACGGCAATCTGCGAGTTCTCCGCCACATCCGCGCGATCAACGGCTACTTGAAGCTCGTTCTTCACGTCTACTGGGAGGTTGGCGTTCAGGTGAGTCCACTGGAAGCCATTTCTTCTTCATCCTTCTACTTGCAGGACCTCGACCGTCTGCATCAAGTGGAGGACGTCCAGAAGATGGCCGAACGGGTGGCGCTGCGGATGCGAGAGGCGGGATTCGGCCGGACGGGCGGCACGAACGAGGGGGATGAGGTGGAGCTCCGGGTCGTCGTCATGAATCACGTTCGTCCCTCCTGTCCATTTTCTTCACTCATCTCTTTTCTTGCAGCGTTTCTGGGACGAGGCCACGCGAAAGGGCGTGTTCGAGCGATTGGAGTGGAAACCCGAAGGAAAACTCGAGTGGACGGGGTGGGGCGATCCGATTCTTTCGGCCCCGCTCGTCCACGAGGGCGTCCGCGTGTTCTTCGGTTTGATCTAAGGTGGGAATGTTACTGACGTGGCCGGGGGCTGCGTCAGTGGAGCCGATGGAAGGGAACGAAGGGATTGAGTTTATTGACCGAATATCCACCGAACAGACGGTCGGATCGGAGGGAGAGCAGAACGATGACTAAAGGCGGGCGAGGGATGACGGCGGCGGCAGCAGGCGGGCGGACTGCCCGAGACAAGGCGCGATCGATTAGGGCGGACGGAACGGGGCTGCGGCCAGGTCGGATCATCCCTCCCTCACCACAAATGAGTGGATAACAACGGGGGCACACAACAGGTGCATTACGAAGAGAGGAGGCGGAGGATTACAAAGAGGGATAGGCGGAGGGGCAACTGATCGCTGAAGGCGACGGAGAGCACAACGGAGGACGGGGAATAGACAGGGGTCCTCGGGGCGGCCTTCAGACGGATCGATCCTCAATCCTCTGCGCTCTTCGGGTGTCCGGCGCCCAGGAGCGAGTCGTTCGGGTCGAGATCGCGGTCGCGGAGCACTCGGAGGATTTGCTTCCGGTGGAGGCGGACGACTCCTCGGGACGGGACGTCGAGCAGGACGATGGCGCGGCCGAGCAGCTTGCAGATGCGGGCGGCAGCACGGGCGTCCGGTCGAACTTCGTAGAGAACGCGGTCTCCCACTTGGAAACGGCGGCGGCGAGCGGATTGGCGGCGGCGGGACTTCGCGGCGGTCACGTCCTCGCTCGGCGGCTTCACGTCGGGGATGGTGACTTCCGACGGCTTCTCGTCGGGGATGGTGGCGTCCGACGGCTTCACGGCGGGGATGGCGGCATCCGCCGGCTGTGCGTCAGGCATCGGGACCTCTGACGGCTTCGTGTCGGGAATGGGGACCTCCGACGGCTGGATGACGTCCAGCGGGCTTCGGGTTGAGCGCCCGAAGAAGATCTCGGCGGGCGATGCGCGGTTCGGCAGGGCGGCGGAGTGGGGGCGGTTGTGCTCGCCGACGACACGACTCAGCCCCTGCAGGCCCTTCCTCCCCTCGGAGACGATGGATTTCACGATCCCTGTCGCCTTTTGGGCTCGCCCTTTGGATTGGGGATGGGGGTGGGAGAAAGAGAGGTGGGTGAGCGAGTGGGATGCACAAAAGGAGGAGAACAAAGCGGAGGAGAAATGGGGAGATTCGGGGGTCACGAGAGACGTGGGGAGGCCGAACTCGTTGAAGATCTCCTGGAGTTTCGCGATGATGCGATCGGTGGTCGTCCCGCGCGTCCGCTTGGCGACGATGAGGTTGGATTTGGCGTCCACACACACAAGAATTTCTTCTCGGCCGATCGGTCCTTCGATTTGGATGTGCACTTGATCCCACGGGTGCCGCGCCTCCGGCCATGGAGTGAGCGAGATCTTGGGTGGAGCGGCGGCGTTCTGCGCGCGCTCGGGGTTCTTGACGGCGACCGCGAGGAGGGCGTTCGGCCCGTCCCCTCGCTTCGGGTCGGTCCGCTGGCGGTGGTCGACGGACTTGGGAAACGCGATCCTGCAAGTGGAATGATCAGTTCGCTGCTTCAGGTCGCTCTCCGGGAGCCAAACTTCCTTTGGGTCCTTCGTGTCCTCGTCGATCCGCGGGTAGCCGGCGTTGATCAGGCCGATCACTTCGACTCGCTCGGAGTCGGCGGGTGCTCGTCGCTCGCTTCGGGGAATCCGCTTCTTCTTGCGGTCCCTCGAGTCGACGCTTCGGATGGACATCCGGTAGTTCTTCCGGTCGACGTCGTCGTCGCCGGTGCGGATCGACATCCGCTCGCGGGTGGGGCTCATCTTCGCGAGACGGTCGCCCTTCTTGCCCGCCTTGCACGGGCCATCCTGCGGCCGGTGCGCGCGGCGCTCTCGGCGGCCGCGTTGCTGCGCGTCGTTCTGCCGGGCGGCGTCCTTGCGGCCGGGCGTCTGCACGCGTCTTCGCTCCTTTGCTTTGGGTTCCTGAAGGCGGGAGCGATTGGGGGAGAACTTCCCCGGGAGGATCTTGGCGGCGGCGTTCTCGCCGGCCGCGGGGGCACGCTCCTCGGCGTCCTCCGTCTCGACCTCGCGTCCAGCGGGTCGGCGGTCCTCCTCCGCGACGTCGCCCCTCTCCCCTCGCCCATGAGGTTGCTGGAAGGCGGGCTGACCGTCGGGTTGATCTCCACGGACGGCTCGGGCGTCCATGGGGCGGTGAGGGCGTCTGAAATGCAGCGGACCATCCGCTCCGCTCGACTCACCGCGTCCACGTAGTCGCATGTCGACTCGCGGAACGTCTGCAGCTCCTCCACGTTCCCGTACTTGATCCACTGCGCCTCGTGCTTGACGACGACGGAGACCTTCTGCCGCAGCAGCGCCTGCTCGACCTCGAGCTCCTCGACGTTGTCGGGCGAGCGGTCCTTGAGGTTGAGCGTCTTGCTGGCCTTGAGGGCCGCCTCGATGTCGTTGACCGCGCGGGTGATCACTCCTTGTGCGTGAGTTTGCCGGAACGACAACTCCTCCATCTCGCCTGAAATTCAAGGACAGCAAACGGATGGAATCGGGTAAACTTTCACCTTTGGTTCTCCCGCGGGCTCCTTTGTTGAGATTCGCGTTGTAGTCGCGGCTCTGGGTCGCCAATGACGTGGCCGGGGGCTGCGTCAGTGGAGCCGATGGAAGGGAACGAAGGGATTGAGTTTATTGACCGAATATCCACCGAACAGACGGTCGGATCGGAGGGAGAGCAGAACGATGACTAAAGGCGGGCGAGGGATGACGGCGGCGGCAGCAGGCGGGCGGACTGCCCGAGACAAGGCGCGATCGATTAGGGCGGACGGAACGGGGCTGCGGCCAGGTCGGATCAGTTACTTGCTCGGTTGTTGTGTTCGAATGCTGAAGAATAAAGCTTGTGTGGTTCGTTTTTTGTTGGCCTAAGCGAACGAACAGGCGACTTCTGTTTAAACGGGTGTGAAACGAATTTCGTGGTCGTTTGCTTGCAGTCTAAAGCGGGGCACTTCTCGGTCGCTGATGTCGTTACTCGAATTGCTGCGGGGAACTGCGGGAGTTCCGCGGAGTTTGCCGCCGGCCGGCTGCCCACTGGCGTCTCCGCTTCGAAGATTCCGACGACGAGTGGCCGATTCAAGCGGAATGCACATTCCTCCGCCTTCTCTACGGAGAGGATCGAGAACAGAGAGTGGATTGCTTTGCTGACGGTTTTTGTACAGGCCGGAGTTCCCGTTCGGTAAGAAAGCGCAAACCAAAGAAATGTTGAACGCACGGAACAATCGATGCTGAAGAGGAGTGGGCAGCGTCTTTCGCTTCTCGCCCACCTCCGACCAACCGCTCCGTTCACACGTCAAATGACTTTATTCGCTTCGCGGTACAAGGAAACGACACTCACTAAAGGAAAGACCCGTTTGATTCCACTTGCTCGCCGCCGCCCTCGCCCTCACTTCTCCTTGGTGGGCTCTTGGGTCTTGTCCGACTTCGGGACAGTCGTCGGCTCCTGGGTTTCCTCCGTCTTGGTGGGCGCGTCCTGGGCGGTGACCTCTTTGATAGGCGTCTTGTCGGGCGCGTTCTGGGCCGCCCGCTTGGCGTCCTCTTCGGCCTTCTGCTTCTCCGCCAGGCAAGCGGCGATGCGGTTGAGCTGCAAACGGAGTGTTGGGGCACGTAGAAGAGAAGAACCCACCAGTTCGTTGGGGTACACCGGCTGGACGCCCGGCTTCTGAAACGAAGCGGGGTCGATCGGATGCCTGCTCGATCACAAACCGGCCGGAGATGGTCGGGAAGAGGCTGGTAATTCGAGTCGGTCGGGGGATCGCTCATGCACGACGGCAAAGACGGCGGCTTCGGCGCGGTCTTTGGCTGGACAGCCTCCGCGTTCGCCGCCTTCTTCTGGGCGGGCACCGCCGTCGTAACTCCCGATCCGGCCTTGCGCACCGGCGTCTTCTTGCGGCTGCTGACCTTTGACTTGGCGGACTTGACGTGAGCCGACTTGTGCGCGGAGATCGCCGGGGGGTTGGCCGCCCCCTTCTTCGCCTTCCGCTTTCGGCAACAACAGAGGCCGCCAACAATCGCCGAGACTCCGATCAGCAAGACGGCAAGAAGGACGGCTCCCCTGCAACAAGAAGAGAGTGATGTAAGGAGGAGGAAGAAGGAGAAAATTCACACGACGATAAGGGCGAGCTGCCACGACGCCAAGGCTCCGACCGCCTCGCCGCTCGCTTCGAAGATCTTGGCGCCTTTCTGCAACGGGCGTTTAGGAATGCCGAAAGCACGATAACTCACGAAGACGGCCGACAGCTTGGGCAGCTCATTCTCGAGCATGATCGAGATCTTTACGGCTTGCTGGCCCCCTTCTTCACCGAACGGATGGCAGTCGGTCTTGTTCGCCGCGACACTCCCCGGACCGCCGGAGATCGTGACGTCGCTTTCGGTCCCTTTGATCGTAACGGGAAGGTCGTACCGGCTGCTGCTGCCTGCAAGTCAAACCAAAGCAGTAAAATTGAGATTCAAAAACTGACCAGTCAAGATGTAGGCGAGGCTCTTGCTAACAGTGATTGAACCTTTGATAAAACATGAGCCCACTTTCACTTCGATCCTGAACGAAGAGATAACGCGGCCAGAAGCAGTTAATTATTCACAGAGAAACCACAGCCGGATCTCGTTTGGGGTGTTCCCAGGTGAACTCGAAAGTTTTGCTTGCGAACACCAACTCGGCCTCGACATCTTTCTCGCTGCCTGTGTACACGCTGCAAACAAGGAGGTGAGTAGAAGAGGGATGAGCGGAGGCGACTCACACGTTGTTGCCCTCTTGCTTGAAGCCGGCGGGCGGGTGCGCTCCCTCCAAGCCGGCGAACAGCGAGGCGACGACGAGCAAGACGAAGACGCCCGACTTCATCCTTCGAGCAAACGGAGAGCGGAAGGAAAAGTCGACCGATTCGGAGAGCAGATGGAGAGAACGAGTGAGCTCCGTTCGCATTTGCACTCGACTGCCGGGCGAAAACAGTGGAATTTGCATCAAGAAGATTGTCAAGCCGACCCACTCGACGATGGTTGACGGGATATCGTTTGTGTGATTGCCCTGCGGCTTGCCGATCCCTGCGAAAGTAAAAAGAAGTGCCGGCTGTTTGTTGAAGCATGCAGACAAACGTTCTCGCCTTCCTGCTGACTGCATCGGCCGTGACTTCTTCCCGCTTTTCGATCGACTGCCGCCACCCTCTCGTTCGTCGGCTGGCGGCTCAAAACGGACGAAACGAGTGGATCGACTGCCCGCCGCCTTTTCGGAAAGAGGAGGGCGTACACACAGGCCGACCGCCTGCCCGCCCGGCTGCCCCAAAAAGACGGAAGAGTGGTGTGCTGCCCGGCCCGCCCGCCCGCCCGAAAGGGGCCGCCGACAAGCCCGCCGCCTTCCCGAAAAATCGGGCGGTCGCGTTTCGGAGCGGTCGGTCGTTTCGTGGGTCCGCCGCCTTTTCCTCGGGTCTTTGGCTCTGCGTGTTTTGTGTTCGGTCGTCCGATTTCCATCGTTCTTTTCACCCGCCGCTTCCAGATCCCCGCTCTCCACTCCACTCTGAAATGGCGCCCATGGACAAGCAGACGACCGGCGAGAAGGCGACCGGCGACACGCGGGACGCCCGCACGAAGCCGGAGCCCACCGAGCGGCAGACGGAGGCCGTCGTACGGCGCGCCCGGCTGGAGGACCAGGAGTGGTACGTGGGGCTCATGGGTCGCGGCGCTGTCGAGGTTCGTTTTCTTCTTCTCCTCCACTTCCACCAGTTTCTTTCGCCAGCTCCTTCCATTCACTTCGCTCGTTGCAGCCGCTCCTCACCTCCAACGGGCAGTTCGCGGTGCGCGCGAAAGGAAAGAAGGGCGACTGCAAGTTCGTGCTCGCGGTCCGGGCGGACGCCCGCATCCACCACGTGACCATCCGCTGGTGTCCGCGCAACGCCCACTGGACGGTGCTGCCGGGCGTGAGTCCCGATCGCCTCATTCCACAGCTCACTGCCTTCCGCTTGCAGCCCGACGCGAAAGGCTTCCCGTCGCTCGCGGAAATGATCGCCTTCTACGCGACCAACGACCTAAAGATCCACGGGCACGTGTTCCGGCTGCAGCGGCCGTGCGCGAAGCCCCGCTGGCAGGTGGACCGGCGCGACATCGCGTACAACACGCAGGACCGACTCGGTGCTCCCTCTCCTCCCTCCCTCCTTCCTCCTTCATCCCTTGTGTTTGCAGGCGAGGGCAACTTCTGTGTGGTCTATCAGGGCCGCTGGAACGGCAAGGTTGTGGCTGTGAAGGTGTGCCGCGACACGGACGGGCGCAAGTCGGACGAGGACCGGCAGGTGGCCGCCGCGCGCGACATGCTCCTCACGGAGGGCCAACTGATGCTGGAGGTGCGGCACGTGAACGTCATCCAGGCGAGTCCCGTGCAGGTGTGCTCTTTTAACCCCACATTCGGCCGTTCAGTTCTACGGGATGGCGTGCGAGCAGCCGCCGGTGATCGTCCTCCTCGAGCTGTGCCCGGGCGGCTCGCTGCTCTCGCTTCTCCTCAAGTGGGGCCCCGTCATCTCGACAGCCGAACGGGTCAAGTTCTCGGTGGAGGCGGCCAACGGGATGGTCTACTTGCACCTGAAGTGAGTTTCTTCTGTTCGCTCGTCCCTCACTCCACCGCTCGCCTGCAGGAAGATCGTTCACCGGGATCTCGCCGCCCGCAACTGCCTCATCGACCGCCACGGCGCGGTGAAGATCGCCGACTTCGGGCTCTCGCGCGTGATCGGTGGCGAGCGGCGACTGGAGGACATCGGGAAAGACCACTTCCCTTGCCGCTGGATGGCGCCCGAGACACTCCAGCGCCCCGCTATCTTCTCGCCGAAAGCCGACGTGTGGGCGTTCGGCGTCCTCCTCTACGAGATCTTCGGTGACGGCGACAAGCCGTGGCCCGATTGGCCCGACAAAAAAATTGCCACGTGGATCCGCAAGGGCCGCATGCCCGCGCTGCCCGCCCGCACGCCCGTCGAGGTCGTTGCGCTCGTCCAGTGGCGATGTTGGGTCGTTGAAGCGGAGGCGCGTTCCACGATGCTGCCCGTCAAGCAGGCGCTGCAGGCGATCCAGGCCGCCCATCCGTACAGCTTGGAGGAGGTGAGCGGGCGGCCGTCCTTGCCGCCGACTTCTTCCTTCCGCTTGTAGCTCGCCGTCAACCGGCTCCCCGGCGTGCGCGCGATGACCGCCGCGCGGATCCGCTCCGCGCAGGCCGAGTGCGAGGGCGTCGAACGCGCCGCCCAGACGGCCGCCGAGTCGCCCGCCGAAGTGAGTCCTCCTCTTTTCTCCCGTTCACTCACTCGTTTGTTGCAGGCGTCGACCGGGACGACGGCCGCTCGTTCGCGCCGCTCCCGCCGCTCCAGCCGCTCCCGCTCGGCTTCTCGCAGCCGTCGATCGCCCTCTCGCCGTCGGTCGGCTTCTCGCCGCTCGTCCAGCCGCTCGCCGTGCGATCCCTTGTGAGTCTCCACTTCCCGCGCCTTCTTCTAACCGCGCGGTTGTTGCAGCGAGGAGAACCCGCAGCCGACGGCGAGCCACGAGCCGCTCCAAACGAGCCGCGAGTCCCGCAAGTCCGCCCGCAGCGGCAAGTCGACCCCGCCGCTCGCCGCAAAGCCGCCGCAGTTGGACGAGAAGTGAGCCGCTCACCGAGTGGAAGGGACAAGAATCCAGTTGATTTGACTGCCGCCGTTTGATTGTTTGTTTGTCGTTGATGCACGAGTGCTCGATTGTTGCTGTTGACTGTAGTGTTGTTGTTTGAAGAAGAATGAAGTTAAATGCGCGATTCTCTTTGGATTTCGATCACGACGAGGGTTGTTCGTTGAGCAGTTTGGCGGCCTTTCTGTGTGCGGCTGCCGCTCTTCGTTCACTTGCCGGCCGTCGCCGATTGAACGAAGGTGTGAAAGAAGCGGGCGGGTGGTTTCAATTCGCCCAAAACAGCGCCCGAGTGGGCGGCAGGATCGACGATGCGATTCCTTCTTCGCAATCCCACCCGAATTCGAGCCAATGTGAAGAAGGTCAAGGGAACTCTCAGCCGCTCGCCCTCTCATTGAACTCGCGGCCGATCGCCGACGGGCAGAGGACGAGACCGCGGTTCGAACGAAAAAAGAGCGGCCCGCATCGACGACAACGAACCGCGCCGAGTCGCCTCTCAATTGCCCACCTTTTCTCGCGAAACCTTCCCCAAACAATCGACTTCTGCCGATGCCGCAATGCGGGCGAGACCGGCAGTAAGTCGAACGAGCAGACGAAGCGGGGCCACACGCCGGGGCAGAAGAGCGCACGCCGAAGAAACAAAGCGAAACGAGAGCGCGGACAGAGCACGCTCGAACTGAATTTACTGCCATTGCTTTCACCTTTCCTCACGCTCCAAATTAACCGCCACGAGTCGAGCTTGCAAGCGAAGAGGATAAAGAGAGGATCTTGTTTGCTGGGGAGTTTTTCTGAACGAAGCTGCCGAAATGACCGAGAGATGCCCGTTTATTTAGAGCAGACTAGTCGTTCATCTTCTCCAGCTGCGACCACCCGCCTGAATTCCGAAGCAAAAGTAGGCGCCGTTCAGAAGGAACACCCAACAACAAAGCAGTGGCTGTTTGAAGCGAAAGACGGACGCTTTCTTGTCGTTTATGCCTTGAGAAGAGAGCTCGCCCTCGTCCACCCGCAGCGACCAGCCGCTTTGCTCCGCGTAGTGCACGACCGTCTCGACGGGAGCGGAGATCACTCGCTTGCGGAAGGCTTGAAGGACGAAAGACGAGGTTCCTTCTACTCGGCCCCAATCCGACGATTCCGCCCAGTGTGTCCAAAAGGCTGGAAGCGGTCGATTAATCGATTCAGGTTGGGGAATTCGAAGGTCACTTGCTCGCCGTTCAGCTGCCAGCCGAGTGCGAGCTCTGCGGCCTGCAAGGGCGTTCGATTCGTCCGTCCGCCAACTCCAGCCGGAAGAACTGATCGTGAGCACGAGCTCGTCGACAATCCACTCGCCCCCACCGCCAGCTGCTCTTCCGCGGCTCTTCCGCGGCGGTCGTCGAGATCGGATTCGCGATCGGTTCGTCCGCTCTCCGCTCACTAGCCGCTCTCATCTTTGCGCATGCTTGAGTGTTTAACGTTTCGTTAATCGAGACCGAATTCAGCGGGATTGAAGGCGGTCAATTGACGACATTGTGGAACGAAATCAGCGTGTTGTCCACGTCGAACTTCGTGCAGAAAGTCCACTGGAAGGGGGTGCCGAGGACGAACGGGTAGTTAGTCGCGATCTCCACGGCCAGCACGCAGCTGCCGTTGCCGAGGCCGAGCTGAAAGCAGCGAACGAATGGGAGTGAGTTGAAGGAGGGGAAGGACGAACGTCAACGATGTAGTTGGTGGACGGGACGGCCAGCTGCTTCCCGCCGATCGTGAACACGAAGTCGTCGAAGACGCCCGCATTCGAGCAGGCGGTCGTGTACACGCCGAGATCGAAGTCGAAGTCCGGCTGAATGATCGCGGGGACGGCCCCGAAGGCGCTGGAGTCGAGTTGGATGACGGGCGTTCTGAACAGCGGCGGGCGTTAGAGCGAACACGGGGTGAGAAAGAAGGATTGAAGCGGGGTTTACCGCTGGTAGCGTTTGTCTGTTTTTTGCTTCTTGTTATCCGCCGAGCAGCAGTACATTCACAGTTCTCCCGGCTACTTCCCAAACACGCCTCCAATTCACCAAACAGCTCACCCGCTGTCCACCGCCGCAAAGTCGCCGTCCAGCTGTCGATTGCCGAAGCCGAAGGAGCCCAAGCGAAAGCCCAGCGTTCCCCAGGCGCTGCTCAAGGAGAGGCCGGCGGAAACGAGCGACTGTTCGACGCAGCCGCCCTCGACGTTGCCGCCGAACAAAATCTCCCACGCGAGTTCCCGCTGCCCCCGTCTGTGCCCTGCTGCAGCCACTGGACGTAGAAGCGATCCGAAGCCGGGCGAGCAGCGAAGAGGTTCAAAATCGGGCTCGAAAGAGGCGACGGAGGCTAAAGAATGGTATTAGGTTGTCAGATATTCGGTAGATCGATGGATTACGACGTCCTTGCCGACCGGATCCCTAACCACGATTACTGAATGCCTATTCTGTTGACTATCCGCCTACCAAGCCAATCCGAGCACTCCGTCGAAGCCCACAAACGGCGGGTCGTAGCCGTCGCAGTTGACGATCGCGGCGAACGATTGATTCCACACGGCCATGTCGGCGAACTAAACAATTTAACGGAATGTTCTCTCGAGCACCCACCTTCACGACGTCCGCGTAGCCCTGGCCGGTGACGCTGTGTTCGCCGGCTGCTCCCGAAAAGCGGTGCGTTTCGACGCCGCCAGAAGCTCTAAACGAGTCACGTGTTTGAGGAGGTCGCAAGATTCGTTTTACTATTTTAAGGCAAGTGTGTTGTTTCAGGTATTCGACAAACCATAACCAATACTTTGAGACAACTACACAACTCGGCTTACTGCGGGTCGTAGGTGGGCTGGCCGGGCTGCAGCGACGGGTAGGTGGAGTTCAAGAAGAAGAGCAGGTCGGCGTTCGTTTCGATCGAAACCGCGAAGTTTTGGTCTGCAAACAGGCATTCAGAGAGGCAAAGAAGGCAGGTAAATGTACTGGTTTTGTTGATCGAAACGTTCGCGATCAGCAGCTCGTCTAAACGGCAATTAATTGCTCTTCATAATCGGTGCGCACCCGGATATTCCGGCTGGAAGTTCTCGTGCGGGTGGGCGGCTCGTTGTTGTTGCTGGTAGGCGAGCAGGTCGTCGGCCATGCGGCGGTGCAGTTTGCCCGTCAACGAGAAGCTTTTGGACTTTGGTGGGATCACCGCTGCCTGCACAACGACGACGAGCAGAGCGAGGAAGAGAAAGAGGGACTTCATCGCGGATGAATTCGACAGAAGGATGCGGTCGGCTGCTCACCGATCGTCTTTAAATCGAAACAACCAGCCGCAGGCCGAAGTACCGCCACACCCCCAAACGACCGGCTTCCATTAGCGCACTTTCGACTCCGTCCATTAATTTCCGTTGTTTGGCGGCGCTTCCTCCTGCTCATCACTCGTTTCGCCGGCGGTGGGCGGCCGTTTGCGGGGGCCGAGCCGAACGGAAACATGCCAGAGAGCAACTGGTTCGCTCGCTTCCCGTAGGCACCGATTCAATCATCAGAAGGATGTCGTGGGTGTTTTGACGAACCGTTGCTGTAGGTAAGCGGACGGTCGATCGCTTCCGTCCGTCCAAAAACTCTTTGTTTAAAGCGCGCATGCTTCGAGCGCTCGTCAACGATTGGAAATAACCTAGCCGAAGGAATGAGGTTTCTGGTCGCTGGCTTCCGTTCACCGCCCATCGCATCTCGCATGGAATACAAGCAGGACCGATTAACATAGCGGCAGTTGTGATGCGAGTGAGTTGTCAGTCGACTGTGAACGATTGGACGAGCGGGCAATTTCCCTCATGCCATTGACCAGGCGTCCACTGCTCCAGCCAGAAGGAGTGTTGCGGAAGATCGGCGACCAACAGCCATCCGAACCCCACCGTCCATTTCGTTGCAGTCGAGTGTGGACTTTGTATTGCGTTGGAGGCGGCGATAAGCCGGCGGTCGGGGAGAAAGGACCGCCTTCCGCCCCGTCCCGTCGAGCAGCCGCCCACAGCGCGAGAGCGAAAGCTTTCGGACGTTTGTTGGACCCCCACAAAGCCGCCTTCGCTCGTGTTCCATCGGACTAATCGCTATCGACCACCGTGATGCGCGGTTCACAGCGCTCCCCTCTGGTCCTCTACCCGTGCCGCACCGAGACGTCCATGTAAGCAATGATCATTGGCGAGAGGCGAGATTTCAACGGTCTTTGTTGGCTTTTTGTCCACCAACCAGGCGACCACAACGAGCGAAAGAAGAATGGGCGCCTCCCAGCCCCGAGCGAACGCCCAACGCGCCACCCACTCACTTCGAACAGCAACGAAGCGGACGGAGCGCGCGGTTTTTCGCTCACGCAACACCCGCCCCCGATCGTCCACTTCTCGGCCTCGACAAACTGGAAGCAGACGCCCGTCACCGGCCGAGTCCAGCGCTCGGGCATATGAATGAGCAGGTGCGCGATCTTCTCGTCTTTCATTTTCGATCGGAATTTTCACGCGACTGATTGGACGGTGCGTCTGCTCGCCGGCCGCCAATTGAAGGGCAGATGAGCGGGAATGTTCCCAGTCCTCATCGTTCCCTTTCGACTCCACAGAAAAGGTTGTGAGTGCGAGGGATTGATGGAAGCAGTAGAAGGACCGTGTTTATTTCCAGGAGGAGTGGGTCGAACGATCCGTCCGCGGCTTCACGATGAGCGAGCGGTCAGTTCGATCAGGAGGGCGGCAGTAAGGACGGCCGAGAGACCAATGGCGGCCGAGGAGTTGCAGAGGTCGCGGTCGTTGCACGCGCACACCGCGAGGCCGTCGCCCGTGTGCGCGCAGCCGGAGCACCTGCAATCTTGAGGAGAAGTGGGCGAGAAGGCGGGGCTCACGTTCCGTTCCCGACGACACAACGGCATTGCGTCACGGCGCCCGCGGCGATCATCTTCGTGCAGCACGAGCAGCCGCGCTGCGGCGGTTCGGCCGTCAGGTTGCTGCCGCCCACGTAGCACACGGTCGCGTCCACTTGCCGGCGGAGGAGGAGGGCGGCGAACAGGACGATCAGAAGTGAGTTGCGGGGCAGCACAGAGAAGCGACCAGTGGAAGAGGAGAATGTGGGAGCGACCGATGGGCTGGTCTTTCCGTCTTGGTCTATAGGAATGAACCGCTGGAATGCAAATTCCAGTACGCGACGTCACCGTTCCCTCTACTCCGATCAGACGCCAGAAGCAGGAAGTAATGAGCAGCGGAAAGCGAAGAAAAGCGTTTATTCGCACGGACAGACGAGCAAAAGACAGTGAGTCGAGAGGATGTCCGTAGAGTCAGCACGTGGTCAATTGAAGCCCAAACAAGCCCACGGCGACAAGGAGCGAGAGCGCAGTGACGGTCGAGGAGTTGCACAGGTCGCGGTCCTTGCAGAAACACAGGACCGCGCTGTCTTGTCCTTTGGGCGCGCATTCTTCTTGACGACATCTGAATAGAGGGGATGAAGAAGGGAAGAAGACGGCCAGAACTCACGCCTCTTCAGTAAAGTTCGTCACGCACCAACGCCCCAGACCGATGGGATCGCGGTCGGTGTCCTTCCCGCAGCAGGCGCATCCCTCCGCCGTCGTGGTCCGGTTGTCGTTTGTGTAGCACTTGAGCGCTCCCACCTGCTGTCCGACGAGCAGCAGTCCGAGGAGGCCGGAGAGAAGGAAGAGCGGCAAGGAGCGGGGCATCACGGACGGGCAGCGGCGAGGAGTGAGTGCGGAGAGACGAGTGGCTGGAAGGGGATATCGCGGGAGCTGTCCGCCTTTTTTACCCGCCCAAATGACCGGTTTCCGATGCAAATTCCACTGGGCTACCCCGCTCGCAGTAAAAACGTCCGACATTCCAAACAGACAGAAGCCGCTTTCGACGCCCAAGCGCCCGCTTTCTTTTGCTCCTTCGCCGCCGTGATCGTCTGCTCGTCGTTCGTCTTCTCGATTGCCCTCGGCCGATTACCGGCCGTTCTCTTGTTGTTCGAACGACAAGGCGACGGCGCAGTTCCCGCTGGAGCGCATCCTTGCCATCGGCTGGGCGACGTCCCGCGGGCGGCTTCTTTGTCGTCGTTCCTGCAATTCCAATAGTCCCCTGCAGAACGATCAAAGCGGCTGGTCGTTGAACAAACGACTGCTCGTGTGCAGTCGATTGCGGGAGCGAAACGAACGCCGAATTCGTGGCAAGTGTTTTGACGAAGCAACTCGTCAGCTTCCATTTGCCGTTTGTCTTCGTTTGATCGTCCATGAATAAAGCCGTATCGAGAAATCGGATTCTTCGGTCTCGACGCGACACAGACCGCATTCAGAACACGCGGCCAAGGTGAAGCGTCGGAAGAAAAATACAGCGCACTGGAATGCGGAAAGACGAAGAAGAGGACCCTCGAAGTTGCCATCCGCTTTCGTTTCGCACTTCGGATCAGCCGGAACGCCGTTGAAAGAACAAGAAGAGGCTGCAACGAGACAAAGCGCCTCTCGATTGCGCACTTCTCTTTTGCGAAACAACCGCCTGCTTTGAGCGGCGCAATGCCGAAGAGCGGCGAAAAGAGCGGCGGCCGCCATTTCGGTTTCTGTTCGCCGTCGCGTCTCCCACTCCCCTTCCGCCTGCTCCCGCCCGAAATGCTCGTCCGCTTCGCGTTCCTGATGGCCGCCTTCCAAGCGGCGGAACGCGACCGTCGGCCCTGACTGGGCGCGGGTTTTGCGCCTCCTGCGGCAGGCAGGAAGCCGCGAGAGACTCTTGACGCCGCTGAGACCGCCGCTTTTTTGTTTGAAGACCACCCCGTGGATTGCAACAGAAGATTTATTTCGAATAAACGAACGAAAGACCTCCACACGATCCGCTCGAGTCAATCGGCGGGCTGAGCGGCGTCCTCCTCCTGCTCGTTGAGGAGCTCGACGATCTTGAGCTCGGCGGCCCGTCGCTGCTTGAGCGGCAGTTCGGCGAGGCGGTGGCTGAGGTACGCGACGAAGCCGTGCAGCTCGAAGTCGTCGGCCGGCGGATTCACCTCGGGGACGGCGTCTTCTTGCGGGTGGTCGAGTGCACTGAAACGGGGGGAGTGAGTGGAGGACGAAAAGAAGACGCCCACTCGTCCTCCGCTCCCTTCTTCTTGACGAACGGCCGCAAGAAGGCCATCTGCTCGAAGTGGGCCCAGTGCGGCTGCACGTGCGCGGGCGAGGCGTCCGGCTCGCGCTCCTGCTCCGCGCGCGCCTCGGCCATGCGGCGCAGGAGCGTCGCGTAGTGGCCGCGCAGGTAGTTCCACTTCATCTTTGCGTCCCGACCGTCTGCAAACACACGAGAGAAACGAAGAAAGACGGGGAACTCACGTCGAAAGCCGACCTTCCGGGCGATCGCTTCCCAAATCGGCCGCTTCGACTCGCGGTCGCGGTAGCGCCGAAGGGAGCGGTCGTAGAGGCACGGCTGCAGGCGCACCTCCTCGATCAGCAGGCTGCTCGTGTCCATCCAGTCGTTCTCGGGCATTTCGGCGGCCGGCGGAAGCGAGAAGAACCGACGGACGGCGGCGAGAAGCGAGCGAGCGGCCGGTGAGCGGAGTGCCTCTCGAATCGATGCGGAGAGAAGAAGCGGAGTTTTGCTCGGGATAGCGGGCAACTTTGACGACTTTGTGTTTGCGATCGGCGGCGTCCAGCTGGCCGTTCCGTCCACCAACTACATCGTCGACGTCCGTCCCCTCTTTTCCGTCCACTCACTTCCACTCGCTCGCTTCTTTCAGCTGCAGCTGGACGACGGAAAGTGTGCGGTGGCGTTCGAGGTCTCGACCGTCGTCCCCTACGTCCTCGGCACGCCCTTCCAGTGGACGTTCTGCACCAAGTCCGACATCGACAACTCACAAATTTCCTTCCACAATGTCGTCAATCAATAGACTTCAATTCTCGTGAATAAACACTCCAAGCGGGGTGGCAATTGGAGTCAGGAAAGGAGTGCGTGGATTTCGTTCGCTCACACAACAGAACCCCCTCTTGGTTCGAATGGTTTGGCAGCGGCAGAGTAACGAAAAAAAGCGTTTATTCCTGCAGAACGAGGAGGAGTGAGTGGACGTCCGCAGCTTCACGGCCAGCAGGCGGTCAGTTCGATCAGGAGGGCAAAAGCGGCGACGACCGTCGAGAGCGCCGAGGGGGCTGCCGCGTTGCAGAGGTTCGTGCTGCACGCGCACACCGAAAGGTTGTCGCCCGTGTGCGCGCAGCCGGAACACCTGCAACGAGCGGATGAACGAGTGGGGAGGACGGCGGACACTCACTCGTCTTCCCCGAAGGTGCACGAGCGTCGGACGGCGCCCCCGAAGAGCGTCCGCTTCGTGCAGCACGCGCAGTCGTAGAGGACGCGGTCGGTCTCCGCGCCGCCCGCGAAGCACTTGATGGCCGCCGCTCGTTGGAGGAGGAGGGCGGCGAGCAGGACGACCAGCAGTGAGTGGCGCGGCATCGCGGACGGAGGGGAGCAGTGGAGAGAGCGACCGATCGGCAGCTTATAGCGGCAGAAAAGGGTGGTTCAGATGCAAATTCTACGCTGCAATTCCGTTCGGCCGAGAGTTTTTTCAATCGTTTATGCGGTTGGTAAACGCTTCATTTCTGGGCGTTCTAACGAACCCATTTGCCGATTCGTGTGTGCGCTCTTACATCAAGTCAGGCAGAGGTCTAACCATTGGATCATTGCAGCGGTCAGCCAAGAAAGCGAGTTCGTATCGAGGCGGAATCGTGCGAATGAATCCGAGCGGCGGACGTAACCAGCAGGAACGGAACGCCGAGAGCGGCGACGGTCGCTGAATCACTTCCGGCGGCAAGCGCTTTCTTTTCGCGGAGGATTCGCGTTGTTGTGATGCCGCTCGGGACAGTCGAACGAGCAACAGAACGGTCTTTCTGCTTCCTATTCTCCGCTTCCCCGTCAACGAAATGCGCGCTCTACCCGCCCTTCTGTTCGTGTGGCTGCTCGAAGTGCCGCCGTCGTCGGCCGGGCGATTTCTCTTCGATTCGAACGGGACGAAGTTCGACTCGTGTGTTCGCGAGGCCAGGGACCGCTTGTGAATGTTCCAGAATCCTCCTCCTCCAACCAACCTTCGTTCAGCTACCTGGAGAATTGCGACGACACGACGATAGCCGTTCAGTGGAGCCGAGAGAAGAATCTCCAGCTGTTCGCCCAACTCCCGCCCAACAGCAGGCTCGTCCTCTTTTCTTCCTCCTCTTCTCAATGGTTGCAGCTTCGAGTTGGCGCTCAACGGCGAGTGCACCCTGCGGTGGGAGGTCCACGGGAACGGGCGGACGCAAATCGGCGAGTTCTTTCGCTCTCCCCCTCGAATTCCTCCCGATTTGAAGGCGGCGGGCAGCTGGAAGGTCGCGCCGCATCGTTGGAGTTGTGGGCCGCGCGCGGCGTGTTGGAGTGGGCGTTCCACGAGGAGGCGCGCTTCTGCGCGGGTTGCTCGCTCCGCAACGACGCGCCGGGCGGCGGCTCTTGGACGAGCGTTCGCTTCGCGCGGAGCGGACCGGCGGACGTCTTCTTCCTTCACGTGCGCACCATTGGTCGCTTGAATCAATTAGTGAAGTGTAGAGCACCATTAAAGGAAACCGGGCGTTCGGCGAGTAGGCGGCCGGGATGCCCGCGGAGAGGACGACGGCGCCATGCACGCCCGCTTCGACTTCGGCGACGAGCGAGCGGCCGCAAGTGGAAGAGACGACGAGCAGGAGTGAGAAGTAGTTGTGTCTATTCTTTCATCTGTTTGATCTTGAGGTTCTGCAGCCACATCGCTCGTTGCCGCCTGATCGTCGCGCTCGTCGGAGCGGCCGCCTACTGGTGAGCGGTCGGTCGTTCGCTTCGGGGCTGCAAGACGCCCATTCCTTCCATCTCTTCCGTGTGTTTCTTTGTGTTTAACCCATTTGGTTGACTTTGGTTAGATCCAAATAAACTTCCTTGTGGACTTGCCTGGTCGACGAACAGAAAGAACGAAAGGTGAGCATTGAGTTGCGGCCTCCTGCCTTTCCGCTTTCCACTCGTTCACGGTTTCAACCGAATCGATTGGCGGCTGGTCGCTTCTTTGTGGGCGACGAACAAGAGCCCTGCGGACGAAAACGGTGCGCAGGATGCCCGGCTTCTGCTGCTCCACGCACACAAAGCAAGTGCAAGCGGCCGACTTCTCGAATTCTCGTCGATCAGCGGTCGCCTCAAGTGGGCCCACATTACGGCACGCTCCAGCAAAGAAATAGCGGCAGACGGCCGGCCAGCACACAGCCAATGCAAGCGGGTTCCGCACGGACATGTTTGGTCGAAGTGACGAGAGAAGTCATCATGGCCGCTCCCACCACGAACAGATGCCAACGGCAAGCAAATAGCAAGCTACTCGGCAGTTTACTCCACTGTTTATTCACCACACATCAACGCAAGCAAAGGACAGACAGGGCGGATTCATCTCTTCGCAATCGAACCCCAAACGGCTTCGCCGCGTCCCGCCTGCAAGAAGAGCGATGAGTGAACAGGAAGAAGAGGAAGACGACAGACCGTTGGAGTGGAAGCTTGTCGTTGCCGCTTTCGAGCACGCGCAGTTGATTGGCGATCGCGTTCGCAACCGCCACCGAGCTTCACCACGGGCACAACGTTTGGAGGTCTCCGATGGCCTTCTTCGTTCGAGCAGGCAGTCTTGGCGTTTTTTCGCGCGACGGCTCGCAAGCCGTTCATCACGGAAGAGAGGCTAAAGGACAGAGGGGATGAAGGGAGTGGTGAGTGGAGGACGCTCACCTGATCGATTGCCCTTCGAATCCGAGAGTTTACCGACGAAACACGGCGCCTTGAACTAAAAAAAGGAGTGTTGTAGAATCGAGGAGAGCACTCACAACTGCTGGATGTGAGCGTCGCAACCGTTTGCGTGTCGGGTGCCACTGGACGAGACGGGGCGTGAAGAGGCGGGGGATCGCCCGAACGAGCAGTGTCGCTCGTCCAGTCCCAGAGACAACGGAGGTCGTTGCCGATCGACTCAAAGACGCGTCCGCCTGCAAGCAGTTGGTGAACGAGATGATTGAGCGAAAGAACCGACCAGAGAGCTCGACGAGAGTACGGGGGAAGAGCGGGCAGTTCAATCCGAACTTGAACGCACGGCTGGTCGAGAACAGCCTGTGCGGAGGTTCGTCTCCGTTGGTCTGTTGGAGCTTGATTGTCGTCGCACTTCGCCTTCACACGAATCGCGAGTCCTTTCGTGGTCGAAGTCCTCGTCTTCGTCCACAAACCCGACTGAAATGAACGAGTGGGTTAGACGGACAACGTAAGAACAAAGAACTCACACAGCGGACGACAGCATCCTCAACGTACTGGAGGTGTTCCTCTTCTTGGCGGCACATCCCCAAACATTGGAATGATCGCCGTCGCCCGTCCACGAGAAGCGTCTTCGCCGAACAGCCGGGAGCGACCGCTCGCCTCGCAGCCGGGCGGCGAGAAGGAGGGAGAGCGGGAATGAGCCGACCGCTCGCGGCGAGCAACAAAGAGAGCGACTGACCGTCGGCCGCTCCCCCGCTGGAAATCGCATGCGAGTTGCGTTCGAGATTGCGCACCCACCCGTCTGCTTGCTCGGAATAGACGCGATTATCCCGCTGGAGAGTGAGGGCTGTTGAGACGGGGATGGGTTTCTACGACGAACATCCTCGTCTTTTAACTCTCGAGTCCAAATGGTCCCCCCGTAAAGCGCGTAAAATTGTCCGTTTGTCCGTCACAAACCGCGCCTCAACTTTTTAACCGTTGGACCTATAGATCTGAAATTTTTTCTGGCTAGAGGAAGTCGCATGCGCGAAGTCCGAAAATGTGCATTTCGACCGTCGGCAGGCCCGTTGAACGTTCCGTGCCAACGTTCTCCGCCGTACCGGTTTTCGATCACGGCCAACTGCACCCGCCCTGTGGACGAAAAGATGCGCCTTGAAACAAGGAACATTTCATAAGTTGACGGCATCGTCAGAAAGTGTTGTTGAAGAAAGTTGTGGTCGACTAAAGTCGAAAGGTCGAGGCGGGAAATCGAAGAGGTCTGCACTCAAAGGCGCCGTTCTCGGCTCTCCGAATTTTATTCAACAAACCCTACAAAATAAGGCTAGAAAAAGGTCTTGCGCATCTTTTGCAGCCGGTTTTGTGGCGATTCGACTAAACAAAAAAACGTATAAATCGGAGAAAAATTGTGTGTCGATTTGAAAACTTCGGCGAATTTCAATTCCGTCGTTCTCTTCGCATACGAGACTTCATGACATGAATATGGGCGCATTCGAAAGCGCAAAACACGGGCTTTCCAGCGTGTTGCATGTTGTGTTTGTTCTTGGCCCACTTGGCCACTGCGACACGCGCGAAGGAGACCGCTGTTATCGCACAAACACCGGGCGGGTTTGAAAATGAGCGGACAAAATCTTTTGAAACGTGGCAGAAATGTCGAGCATAAAGTAGCCCTTCTTACCACCGTTTCAAATTTCTTAAACGGTTGATCGTCGAGGAGTAATGCATCGTTTTGTAGTGGGGTCCTGCCACCAGCTTCGCGGTCGGTTTCTCCGGGCGCTGCAACCACCACTCACTTTTTACGCTTGCTAGGATCCAAAACAGCCTGCTAGACGTTGGTTGCGCGTGGTAGGTAGCATTGTGCGCGCTGTTGTACTTAAAGACTGCATTCTCCTGCGGCTTTCGCGGTTTGGATCGGTTTTCCATGGAACCGTCAGAGCGTAATGGACGGTCAAAGTCGTTTGTGCTGAGTAGCGGCCCGTTCGCCATACTTTCATTAAACTTGAACGTTAGTAAAACACGACTCGGCGTTAACCCGTTGCGACGAGCACGTGGTTTGCCGAACGAAGTCGACAAAAGATTCGATACGCACCAGTCTAACGACTCCCCCAGCTGGGGACGGCGCGAAGCGCCGTCACGGGCTGGTTGAGAACAAAACTTGAGGCCCCGGTCGAGCTTCGATCGCGCGCTGGGTACAAATTGCGATCCCTCAACTCGCCGCCCTGCCATCACGCCTCCTTGCTCGACTCGTGCGTCTGGTCTGACTCGGGGGCGTCGTTTGCAGCTGAATGTCTTCCATGTTGCGTGCGCCCCGTATTCGGTTGTCGCTTGAAACACTCGCGGTGCGCGGCTGCCTGCTTTGCCTCGTCTTGCGGTTATTTTCCGATTGACCGCTCCGATACAGCGACAGGAAACCGAACGGATCGAATCAAGTAGCCGCTCGAACGGTAACGATGTGAAAAAGAAAGAACCCCGTGTTCTCGGCAGCGGCGAGAAACCGGCGCGCCGCCGTGAGTCATCGCGACGACGCCCGGCCGTCCCCCGCCTCGACTCTCCGTCGTCACGCCCGTTTGTTGCGTGCGGGCGGCCGCGCGGCCGCGTTCTCTTCTCGCGGCGAAATGGGCGCTTATCGGGAGGATTTTGAGACGAAAATGGGTGGGACAGACTTTTGACTAGTGGGCGGGACGTGCCGCCAGGAACTCGTGGATTTCGACGAGATTCCTGACCGAAAGCCCGCGATTTCGCAATTGTCACCGTTTCGAACTCCCGCGACTTTCCGCCAACATCCTCCACTTTTCCAGTTGCCGACAACTCCACGGTTTTGTCGAAACACCCGTTGAGTTCCCTCCGCGCGTCTCCCACTCCTCTATTCTTTCCGCGTTCTGCCAACACACACGTGAGAAGAAGCGATGCCCTGTCCGGCCGTCTTCCCGCCTCGCCCGCCCCCGACTCTCATCCAGGGATCCTTCCTCCCGTCCGGAACCTGCCTGCCCTTCTACTGCCGCTGCTGGCAGTACACGATCATGGAAACAATCGGTTCGGGCTCCTTCGGCAAGTCCTCCTTGCTCCCTTCTGCTCACTCATCCCTCCGTTTGCAGGGGCCGCGATGAAGCTACGAGACGTGCACCACCGCGAGTGCGTGGGGAAGGTCGTCGCCCAGTGCACGGGCGAAGAGGAGAAGAAGGACCGCGAGCGCGCCCTCCGACAAGGGGTGAGTCGCCAACTAGCCGCCACCCACTCACCCCTCTTCTTTCAGGCGGAGATTCTCCGCAAGCTCACGCGCCGCGGTTGTCCCCGGGCGCCCGTCTTCCGCGAGTTCGTCGACATCAACGCCCGGGAGGGCATGCTCGTGATGGAAGCGCTCGGCCCCGATCTCTCGACCGTCGAGAAGAAGGGCGGCGGATCCCGTCTGAGCGGGCAGTCGATGTGCACGCTCGTCTACGAGGTAAGTCCCTTCCTTCCTTCCACTCCCGTCTTCCTCCTCTTCAGCTGCTCGCCTGCCTCGAAGCCGTCCACTCGCGCGGCATCCTGCTGGTCGACGTGAAACTCCACAACTTCTGCTTCACGGGCAACTCCGAGCAGTCCGGCGTTCTCGTGAAAGCGATCGACTTCGGACTCGCCCAACCGTTCCGGTGGCGGGACGTCGAAGAGGTCGACTGGACCCAAGAGCTCCCGATCCGCTCGTTCTCCGGCCGCGCGCGCGCATCGCCTTTCTTCTCCGCTCGAGCCGCCCACTGCTGCGAGGTGAGCGATGATTGAATTGTTTTCCCCTACTCATCTCCTTCGTTTGCAGGAGCTGGCCCCGCTGGACGATGTGGAGCGCCTCTTCCACGTCCTTCTGCCGTTCTTCGGCCACCCGCCGGTCGTCTCCAGCGCCGACTTCAACGCTGCCTGCAAGGACGGCGGGCTGGAGCGGCTGTTCGCCGCCAAACGCGCGTTCTGGAGCGAGAAGCCGCCGGACCTCCCGCCGCCTCTCGCCGACTTGTGGCCCCTGATCGCCGCCGCCCGCCGCTCCCGCTGGCCGCCGTACTCCGAGGCCCAAGCGCGCGTCCACGCCCACCGCCTCTTTTTGGCCCGCGTGGAGGGCGAGGAGCCGCTGGCCGCCTTCCCGAAGTTCGTCTGCTGATCCGCCCACCTCTCGTCTTCCTCCCCTTCATTCTCTCCCGTCCACGACACTCCTCGTCCTTTCGTTCAGTTGTGTCCGCTCTCTCCCTTCCCGCCAGTCTCAGTCCGTTGTTCCAGCCCCATTGCCGCTCGTTGCCGTTCTTTTACGTGTTGGGTGGATAAATCAGAGCATTCGGAAATCGAATTGGAGAAAGGGGAGTTGTTGGAGGACGGAGAGGGCGGTCGATTCGACCGAGCTGCCGGACGGCGGAAATAAACGCGAGTAATTCGATGGGACTGGAAGACCGATGGAAACGCCGCTTTCGTCTTTCGTTTGCGGAAGGGAATTATGCGTTTATTCCGAGATCTTTCCTCACAGCGAGAGGCCGCGACGGGTGGCGACGACGTGGACGAGGGCGTAGAGCGAGGCGGTGAGGAGGCTGGAGGCGGCGAGCACGAACCACACGCAGGCGGGCCACCAGTCGAGCGTCGCCTCGAAGATTTGCTGCAGGAGGGCGGTGCGCAGGAGGAGGGCGGCGTGCTCGACCACCGCGTCCGCCGCGAACACCCGGCCGGCCTGCTCGGGGGCGACGAGCGCGGCGAGCAGCGCGGCGCCCAGCGGCTCCACGAGCGCGTGCAGCGCGCCCGCCGCCGGCGCGGCGCCCAGCAGCCACGAGCGGCGCGCCACGCCCACCAGCAGGCAGTCGGCGCCGCGCGACAGCGAGGCGACCACGAGGACGGCCGAGTCGCGCCACGCCCACCGCCGCTTCAGCGCGAAGAGACCGAACAGGAGGCCGCCCACTTCTGCAACACGCCGAGTTGATTGCTGGAAATCGTGTGTTTGGATGGCCGAGTGGATGACGCGGGAGATTGCGCTGGACAACGCGATAGATCACCCCCAGTAGGACCCGCGAACTCACGCCAAACGGGCCGCAGCGTCGTGCAGAGGGCGAGTCGCTCGGTGTCCCAGCGGAAGGGCGGCAGGCGGGCGTACGTGCCGAAGAGGCGTCGCTGCTCGCTGAAGTTCAGCCGGTGGACGAAGGCGCACGCGAGCGTCACGGCGAGGAGCAGCCGGCGGAAGTCGGGCCGCCGCTCGCGCACCACCCGCACGCCCTCGCCGACGGAGCGGACGGCGGCGCGCCCCAACTCGCCGAGCGACACCCGTCTGCAGCTGGTAGGTGAGTGAGAAAGAGGGAGAACTCACTCGCAGCTGCCGGCCGGCCGCTCCTCCTCGTGGACGCCGAAGTGGACGAAGAGGGCCGTCGCGAGGAGCAGCGCCTGGACGACGGCGAGCGCCGCCACCTCGCCGGCGGCGAACGTGGCGACGTCGGCGAGCTGCGAGCCCGCGAACTCGCCCACTTGCGCCGCCACGTACACGACGATCATCCGAGTCGAGAGCTGCAAGCGGCTGTGTGAGGTGGGTCTCGAATAGCGCAGGGATGTTCCCTGCAGTCTGTCGCGTAATCCACTTGACTATGCGAGCAACCCCCGACGTCCTCCAAATCCCCGAAACGAACCGTCCGCTGGCGCCCGTAGCGGTCGGCCATCAGCGCGTGCACGCAGCCGACCGCCAGCCGGAAGCCGCCGAGCGCGCCGTCGGGGAGAGCGGCGGCGTAGAGCGCCTCCAGCGGCCAGTCGGAGCGCCGCCAGCAGACGAGCGCGTGCACCGCGTTCCCGGCGAGCATCCCGCCGACGCCGAGCAGCAGCGGCAGTTTGCGGCCGCGGCGGTCGGCGTACGCGCCCCAGACGAGCGCGCACACGCACGCGAGCGGCACGTTCACGAACGCGCAGTCCACGTCCCACCGCACCGTCCGCCGGCTCACGAACGTCGCCAACTGGAGCGCGGTGGCGTTCGGCGGCGTCTCGTACGCGCGCCGCACCTTTGCCGCCAACAGCGCCGGCGTCACGATCAGCCTGCAACCGGCGGGGATTAGCGGGGTGTTTCGGGCAGGTGCGAGCGGTTTGGTTCGGTTGAGGAGAGAGCGCGGCTGGAAGTCCAAAGGCAAATCAGTGCTCGCGTGGTCGAGTGGTTAACACAAAAAAATGCTAGCCTTCTGTCGTTTTAGCTTGTGGACTCGTGGGGTTTCCACAGGACTAATTGGAGTTTGGACGTCCAGCTGTCATCTCCACGCTCTGCCCCAGCAGCGCCCACCCACCGCCAAGCGCTTACCGCGCGGTGTCGCAGAGCGAGAGGGCCATGAGGACGAGCTCCACGCGCAGCTGCCACGAGGCGCCCACGACGCGCAGGAAGTCGCCGACCGCCGCGCGCGCCCGCTTCTCGGCGGCCGGCGCGACGTCCAGCTCGAGAGCGCCGCAGCGGGCGGGCGGCCGGTCGGCGGGCGGCAACACGAAGAGCGGCACCACGGACGGCCGCTTCTCCTTCGACGCCATCTTCCGAGTCGGAGGGTAGTCGGTGAAGCAGCAATAGCGCAGAGGAATCCGCAGTGAATTGCCGTGAACGACTCAACGATTGCGGCAGGTTCAACGACGACCGGGAGTTCGAATTCGCTCGCCGCCGAGATGAAAGACGATCAACCAACCCGTGTGTTCTTATCACTCCGCTCCCGGCGGCTAATGGACGGCGGGTGGGCGCCGACTAATCCGCCCGCCCGCCCGCCGCTTCCTCCCCGACCGACCGGGAACTTCGGGCGGCTTGTTTGTTCGCCTGATACGAACGGCGGGCGGAATGCGGACGAAACGACGGAATGCAACGAGAGGCTGCATTTTGGTCCGAAAGCCAAAGAAACTTTTGGGTGAATACAAGGGATCGCCTGCCCCCGTTCGATGAACAACGAGAACTTTTTGGTAAGTGAGAAGAGAGGAGTCCGGAGATCTCGTCGTTTAGACCACTCGCTTCGTTTTTTTGAAACGAATAGACGGCAATGTTTTCGCATGAATGCCCTTTCAATCCACTGCAACGATCAGTCCTCCCTTTATCCTTGCCCGCGGTCAGGAGCGATCGGAGAAGCCGAGCCGCAGCTGCTCGTAGTCCAGCAGCAGGCAGTGGGGGACGGCAAGCAGATCGTCCCCTCGTCCACGAAGCCGACGCGGGCCCCGCACCTCTCGTTCGCGCGCTCCACGTACTCGGCGGCGGTCAAGCGGGCGGGTGAGCGGCACGTGGACGTTCGAGCCACAATGAAGCCCTGCCCAACGCCTGCAGGCGGCCGCTCGAGGATCGGAGTTTGCAGCGAGAGGAACACGCGGAAGGGCGAGACGCTCGCGTGCGAGCCGAAGGACACCGGAAGGAACATCAGTGAGTGTTCGTGTTGCCCCCATGTGTGCGTCGTCCACTGCTCCTCGGGCCGCTTCGGTCGTGTAGTTCCTAAAGGAGCCGCAGCGAGTGGCCGGCCGCGTGCCCCCGCTCAGCACTCCAACTGATCGGCACGCTGGAAGCAGCCTTCAAGCGATGGCTCTCGAGAACTCACCGCTCGAGCGAGAAGACGACCACACGACCGCCGACTCGTCCAGCAGCGACGAGAAGCCGGCCACTCGCTTCCTCACTCAGGAACGGGCTGCTGCTTGACGGCTTCCGCTGAAACCACACGCCGCCGTCTTCGATCCGATGGGGAAGAGAAGCCGGCTGCTCACGATGACGTCCTTCAACGTCGTCGTTCCCATTTGAAACTTCCGCTCCGCGTAGAAGATGCCCGTTCATTCGCCCTAAAGAAGGAGATGGATGAAGAGAACACAAATGGACGAGCCAGAGGTTAAACGAAGCGTTGTTCAGCGCGCCCTCCGTTCTGCACGATCAAGCAAGAAGGCGAGCGAGTGAGTGAGAAGAAGGATTCGTTCGCCTACGAGGCGTCCCGACGCTCATCTTCGAATGCTGCCTGTTCATGTGAAGAGCCAATCGAACCCGACGGCATTCGAGAAGACGGGCGCGGAGATTGGCACGAGGAGAGCGAAGAAGGCGGAGAGGAGCGGTTGTTCGCTCATTTTGGCGTGCGGTTCCTCTCCCACTTCTTCTTTCTTGAGGGAAGGAGAGGGCGGTTGCTCGCCGAGAAGTCAGCCCGAATGAAAGGCGCCGGCCACTCTCTCTTGATACGTTCGAACGACGGCCCTCAACTCCAAATCCCGAAGCGATGGCGGAGAAAACTCGCGAGCGATCAACGTAATCTGGGGGACATGCTGGCAGGCGGGCATTCCGGCTGCTGCCTTTTTTCAAGCAAAGACGCGTGTAGCGCCGCTCTTTCAACACATCCTCTCGATAAACTCGTTTCAACCGTTTATTCGCAGCACACACCGAAAGAAGAAAGAAACGTGCTCCCCCGAACCCCCGATACCCCTCACTTCGGCTCCTCGCCGGGCGTCTTGCTCGATTGGGGCGTGGGCGTGGCGGCGGCCTCCAGCGCCGCCTTCCGCTCGGCCTCCGAGAAGGCGCCGCGCTTCGCCTCGTCGAAGTGCCCCAGGCGGTCCTTCCACTCGGGCCCGAAGTTCGCCTTGTGCATCTGCAAGAGGACGGCGAGATGAGCGATGGAGGATGGAAGGGAGAACGTACGACGGCCCAGAAGTCCTGCCGCTCCGCGGGCACGTCCTGCAGATGGGATGAGCGAGTGGATGAGGGAAGAGCTCACCTCCTGCTGCTTCTTGGCGTCGGGCTTCTTGTCCGCTTGCTTCGAGCCGGGCTTCTCGACGCCCGTCTTCACCGCGCCCGTCTGCTGCTGGACGCCCGGCTTCGCGGCCGCCTTCCCGTCCGGCTTCTTCTCGACGGCCGTCTTCAGCGCGTCTTTCGGGGCGGCGGCGGCGGCCTGCGGGCGGGCGATCGTCACTCCGGAGGGCGCCTTGATCGCGGCGGTCGGCTGCTCGTCGGCCGTCTTGCGGCTGCTGCGGCCGTCGGGCGTGTGCCGCTTGGAGCTGAGCGCCGCGGCGGGAGTACGGAGCGGCGCGTTCACGATGGCGGTCGACCGGCTGCCGCGTTTCGCCGCCTTCCGCTTGCGGCAGCAGCAGCAGGCGCCGATGGCCGCCGAAGCTCCGACCAGCAAGACGACAAGAAGGACTCCCCTGCAACAAGAAGAGTGATGAGGTAGTGCTGGAGAAGGGCTCACGTGATAACGAGCGCGAGTTTCCACGACGCAAAGGCCCCGGCCGCTCCGTTGTCGGGGTCGAAGATCTTGGCGCTTTTCTGCAGCAGAGGTGGATGAGAAGACGGAGACACGGGAACTCACAAAGATGGCCGTAAGGTCGGGCAGCGCGTTTTCGAGGTTGACGGAGAATTTCAACGCTTGCTGGCCGCTCTCGTCGGTGAACGGTTGGCAGTCGGTTTTGTTCGCCGGGCTGCTGGGATTGCCGTTGGAGCCGACGCTACCGGTGATCGTGATGTCGCTTTCGGTTCCTTTGATCGTGACGGGAAAGTTGTAAACCAGCGGGCCGGCTACAACTTGTCGAATATAGACTAGAAAAATGAAAGAAGATCACCAAAATCGAGTTTCGGCGGATCGGCAGTATAAGCGACGGTGCCCGTGATCGAACAGCTTCCGGCTTTGATCGTGATCCTGAAACGAAAAGATTAAAGGACTACAAAAAGAAAAGAACTCACTTAGGAGAGGATCCCGAAGTAATACGCGGATGATTCCAGGTCGATTCGAAAGTCGCGCCCGTGAACACCAGCTTGGCTGTCGCTTCGGTCCCAGTTCCCGTGTACACGCTGCAAACGAGGAGGTGAGTAGACGGAGGGATGAGTGGAAAGGACTCACACGTTGTTGCCCTCTTGCTTGAAGCCGGCCGGGGGATCGGCGGCCTCGAAGCCGGCGAGCAGCGAGGCGACGACGAGCAGGACGAAGACGCCCGATTTCATCTTTCGAGCGAACGGAGAGCGAAAGGAGAGGAGCCGACCGATGCGGAGAGCGAATGGAGGGAACGAGTGAGTGCCGCTCGCTGTCCGCCGCCTTTCCACTCGCGTTCCGGCCGAAACGGACGGAATTTGCATCGAAGCGAGTGGCGCCAACCGGTCGGTTCTCCCCACTTTCCGTTCTATGGAAGGGAGCCGAGCAATTGGTGGACAAACGACTCGGTTGAACGCTTTGTCGCTCGTCGAGACGTTCACTCGTTGCCCATAGCCAACTGCAAAGGAACGTGGGCCGTGGGCGATGAAGCTGCTGGGTTGTCTGCAGACAACGAGACGATCTGCCCGCCTTCTCGCCCTGGCTGTCTGCACGTTCGATTCAACGACCACCTTGCGATGCAACAGTTGGTTTATTCCGCGACCTGTTGGTCACGTCTCATCCTCGCGATTTCCAGCCGCCTCGCCGCTGATTCCTGCGATTTCTCCGCTTGGCGGCCGCCTTCTTCTTTGCCGCGTTCGATCTGCTCGTTCCAGTTCCTGTCGTGTTCTTTGCGCCCCTCGCGTATGGCCGCCTCTTCGAGCTTCTTCTGAAGCGACACGAAGTGCGGGCAGTTGCCCACGATCTTCAGCTTCTGGATGTCACCTTCGGAGAGCTTCCGGTTGTCTCCGATTCTGCCATTGCCCTAGAAGACGGGCACCGTTTTCCGCTTCATGGTCAGCGAGACGCCGTCCATGGAGAAGGCGGTGTCTAAAGAAGGACAACGAGCAGTCCGCTCAACTCGCGAGCGCCCACCCACCGTCTGAAACGAAACAAATGAGAGGAGTTCGACCGCTCTCCCCACCCCCCAAAGGGCGCCCGAGAGCTCACCGAATCGAAGTCGTTCGACGTCGTATTATTCGGCGGGATGGAGTTCGAACTGGGCTGCAGCACCCCGAATTCCGTCCAATGGTCGCTAGATTACTCATCTTTCCAATGAGCGCTGTCCTCCACGTCCTCCCAAACGATCGTCTGCACACGAAGTGGTCGAAGCTCTGATTCGCCCACCTGTCCGGTCGCTGGTGCTCGTGCCCGATGCCTGCAAAAAGCAGTCGTTCCTTGCTTTGTTTGTTCCGAACCTTGGGATCTCTCGCCCTGGGCAACTCGAGTGTCCTCAGACAAGAGAGCGGCCAACACCACTGGGATGAGCGAGAACCCCAGCTAGAGCGCGTCCAGCTCTGCCCAACTCCCAAACGAACCAATGGCGTGCGAGAACTCGTGCTGCACGGCCGAACGACGAGCGACATCCGCCGGGCGCCGCCTGCAGCCTTCGTTCCGTTCGGATCTTCCGAGCAAACGCTCGCGCTCGGTCCATTCGCCCGCTTCTCCACTTGGCGTTCGGCTGCCGCTCGTAGTCGACGAACCGGAAGCAGCTGTCCATCTCGAGGCCGTCCAGCGAGCGTCTACAAGGTGCAAGGGGACAGAGAGCGGACACTCGCCGCTGCTCACTCGTAGTCGTCGGAGAAGCGGTAGAAGAAGGCGTTGTTCGGCCATCACTTCAAACCTCCATGCTCCTTCGCGACGTCCATCGCTTTCCGGGGATCCCGCAGCGCTTCCGCTCGGTTCTTCGCGCTTTGATTATTGGGTGGAGCGAACGGATGCCACCGCCGAACAAATCGGCTTGCTGGTCGCCCGGCGGTTGATCTCGTGGATCGAGCGGGCGTTCGCTGAGGAGCAGCAGAGGACGAAGAAGAGCGTCCATCGGAGCAGGAGCGAAGTCGCCGCAGCAGTCAATGAGTGGGGGGACTCCCAAGGATCTTGCTTCTTTTATCCCCGTTTCTCCGCAGCTTCCGTACGTTTTCGAGTGATCGCAACGTTCGTTTGCACAGCTGCCGCCCATTCGGCGGGCGGAAGGCCGGAGCGCCCTCTTTGTCACCGTTGTGTTGAAAAAGCGGTTGAAAAGACGAACGTGGAAGTGAACGCAGCCGGCGGAAACGCTGCGCAGTGCCCGCTTCGAGTGGAGGGCAGCAGAAGGCGGCCTTCTCGTCGAATCACCCGACCGCCCGTCCTCTCGACAGCTTCCTTTTTCTCCTTGGCGTGCGGCCTCGCCGAAGAAACAAATCGGCGGGGCGGTTGGCCGGGCGAAGTCTAGCGTAGAGCGGCGGGAGTCGAAGCGAAGTCCAACAAATGGCCGAGTAGCGAGAGGGGAGCGGCAAAGAAGTTATGCGGCAGCAGGAGGGTCTCCCGACCATTCGCTCGTTTCTGCCGACTGTCGTCGCCCTCGAGTGGCCCGCAGCTCCCACCGACCGCCGGGGATGCTCGCCCGTTCGACCGCCTTTTTTACCGCCGATTTCGGCCGCCAATCGGCAGCAACGTCGAACGATCAGCGCGCTCGCGTCCTCTACGATCAAGCGGGAAGACGGGACGAGGGAGTGGCGGGAATGCTTTCGTGCACTCACGTTCATTTCACGAGTGTTCCCTCGCGTGAAAGGCGAATCAAACCCGCCGGCATTCGAGAGGAAGCACGAGGAGACGGGAGAGCGCCGGCTGTCCGCACATTTCGGTGTGAGGTCCCCTACAATCTTTCTTGAGCGACGGACGGGGCCGACTGCTCTACAGCAGTTCTTTCTATCGAAGGCCGCCGATCACTCCCCTTCGATCCGGCCGAAGCGCCGGCGGCAAGGACTCGGGCCCGATCGGCGGGACGTGCTCGCCGGCAACCGTCCTGCTCGCTAGAAGTCCGCTGACCAAACGGAGGTGAAGCTGATCGACAGCGAGCCAAGCCGCATTTATTGGCAATCGGAAGAGCGTGCCGCCGAGCTAGGCGCAAAGTGAGTGGAGGCCGCTTTCTGCCGCTCGGTCGGCGCGTCCCCCGCAATGACGGGCAAAAGTTGGCCGGCAACATCTCGACGCGCTCGCCGTGTGCGAGCGAGTTCAACGACGATTTCGCTTCTTTAGTTCGAGCCGAAGAAAGAACGGACGTTTGAGCTGCTTGCGGCCTGTGCTCAGTTTTATAGCAAGACGAGAGATGCCGTTGTTGTTTCGTTTATTGCGCGAACAAAGACGATAAAAGTGGAGGGGGAATGAGAAGAAACTGTACACAACAATCGAGAAGAAGAGAACCGTCGGAAGAAGTCCAGCATTTTAATGAACAGAACAGAAAGAAGTGAGTACTGGACATCCATCGGCTCCCATCCGCTCGACGAACTGAAGCTGGAGCGCTCGTCCGCCGACTGGAGAACGAGCGGCAGCTGGGGGTCGTCTTCCGCGGGCGGCGGCTGCTTGTCGCTCGGTCCTTCCGCCGGCGTTTCGTTCTTGAGAAGCCGGACGATCTTCTCGTAGACGTCCAGCTCATTGGGGAGGAGTGCAGGACGGGGGCGGCGATCAGCAGGCGGAGCTTCCCGCCGGTCGCCTCCGCAAAGTCGACGGCAAAAGCGGTCAGCGGCTGGTCGTCGTGCCGGGCGGCATTCTCTTCGGAGATGCCCGCCTTCAGCGCCTCGGTGCACGCGCCCTGAACCAGCGAGTAGCGTCGAACAGGCCGCCCGCAACCCACGATCAACGAAGTGATCTGGAAACGGCGACCGGCCGCGTACAATTCGAACGCGTCTTTCTCCAGTTCGGCGAGCTGTCCGCCGTGGCAGAACTCGAGCATTCGCTGGACGATCTCCCGCCTGATGCCGTCGCGCATCCCCAGGAGCTACGGGTTGCTGCAAAACTTCGAACGAGCGGTGGGCATCTCGGCGGAAGGCGGGCGCTTCAAAGGAGCGATGAGCGGCTGGGCGAGGGCAGAGGATGGAAGGATGTAAAGAGTTCGTATACTCGCTTGTGTCGTTTAAGAGTGAGTGTCATCTCCGGTGCCGAGCGCGGTCTTGCGTCCAGTTTGGAAGCCAACAACCGCTCGCCGGGACAGCGAATGCCGACGCCGACTCCAACAATCCGATTCATTCTTCAAACCAAAACACCGGACACGAATCGACGGGCAAAGAGGGCGCTCAAGACTCCTCGCACTCGGCGAGGTCCATCGCGCCCATGTTGTAGCCGAAGTCGCGGTTCCAGCGGTCGCGGCACTCCACGTCGCGCTCGTTCGCGTCCGCGAGGTCCAGCGGCTCGAGCGTCTGCAGCGGGCCGTGCGGGTCGGGATTCCACGTGTCCGGCCAGTCGCGCCAGTCCACGCGGCACATCCACCGGCCGCCCGTCTGGCAGCGGTGTTTGCTGAACGGCGGGATGAGCGAGAGAGTGGGAGGAACAAAGAGGGAACGAACATGACGATGTGGACCTCGTCCGGCCAGTTGCCCGCCCCCTCGTCCTCCGACGCCTCCGCGTACCACCAGCCGGGGCGCGTCGCGTTCAAGTTCGTGGTGGTCACGTCGCAAAGGTCGTCCCGATCGAAGGCTGCAAGTGGGGAGAAGAAGGAGAGAGCGAGAGGGACGCTCACTGTGGTCCCAGCCTGGAAGCGGGAGTGAGAGGAGAGATGAGCGAGAGGCACCCACCCCAGTCCCGCTCGTAGATCGCAACGAACTGGAAAGAAGACCAGTGAGGATCCCTAGCAGCTGTTCAGAACTCACCGCCGCATCGTACGGCCGGCCGTCGCAAGAAACGAGCTGCGTGAGGTGGTAGAAGCCCCGTTTGGAGTCGACCGCCGCCACGAGCACCAAGCCGAAGAGCAGAGCACGAGCAGCCGCCATCTCGGAGAGCAAACACACGATCGAATGAGCTTCGAACGAGTGACTGAAAGAAGGACGATCGTTGGAGACATGGAGCTGCCAGGCAAACGTCACCTTTGCCGGCCAATCGCAAGAAATGAGCAACGAGTGACAAAAGCACGTAGTTGTTTGCTGCGGAACACTCACAAGAACGAGCGGGCAGTCGACTCTTCCAATCGCTCGGCTGCCCCGTCCACCAACACGCCCTCTTCCATTCGAGAAGCGAGCAGACGGCTGCCGGAACTCCCGCCGCGGAGACGCAAACGAGCGGCCGTTTGGCGTTCCGCCCGACGCTGTCGTTCGCCGCCGCGTCGCCGTCCGACCGCCCGCCGGTTCGCGGCTTCTCGTTGTGTTTTGGTCGCAAATCGACGTGAATCGAGGTGAGTTTTGTGTTCCAGTCACTGCCTTTCGTTCAGTCGACCGTTTCCGACTGCTTTGGGTGAGAACGTGCGAGAAATCCGCTGAAATTTGTCGGAAATCACCATTTTGTTGCGAAATTCCCCTAATTTCATCTGCGTTCCAGGCACGATGGCTTCCGATCCGAAGAAGCCGCGTCTCGACGAACGCCAGCCACTCGCCGACCGCGAAGAGCCCCGCCCCGAGGAGTCCAACCACGACGTGCCGCCCGCCCGTCCGGCGCCCCGTCTGCGCCTGAAGGCCCGCAAGGCCGTCCAGTTCCACGTGGCCAAAGACGCGATCTGCGCGGAGGAAGACGAGGAGCCGGCGGCCGTCCGCGTTCTGCTCCTCACGCGCCGCTGGCTGGCCGCCTTCTTCGACGCCGCCGACTTCGGAGCGGCGCAAATCTTCTTCGCGTTCGGGCAGACGATTTTGGGCAAATTCGGGCGCTGGCCGCTCCCGCTGGTGAAGACGGCGGGCGGGATCGCGGCGCTCCTTCGGCTCCACCGCGCGCTGACCGCGATCGACGTCCAGTGGGGCTGCGACTGGAGCAATGGGAATTTCGCTCTGATGCACGAGTGGATGGAAGTCGCTTCGGAGCTGCAGGGTGAGCAGCGGGCCGTTCCTTCCCCTTCCACTCGCCTCGTTCCAGCCCTGCCCAACTTGACGGCCATCCGCTTGACCGCGTGGCACCTGCCGCACGCGTACGCGGACGTCCTGCTCGACTCGCTGCCCGACCGCCTCGTCCGCGTGACCACCGACGACCTCCGCATCGCCACGCTGCTGCGGAAGCGGCGGCCGCTCGAGTTGGTCGAAGTGATCGTCGACGGGTGCGAGCATTCGTGTAAGTGGAAAAGAAGACCTCGAAGCATTCCCCTCTTCGTTTGCAGACGTCGCGGACGTCCTCCGGCTGAAGGCGCCGCGCATCGAGCTCGCTTTGCGGCCGCCGGACGAGCCGCCCCGCCTCCACTTGCTGCACGACTGCGGGTCGCTCGACCGGAACGAACAGCTGCGGGAGCTCCACGTTCGAGCCGAGCTCTTCGCGGAGGACGGCATTCCGCGAGCCCTCCGCCACTTGCGCGCTCTTAACGACCACTTCAAGCTCGTCTGCCACGGGGCCAGTTGGGTCCGCCTCGAGGTGAGTGCAGCCGGCTGTCGATTGATCGAACTCTCGTCCCGGCAGGTACGCGCGGACGTGGACCAAGTGGAGGAGATCGCGGAGAAAGCGAAGCAGTTCGCCGAGGCGATGCGCACGGCGGGCTTCCGTTCGGGCGGCGACGAGCTCCGGATCTTTGTGGAGGACGAAGTTTGTTTCGTTTCCGCCGCCCGCCGTTCATTTGTTTCTTTCAGAAGCACTGGCAGCGCGTGGACCGCGAGCAGGTGTTAGAGCAGCTCGATTGGACGCGCGAGGGCGAGATCCCGTGGCCCGAGTTCTCGAAGTCCTTCCCCACGTGCTCCCTCGTCCACGAAGACGTCCGCGTTCTGATCGGGCTGGGGTGCCTTCGGTAGTCGGTGCAATCGTTCTCGTTGTTCTGTTGGGCGTCGGTGGTGAAGCATAAACACGTTCTTTCGCTACTTCTGCGTCTGTCTTGTGCATTGCCGAAGAGTCGGGCACAAGGGGGTTCAGCGAGCGACAAACCGAGCGGCTGCCCTGCTCCTTCCACTCCTATTCTTTGACGATCGCCGAGAGGTCCCCGAAATGGAGTGAGCAACCTCCTCCTCCATCCGCAGCCCCGCGCACTTCGCCGTCAACGGGGAGACGCTCGCAGAAAGCGCGCTGTTGTCCGCCTTTAACTGCTTGTTTTGAAGCGGCAATCAGAGGACGGAAATTGACCAATGGACTCGCTTCTTGTGGGGCGACCTTCAGCTTGCGGTTCCGGGCGGCGAGCTCTCGCTGCAGCTTCCGCAAGCGGACGCGCAGTTCCCGGCCGGTCGCCTTCATTCGCGCGCGTCGTTCGGCGCTCCAAACGGCGGAGAGCTCGCCGTTCGTTTTCGCCGGACGGGCACCGCGCCGTCCGCACGCGGCAGCGAAGGCGGCGGCCGTCAAGCGGCGAGCGGAGCTTCCGGAACGCGCCCAGCCGAACGTCGGTGTCTGCAACCTGTGGATGGATGATTGGAGGGGTGTGGAGGGAAACGAACGCTCTTCCACCCACCCTTGTCTACCTCCTTTACCCAAAGCGATCTCCGTCGACCACAATTCGCGCCGCCACCCGTCCGAAAGACCACGAGAGCTCGAGGCAACACTTCGTGTCCGGACAGAATGGGAGTGAACGCCGCGGACTCGCGCCCACGAAACGCTCCTCCATCGTGCAGGCAGAACGGCATCCTGGCTGGACGAAAGCAGACGGCAGTTGGCGCTCGAGTGCCGCTGGCGAGTGGGGGCCGCCGCCCGACTCTCCGCCGGCGCAATCGGCGGCGTCTTGCCGCGAGCATTCCCAAACAGCCGCTCGTTAAAGTGCGACTGCAGAATGGAGTGATTGACAAATCGTGACTTCTTCGAGCGGCGTCGGCAAGGCTCGACAACCCTTTTTCTTCGTCCGTCTTCCATCGACCGCTTTGAAACAACAAGTTTCAGGTTTATTCGCAAGCAAATCGACGCTAACGGAAACGAAAGGATTTCGATCAAGATCGAATTCAGTTCGAAGCTACACATCGTCGGTCTCGTTCGCCGTGTTCAGCTGCGCGAAAGCGCCGATCATCTGCTGCATCGCGTCTCCCAAACCGTCCGTTTCCAGCGAAGCGGCCATGCGATCAAGTTCCGCAACGGTTTCTTCAAAGTAGGCCACGAGGCGCGGATGTTGATCGGAGGGGTCGACGCCATCGGCCTCGAGTTGAGCGCAAAAGCGCTCCGCCTCCTCCACGACCATTTCTTTCAAACGCTCCATGACGGCCTACAAATAAGAGACTAGACGAAAGGATGAGTAACCGACTGTTTCGTAGGCGGCGTCGTCGACCGGCTCGCCATCCGCGAGCTTCTGCTCCTTCTCGTTGGCCGCAGCGTAAAAGAATGCACGGATGCGTTGCGCGAATTCAGCCATTTCTAAACGGAAGCGACCAGTAAAGAACTTTGAGGCGAAGTTGCCGTTTGGTTGTGTTTGAGTTTACGAACAAAACATATCAACTAAATGAAGAACGCAGGCAGTTCCAAGCGGACGGATGAAACCCAACAACAAACGCCAATGCACTCTTTGTTTGAGTACTTCGCTCGCAGGCTGCACGTGCACTCTGACCCGTAAAGGCACAAACGAACGTCTCCCATTACCGCGAGGAAGTTGTGATTCGTCCCACAAACAAAGATCTTTGTTCACAGCTTCTCGACGATTTATCTCCAGCATTTATAACTGAAATTCGGGTTGTTGCCGTCAGACGACAGACGTGAATTCCGAGGAGGAGCGAAAGAGCGTGTGATCGACTCAATTGGGGCTTGTCGAAAAGCAGAGTTCTCGCTTGTTGCTCCTCTCGAACAAATCACTTTCCTTTCCATTGTGGACTCCGCAGCGGATCAATCAATCAGTTTATTCTTGCTTCTCGTGGCGTTCACTGTTCACACAAACAAGCGAAAACAGAAAACGGTCCATCCTTGCGCAATCGAATCCGAACGGAGCAGTCGAAGGGGCCTGAAAGTGGAAAAGGTGAAAACAAGGAATGGGAAACCGACTGTCCTTTGGATCATGGTCAGGTTGCAGTGACCAAGCTGCCGAGCTCCTTAATCGTAGACGGTCGTTCCAATCGGAGGTGCCCGCGGGAGGGATCGCGAGCGTTCTGCTCGAAACACATTGGTCCTTATCGGCCATCTGCTTCCCACTCCAGCTACTGAAATGCCCCCTGAACGCGAGGAATGGATGAGCGGTGAGGAAAAGGACCCACCGAATCGAGAAGGCGGCGCGGGGCCGGAGGCTTGCTGCTGAGCGGCGTGCTCCCTCGCACGGCAGAGGATTCCACCGCAAAAGAGCCGTTGAACTCCCGACTTCAACTAGCAGCAAACAACCCACTCCCGCGGCTCGAGCGGACGTTTCAGCAGAGTGGTCGCCGTCCGAGTTCACCACGAGCACAACGTTCGGAGTTCGCAACGAGACAGCTGAAAGAAGACGGAGGAAATGAGTGCGGAGAAATGGGCGCGCCGCTCACCTCCGAACAGCCGGCCGGCAAGTCGAGGCGCTTGCCCGTAGACGTCGATCAGTTTCTTCCGCTCGGGAGAGAACGATCCCGCCGATCATCGCCGCTGCTGTCGATTGGGTAGCGCGTCTGCCGCACTACCGGACAGCTCGCTTGTTCCGGCGTGCAAATGAGCGGAAAACGGAGGAGCAGAACTGATGATCCGACCGCCCGGGAAGCGGAACAAACAAGCAACTGCCGACTCGTCAAGCCGACCACGCGGCAAGGGAACCCTTCGGAAGGAGGCGGCAAAGAAGTGGGTGCTGCGGGTGGTCGCCGACGTTCGCTCTTCTTCCGAGCGGTGTTGCTCGGTTGGAAAACGAAAAAGGGTTCTCTTCCGATTTCTATTGCACGTGGCTTTCCTCAAACACCTCCTGTCCAATGGAATCCCTTCCTGCCACCTCGCCTCGTCGAGCTCTCCGACTGTGCGCGAAAGAGGCGACGTTTCCTCCAGGGACACGCGGCCGAAGAACTCGGCCGGCCGCTCTTTCGCCAGCCGCTCGTCAACCAGCGGCACTTGGGCGCGTTCTTTGAGGCGGCGGACAATGGAGCGGCCGTCGTGACTGCGGGGATGAACCGGTGGCCGTTCGTCGAGTTGTTGAAATTCTCCAGTCCGTTCGTGAAGTCGGCGGCGAGCATCACGGCTTTCCTGCGTCTCGCCCGCACACTCACGACCGTCGCGGTCGGGTGGTGGGCGCGCGGCGAGCGGTTGGAACACCGCTTTGTGGGCGAGTGGCTGCTGAACGCGGAGGAATTGCACAATTAGTTCCCTCCTTTACTGTTCTCTTTCCTCCCATCCTGCTGCAGATCACTTCTCGCTGTCCTCGATTCACTTGGGAATCTACGCGAATTCGTGGCTGTACGCCCGCTTCCTCTTCGACTCGCTGCCGACCTCGTTGCCCACTTGACGGCCGCCGACCTCCGCCACGCCCCGCTGCTGCGGAGGAGGCGGTCGCTCGAGTTCGTGGAATTCGGCGGCCATGTGAGACAGGAATCTTGTGAGGGAAACGACAGCCACTTTTTTAAGCGAGCACCCACCCAATCTTCTCTTTAGACCTCGCCGACGTCTTCCGCTGGCGAACGCCGCGCCTTCTGCTCCGCTCGGACCGCTGCCGAAAGGCCGCCGGATCGCTACGGCGACTGCGGGCGGCTGCAGGAGCTCCAGCTGAAGGTGGACGTCTTCGAGATCGGGCTGCTCCAAACTCTCCGCAACGCGCACTTGAAGCGGGATGGAAGACGGCGCTCAAAGCGAAGCAAACGGTGGCCCTGATGCGGGCGGCCGGTTTTGGGCTGAAGTCCGAGAAGAGCGGAGACGACCGGACGAGCGACGCCTGATTGAGTGCGGGATGTCCGCCTCGCGGCGACATTTCTCCGAAGAGGCGTGGCGTGGAAGCGGGAGGGCGGCGTCTGGTGGCCCGAAAGAGACGAGTGACTTCCCACCTGCTCCACCGTCTACTGCGGCGTTCGCAAGCTGTTGTTAAGAATGCGAATAACCTCTGCCCTTGCTTTAAATGTGGTTGTTGGGAATAAACTCGTTCAGAAGAGTGGAGGTAAGCGATCCGCATGGGGTGTGCCCGCCTGTTCCTCCGTTCGTTCGACTCGTCTTGCTGCAGAAGGCGGGGTGCAAGGCGGTCGCTTGCCGCTTGGTCGTCTCTTCGTCTTCAAAAATGTGGGCAGTTGTCTTCTTTCGAGAGTGAAGGCGGAAGACCCAATGGACGATTGTTGGAGAGAGCGCGCGCCCGGCCGTCGACGGGTTGGAGCGGAAGCCGCTGGAAAAAAGATGCAAGGAACGTGCGGAGAAAGCCACAGCAGATCGATTGGCCGTTGCATTGAACGGACGCGAGAAGGTCATTTGATTAAAGACTCCCACTCGTTTGCTCTTTCTCATAAACGTGCAGTAAAAGAAGTGCATTTTTCCCTTCTGCTGGGGTCGATCCCCCGAACGACCGCTCATTGCTCGCCGGTCGAGTTCGTTTCGTAACGCCGGGAAGAAACGAGTCGCCCACTTCCACGTCGACCGATAAGCGCGCTCTCCTCCAGCAATAAACAAACAGGAGCGACGGCCACTTGCAGGCGATCGGGCGCTTTGCGGCTTGTTGATAAGCGGGCGAGAGACACCTTCCTTCCGCTGCCTTCCGCTCGCTTCGTTTCGGTCGGGCGGCGGTCGGGAATCTCCGGGCGCTTTCTGTCGTGAAGGTTCGTGCACATTTGTTTCTGCTCCAGCTCTCATTTATTCATTTGCTTTGTTTCAGGTCCTCGAATTGATGGGCGCCTCGTCCAATCCTTCTACGAAAGGCGGAATAAGCGCGGGATAATGCGGACAGGACACGAACGAGTGGTCAGCCGTATGCTCGTTGCTCGACTGAAACGAATGGAAGAGGTGAGTCCGCAAGGTGTGAACGTTGTGGAAAGCAAAAGAAATGAAGGATCGTGATTCCAACTATAAAAACGTAGTGCTGCCCATTTCGTCGCTTTTTCGAAACAATCAGACGCCGGCCGTTCAGTGAGACAACTTTCCGGGGCATTCGAACGAACAGCAACAAAACTTCGGGCCGTCTGTGGCTTAGCTTATAACCGTTCAAATTATTGAAAGACGAACACCACCGAATAAATAAATGATGGAAATAGAGGTCAACGTTATGAAAAGCAGTACTCCCCTTACGAACACCTCCAGATTCTACACCCCATGGCCAACAGCGGAATAACTCTTTGCTCAACCCACCATCCAAACAACCTTAAAACCGAACCTCTACACAAAGAACGACCACTAACGGAATTTAAGCAAGCGTTCCCACAACCGGCTCTGCCTTGACCTGTTTTTACACTCCGCCACGATGATTAAATTGTGCGCAGTCGTTTGCAGCCTCTCGAAACCGAAAAACGGAGCAAGGAATGCAGGGCGGAATAAAGAAGAGAGCTCAACAGCAAACTGCAGTCTTCTGGCCGTGCAGCCTAACTTACGCTTTGAACTGAAAGAATAGCTGAGTCGCAAGAATCGGTTTCTTGTGCTGATCAGTGCACCTCCTGACCTTCTCAAAATAAATCCATTTTACAGTCAAGCAACTCCAAGGCAAGCGCAGAATATAAATGCGCAAAGGAATAATTCAAAACTATCTGAACAAGCGAGAAGCAAGGGATTTCGGAATAACATTCACCGACACTAGATGTAACTCGCCGTCTTGCACGTACGATTCGGTGGAATCAAGTTTGGTCTGCGACACTTTACAGCTCTCATGTGGAAATCGGAATATGGCAAACAGGCAGCCAGCTTTTAAGGCCTTCTTTTTGGGCTGCTTTAACGCCAACAATGAAGCGCTATTGGCGGAATCCCTTCACTCATTCTTTTTTCTGCCCATTCACTCGCAAGCGGCTCGGTACTGATTCCCACTGACTGCTGGTGTTTGAGTGGCGATTCTATTGAATACAACCGGAGACTTGAATTGAAACGTGATTGCAGCGTCTACCGTCTAAAAAACGACCCGGAATTGGCCGCAGGTAGTTCAAATCACGCGCAACTTTAACCAGCTACAACATAGCTAGCTAACAAAAGAAACGAAGTGATGCCGCAAGCTCCCCAGCCGTCACTGTGAACTAAACGCACGTTCTTTTTTGACGTCGAAGCGGCAGGCAATTGTTGTTCGCCAGGCTCAATTTGAATTCGTCCCACAAGCGACAGTTTGGAGCCCTTATTTACGGAATTTCGTCCCCATTTACAACTTTCCGTTCGTTTGGAAACAACGTAACAGTTAACGACGAATGATTTGCCTTGCGGTCCATCCTGTTTTCCGAAGCGTCCGTCTCATTGCGGTCGCTATTTCTATTCGGAATAAGACCCGCTTGTTCGCCCTAGTGCTGCTAAGAATTGAAACTATCCTACGCTTCGGAATAAGGCAATGAAGCGGTCTTCCGCTCGTTTCAACGTGGCACGAGCGTCGGGAGGAGAAAGCGTCGTCCTTTGCTGCAAGCTTCTAGTCAGTAAGCAAATAGACGACATGAAGAAGGCTTAACTGATGAACGGAACGTTATGAATAGACGAAGATGCCCTGTACTAATAAAACTAACGGAATTATCCGCTTATGACATTCGATCTACTTAGTGAAAGAAGCCAAGCACGTCTACCTTTTGCAAACAAACCAGCGCGTTGATGACCGTTGCACCATAAGATCTGGGCAAACATTTCCTCCAACCAGGCCAGCTTTTTGAACGTTGGAAGTCGCAGTAAACAAGAACACACACACTGCATATCCGGCTGCACGGAATAAGCCCGCAACAAGTCCATCTGTCATCTCAACTTTTTTGAAAGACCCTCCGTAACGTCGTCTTTTGCGTTCACTCGCCATTGATTCTCGTTCATTATACTCAAGTAACTTCCACAATGCGGTGTCTATTAACAGATCCGATACACATAATCCAGAAGGAACGGAATTGTGCAACCAACTTTCAAGATCCGACGATCGTTTATTCTCGCTTGGGGCTTGCTTGATCCGCTTGAAACTGCAACTGCCCAGCCAACACTCTTAAAGACTCGAAAGATCACGTCGAGTAACTGACGCCGGAAGAAACCGAAACACTGTCCTTTTAGCACAATCCTCTCGACTCGCAGGGAAAGCAACCGCCCTACTCGTTTGAGCTTTGCTTTACGCGTGCAAGAGACCTTTCATCATTCCTTGCTGTCCTCACTTCTCTTCGCTCGTTAGAGCTGCAAAGACCAAACGAAAGTAGCTGAATAAGCCGTCTGCCTCGCTTTCCAATGGCTACAGGTTGCCGATCGGATGGATGCTCGCTGGCGCTCAACAACGCGCCGACCAAAAGTCCATCATTGCAAATACAATCCGCCGCCTTCCGATCCGAAATGTTCTCCGTTCAGAGTGGAATTGACGGAATTGGAGGCACGAACACGCACACTTCAACAAAACTGCGGAATAATTGACGACGTGAGTTTCCACGCGTCTCCAGCGCGAATAGTCAGTGGAAGAAGCTCGTAAATGGGCAGTTGGTCATCACGGAACAAACCCCTTCAAAACACGGCACATCAATCCACCGAGGTCTAATCGATGCAGAAAAGAAACGAACGAAAAATAGATGGGATTTCGAGTGTTGACCGTGTACCGTAGTTCATCTGGCGAAATACCGGAATCACAGGGATGTCCATGGAATGAAAGAGAAAACTAGAAACACGATTTAAACGATGCCTCCGCGAGCGGTTTGCTCGTTCAACGCCTACACGTGAACCCCAGCAACTAACGACGAGCCGTCAGCTCGGCTACACAAACCAAACGATCCATTGCCAGGCAGCTGGATGAGCTTCTCGATTTGGTTGGAATAATTCAATCAAGACGACTTTCAGCGGACGGAATGATGTCCGTTGTCTGCCAAGCTCTGCCGCCAAAAGAATCTTTCGTCCATGCGAGGAGAAAGCACTGGAAAGCTTATGGTTAGCCAGAAAGACACAACCTCGGACACTTCTGCGCTATGATATGGCGGAATAAAGAACGACAAGAACCAGAGAACGATCAACCGATTGCTCATCGATCAAGCAAGTCGTCCAGCCGCCACAAGAAGCTCGATGACTCGGCTCGGAATAAGCTCTGCTCGATTCGATTGCGAGCTTGAACCAAAGAAGAATCGCTATTGACATCACGGAATTCTTCAGTGCCCGCAAGCCCGCAACGTACGAAAGAATAAATCGTTCGCTCAAAGGCTTTTATTTCCAAAACCAGATGAGTGAAAGAAATTTGCCGAAGCTACAGTTGATCCCTCGTCTAAACAACGGCCAGTCTGCTGACCGTACTTTCTCTTTCATGATTCCCTTCCGTCCAGCCAACTTTTCCAATAGACGTTTTCGGTGAACGGGCGTCCCCGAGCACATCGATTCGCCAATGCCGTACGTTTTGGCCGCAGCGGAGCGGAAGTTGCCGAACGGGAAGAAATCGTCAAAGTCCTGCGAGCTCTCGCTCTTGTTCCCGAAGCCGTTCGTGTTCCTCAAAGCCGAATCAACGAAGGCAGAGAGCACACGTACCAGTACCTAAACGAGAGAATGAGCGGCTGAATGCCGACCGAACGGACCAGAGGAGAACGTTGCTGGAGAGGGCGCTCGTGCTGCCCGTGAACTGCTCCCAGTCGTACCAGTTCGTGTAGATGCCGACCGCAATGGTGCTCGCTGAAACGAAGCGACCTTGGGGGCGGCAATGAACGGTTGGTGTTCGTGTAGGTGGACGCGCTCCAGTCGATGGGCGAACTAAAGACCGCACGGGACAAATGACGGATGAGAGCGCACTTGCTGAACCATGAGCCATGCGCGGTACATCGTGAGGAAGGGGGTTTGAGTCTGCATGTAGTCGAAGGCCTCGCGGAACTGCTGGGCGCCCGTCTTCGAGCTGCGGGGCGCGGGAGGGAAGAAGTACTCGAGGTACAGCTCGTCGGCTACGTAGAGCAGTCGGAAGTATTCAAGCAATCGATCGGCCGGCTCTTACTCATGTAGTAGATCGTGTGCGCGTTCTGCACGCCGTCGCGGTCCACCTGGCCGCCGTTGCGCGGCTCGTAGACGCGGACGAAAACGACCTTGACGCCGGCTTCGCTCATGCAATGGAAGGTGTCTTTGAGGACCGACGTGTAGACGGCGACGCTCGGAAGAAAGCTGTTGGACGACGCCAGCGGGCGGTCGCCTTCCGCACTCGTTCGAGACACGGCAGTCAGAATAAAGAAGACGGCAACGAGGACGCGCATCCTTTTCGACAAATAGCGGGCGCTCGTTGGGAAGAAGTTGGAGTTAGGCGGCTTATCAGCGCTCGACTTCCTTCTTCTACGGGCTTCGGCGGCTTGTTGTTTGCCCGCTGCCCGCGGTTGATGTCACTGCGGTGAACTTTCGCTCGACAAGAGCGGCCTCCTGACGAATTTGCAGTGCACTGAGCAATCGCGTTAAAAGAATCGTTAGGTTAATTGGGAAACGGGAGGCGCGTTCTGACTTAAAGCTCTCGTTCGCTCATGTGTGGCTTCTTGCGAGCGAGCAGGGCGCTTGGATGCCTTCTTCCAGTGAGCACTGCCTCACCGCTTGGAGGACCGATGGCCGACATCCACGAGGCGTTTCTCTGAGATGAGTGGAGAGCGATCGCCCGGCTTGCAGCCATGCAAGTCGGATGGCGCCGCTAACTGCTGCTGAGCTCGCGGGCGGCGGCACAACGACGAGTCTTCTTTTTGCGGTGGAAGCCATCGATTGCGCCAAACGAGCCAAAACGATGCAGCTTTCTCGCGATGGACGGTCTTCAGCGCGCGGAGAAAACGATGTCCTTTCGGCCAAGTCGCAGAATTCGGGCAGCGCGCGAGGAGCAGCGTCCTTTTCCTGCATTCTCGTTACAGGAGTGGCTGCAAGCCGGTGGTCGATCGTTCGTGCGTGCAAGCGATGAGAACTGGACTCTTTCATCATTTTGTTGTGTTGCGATCGAACCACCGACGAGTGAAGTGCTGGCGGTTCGTTTTGGCAGCAAGTGGGTGCATCTTCGTGTGCCTCCGTCTGCTTCGACGATCAAATGCAGGGCTCACCCTCGACCTCGTCCCTCTCCAACACTTTCTAGTAGGCGAGTTGAAAGGAAGGACCCCGAGAAGGACGGACGAAAGCGACAGCGAGAGGGCGGAGAGTGGGCGAAATCCAGAGCTTATGGCGAGTGGGCAGTCGGACGAATGAGCCACACGGAGACGTTCGCACCGCAATGGAGCCCCGCTCAATGCCTGCAAGCGGCAGCTTGAGAATCGGAGTCCGAAGCGATAATCCACGCGGAAGTTGGAGGCGTTCGAGTGCATACCGAACGCTCGACTGTTGATTGCTCACGTGTTCGGGTTGCCCCTCGTACATCCTCCACTGCTCACCGGACCGCATCGACGAGCTCGTGGAATACAACACGAGTGAGAAGACTTCCCGTGCACCGCTCCGACGGGAATTTGCATCAATAGAATGGAAAGAGACAACAGAGAACAATCTCAAGCCATTCCGCCCACTCACCCACCGCTCGACCGGCCGGATGCTCGCCGCCCGCCGCCCCGCCGCGTGGCTCCGCGGGCCGCTCGGCCGCGCGCTCTCGACGGCCGCCGCCCGGCCGCTGGTCTGCGAGCTCGACGTGCCGCACGTGCGGCGACGCGTGCGCGTGGAGCGGGCGCTGGAGTCGGACGCGCGCCTGCTGGTCGACTTCCTGTGCGGCGTGGCGGCCGAGCGGGAGCCCGTCAGCCGCTCCGTGGGCGCCACCGCCGCCGAGCTGCGGCCCTTCGTGGAGCGGATCGTGGCGCGCGGCGTGGGCGGTCCCTTCTCGCTGCTCGCGGTGGACGCGCTGGACGGCCGCCTGGTCGCCTGCTCGACGGCCTGCCGCCTGCCGGTGGCGCGCGAGCGGCCCGTCCCCGCCCGCGTGCTGCCCGACTACAAGGAAGGCGAGTGCTCGGCGGTGGGCTCGTCCTCATCGATCCCGCTGCAGTGATCGACGGCCTCGCCGACTGGATCCCGTCGCGGCGGGCGCGGCGCGTCGTGGGGCCCGCGCTGGACTGCGTCGACATCGCCGCCAACTTCCTGCCCGCCGACTGCCGCGAGGTGCTCCGCCTCGACATGTCCGCCGTCCGGGCCGACTGCGTGGGGTGAGCGGCCGAGCGGACAGTCCACTAACCACCGCCCGTTGCTTCAGCGGCGGCCTCGTGCGCCGCCTGCTGCTCGAACAGGCGCGGCTGGGCGTCGCCGCGGGCCTCGAGTGGGCCGACGGGCAGACCACCGCGCGCGCCACCCAGCACGTCGCCGAGACCGTGAGTTCCGGGGGGATCTGGGGGATTGGGGGCACTCACAAAAGGGCAGAGTCCGTCCATTCTCCCCCACCATCCCCTCCGCTCTTCCCCGCTAATCTCGCCTCGTTGCAGCTGGGCTTCCGGGCGGTGTTCTGCAAGCCGTACGCGCGCCTGCTGGACGCCGGCCGCCGCATCCACCCGCGCGTCCCGCTGCTCGGCGGCGCCACGCAGCTCACGCTCTTCGTCGGCCGCCTCGACGAGGTCCTGCAGAACGCCCCCGACGCCTTCCGACCTCTCGCTTGCACCGAATAAACACGAGCCGAGTGTGTGACGCGTTTATTACAACAACGGCTTTGTACAACGAAGAAACGTGTGAGCAAACGGAGAATCTCGGAAATACTTTGCAGAACGGACGGGAAACTGAGGAGATGCCGATTCTTCCTGAAGAAAGCGGGCGATCGGCAAAAACGAGTCGAAGGGCACCGTCGGAGAGAGAGCGCTCGGAGTTTAAAGCCACATGTGAGTGAGTGCGGGCGGGTGAGTTGTGATCTCATCGAAGCGAAATGCACCAGAGGGAAGACGGACCGACGGGCGGCTTATTTCTCGTGGTCTTGGATCAGCGAGTGGATGTTCGACTGGAGGCCGGCGACGAGGCCGAAGATCCCGAGGAGACATAGGAAGACGTTCCGTGCGACGCCTCGCCAGAGCGGCCAGTTGACGCGCCCCTTCACGCTGTCCTCCAGCCACACCGGCGCGAAGGTGAGCAGTTCGATCACCGACGGGAACACGAACGCGAGCATCATGCCGGCCGTTGCACCCACCAGCGGGATGATCTCTTCCAACTTGGGCACGAGAATGGCTAGCAGGACTGCAAAGAAGCGGTTAGAAAAGAAGAAAGAAGCAAGAACTTACGCTCTCCGATCACCAAACACGTGCGGAAGGCCGCCTCAGCCGCGAAGCCCACGCACTTCGCGTCGTCGGCGATCCGCAGGCGTCGTTTCAGCGCCGGCCAGCACATGTCCACGATCACGTACTGTTGGATGACGAAACCCGTGTAGATGACGAAGATCAGCAGACCCTTGACCACGTAGAACATCGAGGTGTTCGGCAGATTCAACGTGATCGAGCCCTGCACCGCGTCGCCGTACGTGATGTAGCCGAAGAAGCCGCAGATCGCGTACTGAAAGCAACGGAAAGAAGTGAATTGAGCAACGGAATGAAGGGGACTCACGACAAACGTGACCAATCCCATGCCTTGCGAGAGGACGCCGAACGAGCCGACCATGTTCTCCGGCTTCTTCAGCTTGTTTTCCATCGGGAGCACCTGCAAGCACGAAGGAATGTTTGAGGTGAGTGCAGGAAAGAACGAACCATCGCCTGTCCCTCGAAAGAGTACAGAATGGAGCCGGTGGCCATGAGGACGCCGTCGAAACTCGTGAACCACGGCAGCGACGACATCACGTGCGGTTGACGGACGAGGAACTGAACGATCAAGAGGGATGAACTGCTTGAAAGGAAGGGAAGAGAAGAGAACTCACTTGCATGATGAAGATCAACGACGCGATCATCGAGATGTTGCCGAAGAGACTCAAGTACGCGATCGCCTTCAGCGTGTGAATCAAATTGACGAGCGCCATCGGCCCGAAGACCATCAGGCTCCACTGGGTGGTCGTGGCCTTGAAATCGAAGTGGTCCTCCACGATCTGAACCGACACGATGGTCAGAAATCCATCCGCTTCGTAGTTGAACTCACCTCTTGGACGTGGGTGGAGACGAACACGTAGTAGACGGCGCAGATGCCGATTTGGAGAAAAATGATTACTGTGTTACACATGAACCTGCACCAGCAATTAGATGAAGGGATTGGAGGAAAGAACTCACTTGAACACGTGCCGGTACTTGCGCAAACTCTTGAACGAATTCTTGCACGCCTCGAACGCCACACCGCCGTAGTCCAGCACTTGTCCTTTGCTGAAAGAACGGCGGGGATCAATGGAACGACGAGGAAGAGGTCGTACTTTCGAGACAATCGCTGCGAGCAACACACCAACTGCAGCATGCAGTAGGCGTTCAGGAAGCCGAACACAAAGATCAGGACGATTGCCGTCTGCAAGCAAGGATTGAATAAGGAGTGGGGGTTGAGAAGAACTCACCCACAAACCGCCTTGTTTCAGCGCCAACGGCAGACTCAAGCAGCCCGGTCCGATCATTCCCTGAAGCAAAAAGATGAGTAAAAAGGGGATAAAGAGGCGGGCGAACCTTGAGGAAGTTCAGGAGGGTCACCTTCGATCTGAACGCAACGAAAGAATTGATTAAACGGAAGAAAGAAGAGCGAAGGACTTACGAAAGGCCGCCGGGCCGACGGTCGACCTCCGAAGTACCGTTCGAGGAATCGGTGATCGAGGTGGCCGAGTAGGAGCTGATCGTGTGGATGGAGCCGGCCGATTTGATCACCTCGTCCTGCGGAATCGGGTCGACGTGCACGTGCACTTTGTCCGGCAACGGGGCGACTTTTGTCGTTTGGCTCATGATTCGTTCGGGTTCTAAACGACGGGAATGAGCGAAGGTCCCTTGAAGATCATTGGAAGAGCCCGGACGCGTACAGTAAGCGAAAGAAAGAACGAATGAAGTGACCCCTCGAACGTCCCCAAGATCTTTATAGTGTGCGCGGAATGGAAGTTTCCCGCTCTTCAAGACAAACACGCAAAGAAGCCAGCGGGCGAGCGGGTGGGTGATGTCAATTGCGCAAACAAACGCGCAGATCAGCGAAAACAGTTCGGTGAGCAGAAGTGACGTCCGTTGGCGCTACAAATAGCGAGCAGAGGAGCGATTCTAGAAGTCGAGGAGTGATCCAACAGAACGCAAGATTCTGGAGCGCAAACACGCCCGGCTGTACCCAGCGGCCTTCCGCCTTCTTTTGTTGTGCACGCGCGAAATTCCCACGCACTCGGCCGGGATGAACGTGTTAAACCCGCGAGTAAACAACCCGCCCACCACGCACAACCCGTTCCTTCCTTTCTTTTCGTTTGTTTGTCGCCGTGAGGACAACAAGGTGGATGGCAGGCGGCCAAGCGCGTGTCGAGAGCGAGCACAAGTGCGAGAAAACAGCAGTGCACTAAAGGAAGTTCTTGTGCACTTCCACCCGCACTCTACTTCAAACAATCCGGACAAACGAACGAACTGTTGCGTCTGACGTCCTCGAATTCGCGGTTCTTCGATCGCCGACGCTTCTTTTGGAATTTTGACTCGTGACACGCGACTCGGCCGGCCGGTCGCTCCGCCCCGTCTGCGCGTTCCGAAGCGCCGCCCTTTGGGCGGAACAATCGACGGCGTTCGGGAGGAATGAACGGCGGCCGATAAGTGCAAACACCCGCCCGCCCGTCTGTTTGCCGCCGCCCATTGAATTCGAGTGGAAATTTCCGGTCAGTGGAATTCCCGCACGGAAGGCCGCCCGTCCTTCCTTCTTCGGCCGGGCGCTGCATGAATAATCGGCCTGTACTAACGCGTTGTTTGGAGCGAAAGCTGACGACATCGCTGAGAACTACCGAGAAGCGCAAGGTCATTCAAGGAATTCGGTGATTAAAGGGATCGGAGAGCACGAAGGCGGAAGAGAGGAAAGGATTTGCACAATTGAGTCGAGAGAAACAGTCAGATACTCAATCTTTTATGACTAGACGCATCTCGAGACTGCCGGCTGATGAGAGCAACCCTTCCCTTTTGTTGCTTCCGCTACTCTGCTGCGATCAGCACAGCAGAGAGTCCAACTGTTTTGCACGGCGAAACAATGCAAGAGGGCGAATTCCACTCTGCAGACCGCCCTCCCGGCTGTTTGCGGCGGACGAGCGGGGCGGAGTCGCGACCGTCGTCCCGCGTTGACCTCCGGAGAGACCGAAATGCGGGCGGCCGCGATTATCGCCGAGCCGAAGCGACCGTCTGATTTCGCGTGGGAATTTTCCACTCGGGGCGCTTCCGCTCCCTCCGCCCGCTTCACGTGAAGCCCCTCCACAAGCGTGCGATAACTGCAGGAGGGAACAATGGACGATGGACGGCGAACGGAGGCAGTTGTTTTCGATGCACGATGACAACGGGGCGACGATTCGGCAGCGAGGGAACACTCGCGAGATCAAAACTTCCGTTCGATCGCGGCGGCAACTCCTTCGCGATCAATCGGCTGCAGAAGACGGGAAGGAGGTGACGCGAGCAGAACTCGAGGAATGATAAAATCGAACGGTTGAAAGACGAACGGACGGGCAATTAGCGGCTGCAACAAGGAGGGTGCGAGAAAAACAACTGGAAGGATCGATCGAGTCGAAATCTTCCCAGAGCCGACCATTGATCACCGAGGAGAGGAGTGCAGAGCGATGAGCGCATAAAAAGAGGCCATCTGAGGGCTAATGAACGGCCGGTCGAGCAACAAAGAGAGGTCGTTCGGGTCCATTCGGGCGGCCAAACGAAGCGGAACGAGGCGGCCGGCCGCTCGTTTGTTCCGCCGATCGGTCCGAACAGCGCCGAAAAGTCGGGAAACAAATGAGTTCGGCGCCGCCGATCCGCCCGTTTGTTTTGATCGAAAATCGCCGCTGGCGGCCGAAAACACGCGAAGATCTCGGCGATCCCCGCTCCGCAAGCCGTCGAGCGGGGGAGTGGCTTTCGGTTCGGTTCGCTCGCTTGCGGATGCACACCGGAGATCGGCGGCTTGTTTGTTTGCGCACGTGCTCCGAACGGGTGGCTGCAAATGGAAGTCGGGCGGCTTCTCGCAACCCTTTGCGGAGACCAAAGAACACAGCGGAACATTCGGGAACACCCCCAATTCGTTTCCTCTCGTTCAAATTAATTTGGATTTAAAGGCCGCAATGCCGGGCGGGCGGCAGACGGCGAAACGTCGGCCGGAAGGCAGACGGACGATAAGCGGCGGGAGGCGACCACCCAAAGAAGCCACTGCTCGTCCATGAAAGAACGAGCGATCTTTAAAGAACGAGAGGAATCGATTGCTTCGAAGCAAGCAAGCATCCCCAGCATTACACCCGCCCGCCCACTTGTTTGGTCGCTCGCGCATTCGCCGAACACGACCCGCTGCCTTGAACTCGCTGGTCGCAATCGAACGACCCGCACAAGCAATCAACACGACCATCAAGGGGGAACATCGGCGGTTATGACGATCCCATTTGCTGACAAACGAGGCGCGCGCGCGGAGCGAACTGGAGATCAAGAGCGGCGGATTGCGGGTGGTTTTTGGTCAAAACAACGGCGCGCGATTCGGCGGATAAGCGGGGCGGGTCGTTCGCGCAATACGCGGCGAGTAATTGGGCGCTGATTACTGCGGGCGGTCGGGGCGGAGTGCACGTGAACATCACTCGGTAAACAAAGGTCGTTCGAAACAAGGCTACTTGGAAGTCCGGCAAGCATTCAAGACTTCTGGAATCTCCGCCGGCGATCACGATCGCTTCTCGTGGCGTCGTCCGCTTTCGAGAAGCCGGCGAAACGAGTCCGTCGAACGACCGACTGAACGAGTGAGCGGTTGGCGAACGGACGGAAGACGAACGTCCGCTTCTTCGTCGTTCTCGTCGAGTTGATGGATGAGCTGCACGGAGTGACGTTCGTTTCGTTCGACTTCCTCGTCGTTCGTCTTCTTTTTTGGATCAACGAGCGGCCGGGAGGCTGACCAGAATGGAGTGAGCGTTCGCGGAAGATGGGAAATTTCCTACTTTCGGCAGAAATAGGTAAATGATTGATCGTTGCAATCAGATGTCACGATCGCTTGACACCTGTTGCCCTGTTGTTTGTTAGCTTTTCCCCAGCGATAATCCATTTACAGCGTGTATCATGCGCGCATGCGGGCGGTGTTTGCGTTGAGCCGCTCGCCCAAACGGGGCCTCGACGTTGTGTGTACTCTTCGGTCCCCTCGCTGCCGATCGGCGGTGATTTTTGGTGATCAGAAGCGAAACTTTTAATCAGCGCGAAGGAGCGAGCGGGCGGGCGACGGCGGGGGAGCAGGCGTGGAGGGAGCGGCAGCGGGAGGGAGTGGAGCGGTCGGAAGGCGGAGGCGAATTCCGCACAGTCCGCACAGTCCGCGGAATGTCTGTAGCCACCCGCACGCCCGATTGAAACAGTCGGCTGCAATCACTCGCCGCACAAAAGAACGGCCGGCAGCCGGACGGTCCCGCCGCTTATCATCGCTTCGACGGCTGTCCCGCCAAAGGCACGCGCTCGTCGAACAAAACAAACCAGTCGGCGATGTTTCGGAAACGTGCGGGACGATAAGCGGCCGGAATTCAGACAAACAAATGCGCGCAGTTCGTAAACAACTACCCGTTTGACTGCACGCGAGTTTGAAGCGACAACAAACGCGTTCTTTGAATTCCTTTTGGGCCATCGAAAGGCAACCGTGAAAGTTCTGGACAGCCAAACGCTTGGGTTTGGAAGAACTCAGAAGACAACACAAAGCAACACATCCTGGCGAATCATCCGCGAACGACAAGACACAAACCAGAAGGAGAGCAAGGATCAAACGCACTTTAATCGAAAGCGGAAGTCCTCAACGGACCGCTCCCGATCAGTTCGGAACAAACCGAGTGGTGGTCACTCGAATCGAATGAACGGGCGACTCGTTTTTGAGCGCCGCCTCCGTCGATCGGCGACTCCGCCCCGCCCCGCTCGAGTTCACGTGCTCGCCGCCCGCCCGGAGCGCACTTTGGACCGCGCGGTGCGGCGAGCCGAGGACTTTCGAAGGTTGCCGTTGCGCGCCGATCGAAGAGCGCCGATCTTTGCGATCGCGAGCGGCGCCGCGATCAAAGAGCACCTGCGGAGACCAACATGGACCGAACGCGGGGTCACTCGCTCCCCGCACGGCACTTTGGAATCGAAACAGCGAGCACAAACGAGAAACAAGCGGGAATCGGTGGAAATACGGAGATCACAGGCAACCAGACGACTCATCTCATCGACCATCGAACTGCAGCCTTGTTTCTTTTGTACCGGCTTCCGACGAGCAAGAGCCGTGAGGTTTGACCCAATTGTTTTGAGTGTTGCGGCGATCAAAGCCACTCGTTTCGTCACTCAAACAGCTGATCGCTTCGTTCTCTGCCGCCCGTTTGATCAGCGATCACTCCCGGCTTCGCGATCGAAACAAATTCCACCTACGAGCGTCAGACGGGCGCCGTTTCGTCGAGCGACCGTTTCGGCAGCGCTCTTGATCGTCTCGGTGGTCGCTGGAGGTCGGCGAGTGGCTCAAACGGGCGCCCGGCGGCTATTTTTGGCGCCTTCAGAGAACGCGGCGCTGATCGAGGGGATTAGCGACCAGTCGAAACCAAAAGCAAGCGACAGACATCGCCCGGCTTCGAACAAAAACGTGCACTTGTCGTTGGGATCGACGATAAGCGCTCGACCTCTGTTGGTTGAATCGACGGACCGAAAGCATCGAAGATCGCGGAGACCGGCCGTCTGCCCGTCAAGTGGTGATCTTCGTTCAATCCGCAATAGGATTAGCGATGCTTCCAATGTTTCGAGTCAAACAGCGAGAAGGTTGTTGATGTTAGCCCACTCAAAACTTTTCCTCGTTCGAACTCGCTGCTCATTAACTCGCTCTCCATTACCGACTCGTAACTTGGAATAGTTTATCGTGAATTTGTTGACTGACTGGTCGAATGGCGGAGATCTTTTCCAGTGCGTGAGAACAAACAAGTGGGCAAGAGGCAAACGGAAACAATTCAAAGCAACACGATCAACACCATTTCGTTCGCCGCTCGCCGCTCACTGGTGGACGAAAAAGCGGGTCGGATGGCGGGCGTTCTTCAGGACGAGGACGGCGTTCAACAGCGGCTGGTCGAAGTCGTAAGTGCAGAAGCAGGACTGCGCGATGCCCGGAAAGCGTTTGTTTCGCTGGTGGCAGACGGCGGCTGAACCCGGCAGGCACGTGTTGCAGATCTAAAGCGAGAGGCGATTAGTCCCGTTAAAAATGCTAAGGAATCATGTTTGGATAATCAAGAGAGCATTCTGTAAACTTTATACCCGTCATTTTACCGAGAAGAACCGCTGGATTACCGAAAGGAAGCCACCGGCCGTGAGGAAACCAACAACGCCATCCAGTGGATTCTTGGAAACGCTCAATGGCAAGATTTGTGGTCAACGGGGCAGTAAGCCGATTATTCTGTGCGAGTAAGAAGGACCGGGGGGATGTGCGTAAAACGTCAGCTTGTTGTAGTGTCCAAACCGCGCGTGCTTTCCTTTCCCTCTGCTTCATGGTCGTTTGTGACGCGTGGATTACTCGACCGACTAACCACACAAGAAAGGAATGAGTCAATCCAGCAGTCTACTCCGGAAATACGCAGTCGATCGTCGGGCGTAAGAGTGCAGTCGACATTCGCCGAAGGACGAGAGCGTGACGCTCGCTTCGATTAATCCGCAAAGCAATCGACCGTCGACTAAGGCCGAGGAATTTCGCAGCAGCAGAAAGGAGCAGGAGCAAAAAGAAACCCATTCAGCCGGCGGACGGAACCGAAAGCCGCCGACTTGTGGCCGACTGCCGGATTAGCGGCCGCCATTTCGACCTTCGCGGAAACAAAAGACGACGAAAAGTCGTAACGCCGTCGACTGCGAGTGTTTTTCTGCGTAATGCGGCGGTTTGCAGCGCGAACAAAAGAAGCCGAGAAGACAAGCGGATTGGACGGAAATAGCCACAGCTTATGGGAGATGGTAGTTGTCTTCAGAAAGCTTGGATTGATGTCTGCCCCACTCAAAGGAAAGAACTCACCTCAAAGCAGCTCATCGAGGCGTCGCCCGTCTCGATGACAAAGGGGTGGAACTGAACGGGATCGCACATCTTCGGCGCGTAGACTGAGGAGCGCAACGTGCGCGCGATCCGCTCGAGGCGGTCGGATCGATCGGTCGGCACCTGAAAACGGCTCGGATTAATCATTTTGTTTTTTTCTTCCGGTGTACAAGTTCCTCGTTTTGCCTAATTTATTTTGCACGTGCTCCCCAGCGAGCGGTTGGCCAAAAGCAATCCGTTTTCCACCTGCCGCCCGGCTTGCTTTCGTACGAAAGAAAACGAATTCGATTCCGAGCGCGATGCACAAAACACGTCCGAACGGGAGCGGTCGTTGAACCACTCCTCCGCATTTTCGTTCGGCGGCCAGCGATTCGATCCTGAACTCAACAACGAGGCCAGCAATCAACGAGCAAGCGAATGGTCAATTGGCTTCGACTCTGTGTTGTGAGGCAAGCGGAGTGATCTCTGCGACCAACCGAACGACCGAAAGATCCCGTTGTGTGCATCCCGACTTCCCCGTTGCGGATGGATTCCCTCGTCACCTTCCGCCTTCCCCTCGAACATCACAGGCCTCGTCGAAGTGCAAGAATAGCCGCGGGGAAGCCGGCGAGTTGCAGTGAAACGTGCGGCCACGTCATTTCGCCCACTTCCTTCCGTCAACAAACAAATAATCCCGATGACGTTCGCTGGTCGTCTTTCAACTCTCGTCGTTCGTATTTCGCGTCTCACCGAGAATGAGCGACACAAAGGTCATTGGTTGTACGAAACACTGCCATGATTCACGGGAATTTGTGGCCGCCGCTTCAAATTAGACGGCAAACGACGCAGAACTCGTCAATAGTCGACAGAATTTGTACCCACGACTTTATCGTTTTGTTGACATTCCGCTAAAGCGAACTCACTTTGTAGCCGAAGCCGACTTCGCTCGCCACCTCGTCAGCGGGCTCGTCCGCTTCTTCGATCAGCCGAAGGGCCAGCGGCGGCCGCTCCTCGTCCACTTCGACGTCCGACGAGAGGTACGCGTTCTGCGCGAAGAATTGTGCTGCAAACAGCCGAATGGAAGGAATGGAGCATGAAGGAACAAACCGTTGACGGAGCTCATGATCGTCTTGCAGCGCTCATCCTCGACGGTCTCCGCGCCGAACAGCTGGCGGGCGCGGCGGAATTCGCTGCTCGTCGCGGAGTCGGCGAGCAGGAGAGCGGCGAGGAGCAGAAGGGAGCTTTGGGGCAGCATTCTCGCTGATTGTGGGGTACCCGGTTTGAGCGAGAGACTATTGGTGATCTGAACGGGAGAAATGAGCGGAATGAGTGAGTAGTGGAGTGCACGCCCACGTCCCCTGTGACGTCCCCGGCGTCTATTCTCGACCGTCCACGGAATCCCGCCGTCTGCTCGGCGGCTCACGATAATTCCCGCCTTCCCCGGCCGCTCTTTTGATCGCTCGTGTGACGAAACAAAACCACGTGGTCGGCGGCCGCTTTTATCCGTCGGAAAGGGCGGAAATTACGCACTTCATAATGCAAAGAAAGAGGCGGGTAACGGCCGGTGATTAGCCGAGAGAGGAAAACACGAACAAGTGCGCCTGGCCACGCCCCTTCCAGTTTGGATTAGCAACTAAAAGTGCTCCGAATGGAAGTCCATTCGTACATTCGCTTTTAATTTAATGATGGGGCACTGCAAAAGGAGCAACAGAAGAGATCAAAATGAACGAATTCGAAATCGACGGAGTCGCCGGTTGTCAGCAAACAAAATCCAAAAGAATAAATCGAACAGGGATCAAAAGACTCCTTCTAACAGCATCAAGCGATGGCCATTGACTCCTCACTATCCTTGCGGCCCAAACCGACTGACTGAGCGGCGAGTTAAAAGGCGGCCGCTTTGTGTTCCGCCCGCCGGGTCGCAATCCGCGAGATTATCCGCCCGAAGGAAGAATGCGTGCACAAAGGAGGGACGAGTGCGTTGTTGAAAGAATGGCCGCCGACTTGGCGTCACTCGTCCCGCGGATCGACTCGTGCCGACCGCTCCAGCACACGCCCCTCCCGTCTGCTTAACACAATCGAGGGTGGAGCGGACCACGGGACTACTCGGACTACCCGCACTACACAATCGAATCAATCCTCCGGCCGACTTCTGCGAACCGCCGACCCGCCGCCCGACCCGCGAATCTCCGCCCGAATGACGACAAAACGGGGAAGCGGCTACAAACGGCGGCTTTCGAGTCACCGGGCGAACGCGGGGAATGTTCTCGACTCCGCTTTGTCGCGTGGAGCGTGCACTTTAACGCCTCTCGTTGAGCAGATGGATGAAAAGAATGACTAATCCGGGGATCTCGAGTTCACTGAGCACTCGGCAAGAAAGACAGAAGAAATGGGCAGGTGAAGCACCAACGAGTGATCGTGCCTCTCCCGTAATTGTTTATTGTTGTCCGTCACTCACTCTACCGCTCGAGGAAGTTCAAAGTTCGATACAAACCGCCGGCAAGTGGCTAAAAGCGGGATGTTTGCGTCAAGAACTCAATTGCAGCAATGGGAGGACCTTCCGGCCGCTCGTACTCGAGGAGGCCCGAGGGCATTGAGGAGGGCAATAAAACGATTACTGCACTCAATAACCGCCCAAACCGAGCGGTTATTTCCGTCCCGTAAGGAGGCTGCAGAATCGAGTTTGCTTTGGATTGCCCACGTCATGCGAACGAAAGCTGACATCAAGCGACTGCAACCTCGTTTGTTGTCCGAGGATGAACAAGCGAGCGCCTTACAAGAAATAAAGACTACCCGTTTCTGCTTCACAGCCCACTCTGTTCTGGCCATTAACGCCGAAATTGGCTCCTAATCAAAGCCTTCACGAATTAGCACCCACTTGCTCCGTTTCGTCTCGATTGCAACAAATTAACGGAAATTAGTCGATTGAAGACGTTTTCATTACATTCGGCAGTTTCCGGTGAAGTTCTGATTAATTCAATTGCTTCGCCGGAAACCGGCAAGAAGGCAGTCCTCTACGGACGAGTGGCGATGCAAGTGCAATCCAAACTTCAGAGCTACTGCCATCACAACCACTGCTTTCCACAGCGCCTTCAACCGGCTGCCTTGCAAAACCGCCCGCATTCCGCCGGCTCGGCGTCTTCGAGCCGAAGAGCCGAAGAGGCGGCGGCGGGCGGGCGGGCGATTCGCGGCCGTTTCGCCCGAATTTCTTTCTGCTGCGTGTGTTCCGCCGCCTGCCGCCGCGAATAATCGACAGAAACTGGCCGAAAAAATCATTGAAGAGGAATCAAAGGATTCTACTAAAAGAAAACAAACGAGTAACAATCGGAAACAGCGGAACAACATTCCGCCTTTTTGCGCGATGAATTCGGCGATTTTCGGGACCACACGCGGCAGCTTGTTCTTTCTACGCTGCGGGTGGTCCGAAAATTCTGCGAGAAAAAACAAACGACGGGGCGGATTTGACGAAAGTTCCGTCGAACTTCAAGGCAATTTTTGGTCGACAAGTCCCACAAAAAGAAAAGTGAGAAGTGTTGGACTTTAATTTTTCATTGCACGAAATGTTTTCCTCCAACGGGCCACACGCATCGAAGCGTTCTTTCGCCATTTTTCCGCCGCAAAGGCGAGCTGCGGCGAAAAGCGAAGGAGAGGCGGGCGACTGGCAGACGAAAGCGGGCGCGAAAAAATAGTGCGGCGGCGTGGACGAACCGCAAGACGCAGACGACGAGCGGGCGCGCGCAGAGAAAACGGAGCGGCAACCCTTGCGGAAGAAAGCGAGCGAATCGCGAAAAAGCCGGCGAAACGCGAGCAGGCACGGCGAAAAGTGCGAGCGAAACGCCGGCGAACGTCGCAAAGTCGCGATTCGAGGCGCGTAAGAGCGATTTTCGGCTCTCGGTTGCAAAAACCGATGCTTTTAGAGACTAACATCCCCCGCAAAGTCACCGTCGGTCCTTTCGAAAACAGTTCGGTTCAAAGCTCGAACCTCCGCGTTCATCCGCCGCCCCTCCCGCCCGAAATTTCACGCTTCGATTTGCAAATTTCGGTTTCGGCGACACAGTTCGAAGAAATTCGTCCGTTTTCGAAAAACCCCACTGCTCTTTGTAGTGCTCGGCTAAAAACATTCCCAGAGTTCAAAAACGAAGAGCGGCGTGACGCAGAAGACGTCCGAATTCGCGCATTTCCGGTGCTTTCGGCCCTCTTGTCGCATGGCCGAAATTAGCCGCAAATTCCAATTTGACCGCGAGCCTCGCACCAAATGACACTTTTGGCTGCTGTCGAGGATTGACAGCGAAAAGTCGAAGGTCAACTGCGGACGGAAGGGCCTCGAAGACCACCGTCGGGTTCGTCGAGGCCACCGATCGTTCCGACTGTTCGAATGGACTGCGCGCTCGCCTCTCGAATGGCACGAGCCGCGCGTTCATTTGTTTTTTATGCTCGCGCGGCTCCTTATCGGCGCCGACCACAAACTTCCGCGTTTCCCGCGGGAAATTAGAACGAAAAATGCGGCGCGAAACTCGAAGCGAACGAGCCGCAAAAACGCGCGACTAATTTCCGCTGCAGCCGGTCGGCCGTTCCGCGTCGAGCGGCTTCTGCCGTCCGAAGGGCCGCACTTTTAATCTGCAGAAAGAACTCTATTGATCATCCGTGCATCATTCAAGTGAATCGAAAGATCGAAGCGGATAAATGTGCAAGTAGAGACAAAACACACAGCGTCCAAGAAGAACCGAATCGTTCGAAAACCGGTTGATCCTGTGATTAGCGAGTAGAACAATTGCATGTCTGTTTCTGTGGTGCGACATCAAATTCAAGATAATGCTTCTTCAACCTCACAAGTCTCATTGATTCCTAGACATCTCCTGCCTGCCTCAACCGCCTTCCCGCTCGTTCCTTCCTGCTCGCCGCCGGTCCCGCACTGGCGGATTGTTTGCCGAGTGCGTAAGCGCGTCGAATTGCCCCCCGCCCGCTCGCTCGCTCGACCGCAACACGCGTGATCGGAGAGCGGCAAGGAGGAAGAAAGAGGAGGAATTCGGGCTTGAGGTCGAGCTTTCGGAGGTCAAACGTTTTCTTTATTGATCCTTGGCCTTGCATTGTATTCACGCCTTCTAATTCCCACTATTTCTAACGGAATTCCCGAGCAGCTTCGATTCATCCCCCCGCTCCCCCGTTGATTCATTGCGTGCACTAAAAATTCCGCCGCTCCGCCCACCCGCCGATCGGCCGGACGGTCAAACGAGCGAGCAAAACGAAACGAGGCGGCCACGCGGACCGCCGACGCAATTCGATCGAAGCGGCTGGCCGACGGGACGCGAGTGACCGGCGGGCCGGCGGGTCGCTTCGAGTGGCCGTTTGACCGCCGCCGCCGCCCGCCCGGCGGTCTGCGGAGCGCGTGGAAGCGGCCGGTCGGGGCGGAAGAATTCGGTTTCGTGAGTGCTCGGGGCGCATGAACGATCCATTGGGTCAAGGGAGATTCGTTGGCTGTGTGGATCCCCTTCGACGCAATTCTAATCGTTCGCTGCGGATAGAGCTATTGAATCTTCTACTTTATTCTCCTTTTCCGCTTGTTGCTGTCTTCCGATCGACGGGAAAGACGGTCGCCGATGACCTATCGTGTCCGTTTCCTTGCGAGGATTCACGTGCAAAACGAAAAAAGAAAAGAAGTAAGCTGGTCGATAACCACGAACTCTTCCCGCTTCGTTCGTGTGCTTCGTTGTTTGACCGAGCGTTCCGGCCGATTATTCATTCCTCGCCGATTTCAACACGCGAATCCGCCGGCCGGCCGGCCGCATGCTCGTCGTTTCGTCCGCGTGCTCACGCCCGACGGCATCGGGTTTTACCTGCCTTGTGCAAACAGCCGGCGGGCGGCCGGCGAGCGACGAGCAATCGAATTTCTCCTCGCCGCTGACTCATTCCCGCCGCCCCGCGCCTCGCGGCCGGCCGGCGGCTTCGTGCGGGTGACCAAACGGACGGCCGAGCGAGCGGCGAAGCGCAGCAACTCGCATTCCAACCCCCACCTTCTTCTTTCTTCCGCCCGCTCCTCTTCTTCTTCTTCTTCCGATTGCCCAACCGGCGGACAGTCAGGCGGACGAGCGAGCGAGCGGGCGGTCGGCCGGAGGCCCGCGACGAGCACAAGAGTTTGATTTTCCCCGTCTTCTTCTTCACCTTCCCGCTCGCTTCTTCGCTCCGCCGCGCGTTTCGCTCCACTTCGTCGTCGTTTCGCCTCCAATCTCCGCGAGGTTTCTGCCGCGTTTCGTCGACGCTCGGCGTTTATCGCCTGCATTCTCTCGACAAACAGCCGTCCTGCTTGCGGGTCGTGTTCTTCGCATTCGGACGGCTTTTTATCGAAAGCAGAAGGCGGAAATCGATTTCCTTCGGCCATCCATCGATTCAATTGTCTACTTTTGCAGTAACCCCTTGATCTACCGTTGTTGCACTGCACTTTCGCCGAAGAGTTTGCCCCCACTACTCCGTTCTTTCTCCTCGCTCCCCGGTGATTTGCGGCGATGTTCGGGCGAAATCGCCGCACGAATGCCGCACGTGACGAGCCCTCCCTTTCTACTCCGCCGGTTGCGCGTTCGCGGGATGTACGCGAGCAATCCAGCGATCAATGCAGGTTGTTCACTGCTCTTTGTTTCAGGCGAAAGGCGGCATGGCGTTCCCGGCCCAGTTCAAAGCGGCTTCGGGCCTGAAGGCGGCGATCATCGTGAGTTCTCCGTCTTCTTTCGTCCATTCCCCTCTTTGCTTGCAGCTGTTCACAATTATCGTGGTCGTCCTGACCGACCCGACGTACGTGACGGCGTACATTTCGATCAACTACGAGATCATCATCATCTACATCGTCTCGTCGTTGACCCTTCTCTACTGCATCGTGTCCGTGATCCTCTACTTCTTCTCGTACAAGTCGACACCCGACGACGAGGAGATGCGGTTGACCAACAGTTCGCTTGCGGTTCGTTCTGCTCTTCTCTCTTCTGTCATTGTTTGTGGCGTTCAGGAAGTGGTGTTCGCGAGTGCCGGCATCATGGGCTGGACGCTGGTGTGCGGGATCGGCGGCTCGGTCGCTCAGTCGACGATCATCGAGACGGGCAACCGCTTCGGCTGGCTCGCGGTCAGTCGGCCGTTCGCCTTCCTTCCACTCACTTCTCTCCGTTGCAGGCCGCCGGCGGCATCAACGCGGCGCTCTTCCTGGGCGTCCTCGGCCTCTTCCTCTCCGGCCTGCTGAGGGACAAGGTTTTCTCGCCGAATCGTCGCTACAAATACGGAAGTCAACTGTGAGCGCTCCGCTCGCCGCCCGCCTGCTGCCATTCGAACGCCCTGCCCAGTCGTCTCGTCGCCTCGTTTCTAATCATGGTCCTCTACTTCTATTCGGTTGTTGAATGCCCGTAATTGTTGTAAATTATCGCATTTACTTGTTCCGTCGTTGTTCGTCGGCACCTCAACTTGCAATAAACAATTTCTAACCCCGCTCGATGACTGTGACGTCTTCAGATTAGATATTCGAGAGCATAAACGACAAGCAATTCTTTTCAATGATTGTTGATAAACCGATCCCGCACAATCGAGTCCAGATCGTGTTTATTCCGTGCAAGCGAGAGGTCGGAAGGCGTCGTGGGCGTTCTGGAGGACCTCGTCGAGGCGGCCGACGAAGAGCGTGAGCTGCGTGGCGCCGCCGAGCAGCGGGACGCGCGGGTGGATGCGGCGGCCGGCGTCCAGCAGGCGCGCGTACGGCTTGCAGAACACCGCCCGGAAGCCCAGCTGCAACGAGGCGAGATTAGCGGGGAAGAGCGGAGGGGATTCTACCCTTTTGTGAGTGCCCCCAATCCCCCCAGATCCCCCCGGAACTCACGGTCTCGGCGACGTGCTGGGTGGCGCGCGCGGTGGTCTGCCCGTCGGCCCACTCGAGGCCCGCGGCGACGCCCAGTCGCGCCTGTTCGAGCAGCAGGCGGCGCACGAGGCCGCCGCTGCAACGGGCGAGGATTAGGGGGCTCCTTGCATTTGTGCTCACCCCACGCAATCGGCGCGCACGGCGGACATGTCGAGGCGGAGCACCTCGCGGCAGTCGGCGGGCAGGAAGTTGGCGGCGATGTCGACGCAGTCCAGCGCGGGCCCCACGACGCGCCGCGCCCGCCGCGACGGGATCCAGTCGGCGAGGCCGTCGATCACTGCAGCGGGATCGATGAGGACGAGCCCACCGCCGAGCACTCGCCTTCCTTGTAGTCGGGCAGCACGCGGGCGGGGACGGGCCGCTCGCGCGCCACCGGCAGGCGGCAGGCCGTCGAGCAGGCGACCAGGCGGCCGTCCAGCGCGTCCACCGCGAGCAGCGAGAAGGGACCGCCCACGCCGCGCGCCACGATCCGCTCCACGAAGGGCCGCAGCTCGGCGGCGGTGGCGCCCACGGAGCGGCTGACGGGCTCCCGCTCGGCCGCCACGCCGCACAGGAAGTCGACCAGCAGGCGCGCGTCCGACTCCAGCGCCCGCTCCACGCGCACGCGTCGCCGCACGTGCGGCACGTCGAGCTCGCAGACCAGCGGCCGGGCGGCGGCCGTCGAGAGCGCGCGGCCGAGCGGCCCGCGGATCCACGCGGCGGGGCGGCGGGCGGCGAGCATCCGGCCGGTCGAGCGGTGGGTGAGTGGGCGGAATGGCTCGAGATTGTTCTCTGTTGCCTGTTTCCTGGGTTGATGCAAATTCCCGCAAGACTTGTCGTGCATGAGCTCGTCGATGCGGGATTGCTGGCGGTGGGCACACGGCCGGCCGCTCGCTGCGGTCCGGTGAGCAGTGGAGGATGTACGAGGGGCAACCCGAACACGTGAGCAATCAACAGTCGAGCGTTCGGTATGCACTCGAACGCCTCCAACTTCCGCGTGGATTATCGCTTCGGACTCCGATTCTCAAGCTGCCGCTTGCAGGCATTGAGCGGGGCTCCATTGCGATGCGAACGTCTCCGTGTGGCTCATTCGTCCGACTGCCCACTCGCCATAAGCTCTCGGATTTCGCTCACTCTCCGCACTCTCACTGTCGCTTTCGTCCGTCCTTCTCGGGGTCCTTTTCTTTCAACTCGCCTACTAGAAAGTGTTGGAGAGGGACGAGGTCAAGGGTGAGCCCTCCATTTGATCGTCGAAGCAGACGGAGGCCCAAGACGATGCTCCCACTTGCTGCCAAACAAACCACCAGCACTTCGCTCTTCGGTGGTTCGATCGCAACACAACAAAATGATGAAAGAGTCCAGTTCTCATCGCTTGCACGCACGAACGATCGACCCCCGGCTTGCAGCCACTCCTGTAAAGAGAATGCAGGAAAAAGACGCTGCTCCTCGCGCGTTGCCCGAATTCTGCGACTTGGCCGAAAGGACATCGTTTTCTCCGCGCGCTGAAGACAGCCGAATGCAGCGGGGTAAAACATGCAGCTTTCCAGTTTGCTGGTTTCTTTGGCGCAATTGATGGCTTCCACCGCAAAAAGAAGACTCGTCGTTGTGCCGCCGCCCGCGAGCTCACCACCAGTTAGCGGCGCCATCCGCGTTGCACGGATGGGAATCGGACGAGCGCTCTCCACTCATCTCAGAAAAACGCCTCGTGGATGTCGGCCATCGGTCCTCCAAGCGGTGAGGCAGTGCTCACTGGAAGAAGGCATCCAAGCGCCCAGCTCGCTCGCAAGAAGCCACACCGGAGCGAACGAGAACTTTAAGTCAGAACGCGCCCCCCGTTTCCCAATGATACTCGCGATTCTTTCAACCCAATTGCGGAGTGCACTGCAAATTCGTCAGGAGGCCGCTCTTGTCGAGCAAAAGTTCACCGCAGTGACATCAACCGCGGGCAGCGGGCAAACAACAAGCCGCCGAAGCCCGTAGAAGAAGGAAGTCGAGCGCTGATAAGCCGCCTAACTCCAACTTCTTCCCAACGAGCGCCCGCTATTTGTCGAAAAGGATGCGCGTCCTCGTTGCCGTCTTCTTTATTCTGACTGCCGTGTCTCGAACGAGTGCGGAAGGCGACCGCCCGCTGGCGTCGTCCAACAGCTTTCTTCCGAGCGTCGCCGTCTACACGTCGGTCCTCAAAGACACCTTCCATTGCATGAGCGAAGCCGGCATCAAGGTCGTTTTCGTGCGCGTCTACGAGCCGCGCAACGGCGGCCAGGTGGACCGCGACGGCGTGCAGAACGCGCACACGATCTACTACATGAGTAAGAGCCGGCCGATCGATTGCTTGAATACTTCCGACTGCTCTACGTAGCCGACGAGCTGTACTTCGAGTACTTCTTCCACCCCGCGCCCCGCAGTTCGAAGACGGGCGCCCAGCAGTTCCACGAGGCCTTCGACTACATGCAGGCGCAAGCCCCCTTACTCTCGATGTACTGCGCGTGGCTCATGGTTCAGCAAGTGCGCTCTCATCATTCATTCCTTCCGTGCGGTCTTTAGTTCGCCCATCGACTGGAGCGCGTCCACCTACACGAACACCAACCGTTCATTGCCGCCCCCAAGGTCGCTTCGTTTCAGCGAGCACCATTGCGGTCGGCATCTACACGAACTGGTACGACTGGGAGCAGATCACGGGCAGCACGAGCGCCCTCTCCAGCAACGTTCTCCTCTGGTCCGTTCGCTCGGCATTCAGCCGCTCATGCTTTCGTTTAGGTACTGGTACGTGTGCTCTGCCTTCGTTGATTCGGCTTTGAGGAACACGAACGGCTTCGGGAACAAGAGCGAGAGCTCGCCGGACTTTGACGACTTCTTTCCGTTCGGCAACTTCCGCTCCGCTGCGGCCAAAACGTACGGCATCGGCGAAACGATGTGCTCGGGGACGCCTGTTCACCGAAACATCTACTGGAGAAGCTGGCTGGACGGAAGGGAATCATGAAAGAGAAAGTACGGTCAGCAGACTGGCCGTTGTTTAGACGAGGGATCAACTGTAGCTTCGGCAAATTTCTTTCACTCATCTGGTTTTGGAAATAAAAGCCTTTGAGCGAACGATTTATTCTTTCGTACGTTGCGGGCTTGCGGGCACTGAAGAATTCCGTGATGTCAATAGCGATTCCTCGTTGGTTCAAGCTCGTGGTCGCATCGAAGAAACGGATACTCCGAGCCGAGTCATTGAGCTTTTTGTTGCGGCCGGACAAGCCGCATGCTCGATGGGCATTCAGTTGACCGTCCCTGGTTCTTGTCGTTTTAATTCCGCACATTCTCGTCGGACTGTCCTCGATGGTGGCTTGTCTGGCTAAGCTTTTCAGCGCCTTTTCGTCTGATTAATGAATGATTCTTTTGCTGAAGAAGTAGGTAGGCAACAGGCATCATTGCGTCCGCTGAAAGTCGACTTGATTGGACCATTCCGATGGAATCGACAAGCTCATCACGATGCCACGAATGAATCGTTCGGTTTGTGTAGACGAGCAGAGAGCTCGCAGTTCGTTGCCGCCTTTACGTGTTGGTTTTGAGCGAGGAAACCGCTCACAAAAGCATCGTTTCGGTCTTGAGGGTTCTCTTTCGTTCCACGGGCATCTCCGTGATCCCTTTATTTTGCCAACTGAATTTCGGTTACACGGAAAACACTCAAAATCTCATTTATATTTCGTTCGTTTCTCCTCTGCATCGATTAGACCTCGGTGGATTGATGCGCAGTGTTTCGAAGGCCTTATTCCGTGATGACCCACTGCCCATTCACGAGCTTGTTTCTACTGACTATTCGCGCTGGAGACGTGGATGTCCGCATGTTCATCGATCATTCCGTTCACCGCTGTAGTGCGCGAATACTTCCCTCTAATTCCATCCACTCTAAAGTATTCGAATGGGCAACATCTTGGATCGGAACTCGGCTAATTGTATTCACAATGATGAACTTTTGGTCAGTGTGTTGTTGAGGGCAAACGGGCATTCCGACAGGCAGCTTGCAGCCATTAGGAAACATGTAATCGTTTATTCCGTCCGGAATTCGCCGTCCAGTGGCCAACGAGCAATGACGACGGAGAGCGGCAAGAACCTCGTGAGATGTTTCTGCACGCGTAAAGCGGAGTTCATGCGAGTAGGGCAGTCGCTTTTGTGCGAATGAGGATGATTGCGCGTACCGCTGGCAAAAATCGACTATAAGAAGCTGAGTGTTTCGATTTATTCCGCCGGTATTTGGTGGGCGTGATCTCCCCACAGCCGTCGTTTGTCGGGCAATTGATGGTCGGAACAAGCTGGGTGTCGTGCGGAAGAATGTCTTTGTACGAAGAGCTAACTGCACGATTCCGTTTATGGAGAGCGCACGGCAAAAGAGCGATGCCCATGGAATGGCGTTTAAACTCTGGCATGGATTGAGAAGCTGTCGAGCTTTATTCCGCTGAATTCTACTTCGTCGTACTCGTTCCGTTATATACCTCGGATGTATGACTGAGAGTTGCCGTTCTAGCGTTTGCACGAACCGTTACAGGATCGACGGCTTTGTGGACGCACTAAGTTGTTCGAGAAAGCCAGCGGTGTCCGGTTTTCTCAGCAAGTAGAACGAATGTCGTAAGCCGATCATTCCGGTTCGATTTCAGTACAGGGCATCGTCGTCTATCCACAACGGTCCGTTCATCGGTTGCACATTCTTCACCGGGTCTAACTGCTCGTTGGGCAGAAGCGTGCTGATGGGCGATAGTTTCTTCGGCCAACACGTTTTCACAATTCAAGCGAGCAAAATTCCATCTGTGCGCTGCATCATTATTCCGAAAGAGGGATTTCTTTGATGATTGTGTAGCAGCACTCACAGCGAACAAGCGGGTCTTATTCCGAATAGAAACAGCGACCGCAAGGACTGTTCGAGAAACGGAGCATTGAGTGTTCCCCGCAATGTTTTCAAACTCGACTCACCTTCCGACCTTGGCGACGACCCCTTGCGTATGATTAAACGAGCAGCAAGGCTTAACGTCCAATAAAATTCCGTGTGAAAGTCGAGTTGCTTTTTTCGAGGAAAAACTTCACATTTCTTTAGACACTCCGTCGATCACGTCGATTGTTGCGATTCGTCCGAAGGAGACGGAAAGTTCAAAACATAAAGACGAAATTCCGTAAAAAAGGGCGCCAAACTGTCGCTTGTGGCACGCATCCGAATGAAGCGTTAGCATCTCAACTCACAATTGCTTGTTCTTTCAACGTCAAAAGAAGGACACACGTTTAGTTTGAACTGATGGCTGGTGACCTTGCGGCATCACATTGTTTCTTTCCTTGTTTCATTGTTGCTGGGTGAATGCGCACCCGTTTCTGAATACAGACGGCATATTCCGCCCAAAGTACATGTGTTAGGTGGCGCTCTTTGCTTTTTGTTTCTAACTATATCGATAGAAACACTAGCAGTGGGCGGGAAGCAGAAAAGAGATGTTCGCAAGTTATTGTCGGAAGAAGAAAGGACAGAGTGAAGAGATTCCGCGCCTACCGCTGGGTCATCGGCGTAAAAGACGCCCGCAAATGCGGTCTTGAGAGAACGACGCTTTTTCTATTGTACCACATTCCGGCCAGACAAGCTGGGTGTAATGGCGCATCCCGCATTCGTTCCAACCGAATCGTACGTGCAAGACGGCATTTCACGTTTGATGTCAACGTTATTCTGCTCTCCATGCACGAAAGCACAAAGCGCAATGACATTTTATTAGTTGAGGATGAAGCAGAGTTCTCGGGTGACTGCAGGCGGAAATTCCGTGTCAAATGCTCTTTCTGAGGCATCGGTAAAGAAATGAAAGACAGTTTATTGTTTCACGGAACGGTATGCCGTTTGAACTCCAATGTTTTGCTTTCGTTTTGTTCGACGACCTGCGGCCCCTTTCAATAATTCCGTGACTCGTTGTTAGGAGTATTCTGGGATTCTTGTCGGTGGGTGGCGAAAGCGATAGAGACGTGCGGATTGCATCGTTTAGCACAAAGAAACCGATTCTTGCGACTCAGCTATTCTTTCAGTTCAAAGCGTAAGTTAGGCTGCACGGCCAGAAGACTGCAGTTTGCTGTTGAGCTCTCTTCTTTATTCCGCCCTGCATTCCTTGCTCCGTTTTTCGGTTTCGAGAGGCTGCAAACGACTGCGCACAATTTAATCATCGTGGCGGAGTGTAAAAACAGGTCAAGGCAGAGCCGGTTGTGGGAACGCTTGCTTAAATTCCGTTAGTGGTCGTTCTTTGTGTAGAGGTTCGGTTTTAAGGTTGTTTGGATGGTGGGTTGAGCAAAGAGTTATTCCGCTGTTGGCCATGGGGTGTAGAATCTGGAGGTGTTCGTAAGGGGAGTACTGCTTTTCATAACGTTGACCTCTATTTCCATCATTTATTTATTCGGTGGTGTTCGTCTTTCAATAATTTGAACGGTTATAAGCTAAGCCACAGACGGCCCGAAGTTTTGTTGCTGTTCGTTCGAATGCCCCGGAAAGTTGTCTCACTGAACGGCCGGCGTCTGATTGTTTCGAAAAAGCGACGAAATGGGCAGCACTACGTTTTTATAGTTGGAATCACGATCCTTCATTTCTTTTGCTTTCCACAACGTTCACACCTTGCGGACTCACCTCTTCCATTCGTTTCAGTCGAGCAACGAGCATACGGCTGACCACTCGTTCGTGTCCTGTCCGCATTATCCCGCGCTTATTCCGCCTTTCGTAGAAGGATTGGACGAGGCGCCCATCAATTCGAGGACCTGAAACAAAGCAAATGAATAAATGAGAGCTGGAGCAGAAACAAATGTGCACGAACCTTCACGACAGAAAGCGCCCGGAGATTCCCGACCGCCGCCCGACCGAAACGAAGCGAGCGGAAGGCAGCGGAAGGAAGGTGTCTCTCGCCCGCTTATCAACAAGCCGCAAAGCGCCCGATCGCCTGCAAGTGGCCGTCGCTCCTGTTTGTTTATTGCTGGAGGAGAGCGCGCTTATCGGTCGACGTGGAAGTGGGCGACTCGTTTCTTCCCGGCGTTACGAAACGAACTCGACCGGCGAGCAATGAGCGGTCGTTCGGGGGATCGACCCCAGCAGAAGGGAAAAATGCACTTCTTTTACTGCACGTTTATGAGAAAGAGCAAACGAGTGGGAGTCTTTAATCAAATGACCTTCTCGCGTCCGTTCAATGCAACGGCCAATCGATCTGCTGTGGCTTTCTCCGCACGTTCCTTGCATCTTTTTTCCAGCGGCTTCCGCTCCAACCCGTCGACGGCCGGGCGCGCGCTCTCTCCAACAATCGTCCATTGGGTCTTCCGCCTTCACTCTCGAAAGAAGACAACTGCCCACATTTTTGAAGACGAAGAGACGACCAAGCGGCAAGCGACCGCCTTGCACCCCGCCTTCTGCAGCAAGACGAGTCGAACGAACGGAGGAACAGGCGGGCACACCCCATGCGGATCGCTTACCTCCACTCTTCTGAACGAGTTTATTCCCAACAACCACATTTAAAGCAAGGGCAGAGGTTATTCGCATTCTTAACAACAGCTTGCGAACGCCGCAGTAGACGGTGGAGCAGGTGGGAAGTCACTCGTCTCTTTCGGGCCACCAGACGCCGCCCTCCCGCTTCCACGCCACGCCTCTTCGGAGAAATGTCGCCGCGAGGCGGACATCCCGCACTCAATCAGGCGTCGCTCGTCCGGTCGTCTCCGCTCTTCTCGGACTTCAGCCCAAAACCGGCCGCCCGCATCAGGGCCACCGTTTGCTTCGCTTTGAGCGCCGTCTTCCATCCCGCTTCAAGTGCGCGTTGCGGAGAGTTTGGAGCAGCCCGATCTCGAAGACGTCCACCTTCAGCTGGAGCTCCTGCAGCCGCCCGCAGTCGCCGTAGCGATCCGGCGGCCTTTCGGCAGCGGTCCGAGCGGAGCAGAAGGCGCGGCGTTCGCCAGCGGAAGACGTCGGCGAGGTCTAAAGAGAAGATTGGGTGGGTGCTCGCTTAAAAAAGTGGCTGTCGTTTCCCTCACAAGATTCCTGTCTCACATGGCCGCCGAATTCCACGAACTCGAGCGACCGCCTCCTCCGCAGCAGCGGGGCGTGGCGGAGGTCGGCGGCCGTCAAGTGGGCAACGAGGTCGGCAGCGAGTCGAAGAGGAAGCGGGCGTACAGCCACGAATTCGCGTAGATTCCCAAGTGAATCGAGGACAGCGAGAAGTGATCTGCAGCAGGATGGGAGGAAAGAGAACAGTAAAGGAGGGAACTAATTGTGCAATTCCTCCGCGTTCAGCAGCCACTCGCCCACAAAGCGGTGTTCCAACCGCTCGCCGCGCGCCCACCACCCGACCGCGACGGTCGTGAGTGTGCGGGCGAGACGCAGGAAAGCCGTGATGCTCGCCGCCGACTTCACGAACGGACTGGAGAATTTCAACAACTCGACGAACGGCCACCGGTTCATCCCCGCAGTCACGACGGCCGCTCCATTGTCCGCCGCCTCAAAGAACGCGCCCAAGTGCCGCTGGTTGACGAGCGGCTGGCGAAAGAGCGGCCGGCCGAGTTCTTCGGCCGCGTGTCCCTGGAGGAAACGTCGCCTCTTTCGCGCACAGTCGGAGAGCTCGACGAGGCGAGGTGGCAGGAAGGGATTCCATTGGACAGGAGGTGTTTGAGGAAAGCCACGTGCAATAGAAATCGGAAGAGAACCCTTTTTCGTTTTCCAACCGAGCAACACCGCTCGGAAGAAGAGCGAACGTCGGCGACCACCCGCAGCACCCACTTCTTTGCCGCCTCCTTCCGAAGGGTTCCCTTGCCGCGTGGTCGGCTTGACGAGTCGGCAGTTGCTTGTTTGTTCCGCTTCCCGGGCGGTCGGATCATCAGTTCTGCTCCTCCGTTTTCCGCTCATTTGCACGCCGGAACAAGCGAGCTGTCCGGTAGTGCGGCAGACGCGCTACCCAATCGACAGCAGCGGCGATGATCGGCGGGATCGTTCTCTCCCGAGCGGAAGAAACTGATCGACGTCTACGGGCAAGCGCCTCGACTTGCCGGCCGGCTGTTCGGAGGTGAGCGGCGCGCCCATTTCTCCGCACTCATTTCCTCCGTCTTCTTTCAGCTGTCTCGTTGCGAACTCCGAACGTTGTGCTCGTGGTGAACTCGGACGGCGACCACTCTGCTGAAACGTCCGCTCGAGCCGCGGGAGTGGGTTGTTTGCTGCTAGTTGAAGTCGGGAGTTCAACGGCTCTTTTGCGGTGGAATCCTCTGCCGTGCGAGGGAGCACGCCGCTCAGCAGCAAGCCTCCGGCCCCGCGCCGCCTTCTCGATTCGGTGGGTCCTTTTCCTCACCGCTCATCCATTCCTCGCGTTCAGGGGGCATTTCAGTAGCTGGAGTGGGAAGCAGATGGCCGATAAGGACCAATGTGTTTCGAGCAGAACGCTCGCGATCCCTCCCGCGGGCACCTCCGATTGGAACGACCGTCTACGATTAAGGAGCTCGGCAGCTTGGTCACTGCAACCTGACCATGATCCAAAGGACAGTCGGTTTCCCATTCCTTGTTTTCACCTTTTCCACTTTCAGGCCCCTTCGACTGCTCCGTTCGGATTCGATTGCGCAAGGATGGACCGTTTTCTGTTTTCGCTTGTTTGTGTGAACAGTGAACGCCACGAGAAGCAAGAATAAACTGATTGATTGATCCGCTGCGGAGTCCACAATGGAAAGGAAAGTGATTTGTTCGAGAGGAGCAACAAGCGAGAACTCTGCTTTTCGACAAGCCCCAATTGAGTCGATCACACGCTCTTTCGCTCCTCCTCGGAATTCACGTCTGTCGTCTGACGGCAACAACCCGAATTTCAGTTATAAATGCTGGAGATAAATCGTCGAGAAGCTGTGAACAAAGATCTTTGTTTGTGGGACGAATCACAACTTCCTCGCGGTAATGGGAGACGTTCGTTTGTGCCTTTACGGGTCAGAGTGCACGTGCAGCCTGCGAGCGAAGTACTCAAACAAAGAGTGCATTGGCGTTTGTTGTTGGGTTTCATCCGTCCGCTTGGAACTGCCTGCGTTCTTCATTTAGTTGATATGTTTTGTTCGTAAACTCAAACACAACCAAACGGCAACTTCGCCTCAAAGTTCTTTACTGGTCGCTTCCGTTTAGAAATGGCTGAATTCGCGCAACGCATCCGTGCATTCTTTTACGCTGCGGCCAACGAGAAGGAGCAGAAGCTCGCGGATGGCGAGCCGGTCGACGACGCCGCCTACGAAACAGTCGGTTACTCATCCTTTCGTCTAGTCTCTTATTTGTAGGCCGTCATGGAGCGTTTGAAAGAAATGGTCGTGGAGGAGGCGGAGCGCTTTTGCGCTCAACTCGAGGCCGATGGCGTCGACCCCTCCGATCAACATCCGCGCCTCGTGGCCTACTTTGAAGAAACCGTTGCGGAACTTGATCGCATGGCCGCTTCGCTGGAAACGGACGGTTTGGGAGACGCGATGCAGCAGATGATCGGCGCTTTCGCGCAGCTGAACACGGCGAACGAGACCGACGATGTGTAGCTTCGAACTGAATTCGATCTTGATCGAAATCCTTTCGTTTCCGTTAGCGTCGATTTGCTTGCGAATAAACCTGAAACTTGTTGTTTCAAAGCGGTCGATGGAAGACGGACGAAGAAAAAGGGTTGTCGAGCCTTGCCGACGCCACTCGAAGAAGTCACGATTTGTCAATCACTCCATTCTGCAGCCGCACTCTCACGAGCGGCTGTTTGGGAATGCTCGCGGCAAGACGCCGCCGATTGCGCCGGCGGAGAGTCGGGCGGCGGCCCCCACTCGCCAGCGGCACTCGAGCGCCAACTGCCGTCTGCTTTCGTCCAGCCAGGATGCCGTTCTGCCTGCACGATGGAGGGGCGTTTCGTATGCGTGAGTCCAAAGCGGTCGCTTCCGTTCCGTCCGGACACGAGCGGCTGTCTCGAACTCTCGTGGTCGAGGGGGACGCGCACGAGCTGCGCGGATCGATTTGGGTGAAGGAGGCGGACGGGCGGCGGGTGGAAGGGCACTCGTCTCTCTCTCCACACTCCACTGATTGTTTACACCAAAGTCCGATTGGGCGCGTTCCGGAAGCTCCGCTCGCCGCTTGTCGGCCGCCTCCTTTGCTGCCGCGTGTGGACGGCGAGAACGAGCGGCGAGCTCTCCGCCGTTTGGAGAGCCGAACGACGCGCGCGAACGAAGGCGACCGGCCGGGAACTGCGCGCCCGCTTGCGGAAGCTGCAGCGAGAGCTCGTCGCTCGGGACCGCAAGCTGAAGGTTGCCGCACAAGAAGCGAGTCCATTGGTCAAATTCCTGCTTTCTAATTGCCGCTTCAGAACAAACAGCTAAAGACGGACAACGCCGCGCTTTCGGCAAGCGTCTCCGCGTTGACGGCGAAGTGCGTGAGCTGCGGATGGAGGAGGAGGTTGCTCACTCCATTTCGGGGACCTCTCGGCGATCGTCAAAGAATAGGAGTGGAAGGAGCAGGGCAGCCGCTCGGTTTGTCGCTCGCTGAACCCCCTTGTGCCCGACTCTTCGGCAATGCACAAGACAGACGCAGAAGTAGCGAAAGAACGTGTTTATGCTTCACCACCGACGCCCAACAGAACAACGAGAACGAGTGCACCGACTACTGAAGGCATCCCAGTCCGATCAGAACGCGAACGTCTTCGTGGACGAGGGAGCCCGTGGGGAAGGACTTCGAGAACTCGGGCCACGGGATCTCGCCCTCGCGCGTCCAACCGAGCTGCTCGAAGACCTGCTCGCGGTCCACCTTCAGCCAGTGCTTCTGAAAGACAGGAATGAACGGCAGACGGAGGAGAAGGAACGAACTTCGTCCTCCACAAAGATCCGCAGCTCGTCGCCGCCCGAACGGAAGCCCGCTTCGTGCATCACCTCGGCGAACTGCTTCGCTTTGGCCGCGATCGCCTCCACCTGGTCCACGTCCGCGCGAACCTGCAGGGGACGAGAGTTCGATCAATCGACAGCCGGCTGCACTCACTTCGAGGCGGACCCAGCAGGCGCCGTGGCAGACGAGCTTGAAGTGGTCGTTGAGGGCGCGCAGGTTGCGGAGGGCCCGCGGAATGCCGTCCGCCGCGAAGAGCTCAGCCCGCACGTGGAGCTCCCGCAGCTGCTCGTTGCGGTCGAGCGGCCCGCAGTCGTGCAGCAGGTGGAGGCGGGGCGGCTCGTCCGGCGGCCGCAAAGCGAGCTCGATGCGCGGCGCCTTCAGCCGGAGGACGTCCGCGACGTCTGCAAAAGGAGGGCCGAATGCTTCGAGGTCTTCCCTTCCACGTACACGAATGCTCGCACCCGTCGACGATCACTTCGACCAACTCGAGCGGCCGCCGCTTCCGCAGCATCGTGGCGATGCGGAGGTCGTCGGTGGTCACGCGGACGAGGCGGTCGGGCAGCGAGTCGAGCAGGACGTCCGCGTACGCGTGCGGCAGGTGCCACGCGGTCAAGCGGATGGCCGTCAAGTTGGGCAGGGCTGGAACGAGGCGAGTGGAAGGGGAAGGAACGGCCCGCTGCTCACCCTGCAGCTCCGAAGCGACTTCCATCCACTCGTGCATCAGAGCGAAATTCCCATTGCTCCAGTCGCAGCCCCACTGGACGTCGATCGCGGTCAGCGCGCGGTGGAGCCGAAGGAGCGCCGCGATCCCGCCCGCCGTCTTCACCAGCGGGAGCGGCCAGCGCCCGAATTTGCCCAAAATCGTCTGCCCGAACGCGAAGAAGATTTGCGCCGCTCCGAAGTCGGCGGCGTCGAAGAAAGCGGCCAGCCAGCGGCGCGTGAGGAGCAGAACGCGGACGGCCGCCGGCTCCTCGTCTTCCTCCGCGCAGATCGCGTCTTTGGCCACGTGGAACTGGACGGCCTTGCGGGCCTTCAGGCGCAGACGGGGCGGCAAACGAGCGGGCGGCACGTCGTGGCTGGACTCCTCCCCGAAGCGGAGCTCTTCTCGATCGGCGTGTGGCTGGCGTTCGTCGAGACGCGGCTTTTTCGGACCGGAAGCCATCTTGCCTGAAATGCGGTGGAAATTAGGGGAATTTCGAAACAAAATGGTGATTTTGGACGAATTTTGTTGGATTTCTCGCACGTTCTGTTCGAAAGCAGTCGAGAATGATTCGTTGAAGAAAAGAAGGGGACCGGAAACACATGACTCACCTCCGATCACGTCGATTTGCGATTAAAACAAGACGAGAAACCGCGAACCGGCGGGCGGGCGGACGGCCGCCGTGGGCAAAACGCCAAACGGCCGCTCGTTTGCGTCTTCCGGGCGGGAGTCCCGGCAGCCGTCTGCTCGTCCACTTGCTTCTCGAACGAAGAGGGCGTGTCGATGGACGGGGCAGCCGAGCAATCGGAAGAGTCGACTGCCCGCTCGTTCTCGTGAGTGATCCGCAGCAAACAACTACGTGCTTTTGTCACTCGTTGCTCGTTGCTTGCGATTGGCCGGCAACGGTGACGTTTGCCTGGCAGCTGCATCACTCCAACGATCGTCCTTCTTTCAGTCACTCGTTCGCCGCTCATTCGATCGTGTGTTTGCTCTCCGAGATGGCGGCTGCTCGTGCTCTGCTCTTCGGTCTGCTGCTCGTGGCGGCGGTCGACTCCAAACGGGGCTTCTACCACCTCACGCAGCTCGTTTCTTGCGATGGGAGGCCGTACGACGCGGCGGTGCGTTCTGAACAGCTGCAAGGAATTTCCAACTGTCTTCTTTCCAGTTCGTTGCGATCTACGAGCGGGACTGGGGTGAGTGCCCCCTTCTTTCCTCTCACTCCTGCTTCCAGGCTGGGAACACAGTGAGCGGCTCTTTCGTTCTCTCCTTCCTCTCCCGACTTGCAGCCTTCGATCGGGACGACCTCTGCCACGTGCCACGACGGTCCCGGTTGGTGGTAGGCGGAGGACGAGGGGGCGGGCAATTGGCCGGACGAGGTCCACATCATCACGCCCGCCCTTCCCTCTCTCCTCGCTGCAACAAGGAGGGCGGCCGGTGGATGTGCCGCGTGGAGTGGCGCGACTGGCCGGACACGTGGAATCCCGACCCGCACGGCCCGCTGCAGACGCTCGAGCCGCTGGACCTCGCGGACGCGAACGAGCGCGACGTGGAGTGCCGCGACCGCTGGAACCGCGACTTCGGCTACAACATGGGCGCGATGGACCTCGCCGAGTGCGAGGAGTCTTGAGCGCGACCTTTTAAGTGTTGTGTCCTGTGCTGTGCTTTGAAGAATGAATAGGGTTGGAGGAGTCGGCGGTGGCATTCGCTCTTCGACGAGCGGTTTTGGTCTTCGAAGTCGGCAGCCATGAAGAACAATCGGGTGGGAGATTTGTTTGTTCATTCAAAGCCCCGACCTTCCGCCGAGATGCCCGACGCTCGCAGCTAGCGGGAAAGCGCGACGGACTGCACGTGGATCCGCGCGTGCTGTGGCTCGTCAGCCCCACGAACGTGAGCGATGGGCGGCTGTTCGTGAAGCCGAGTGCCCGACTGCCTTTGCCGCTGCAGCAGACCTTCGACCACCCGTGCAGTTCGAGCGCGACGTCTACTGCCTCGTGCACTGCGGGAAAGAGAAGAAGTGTGCGTTTCGCTCGCCGCCCACTCCTTGCCCTCCGTTCCCCGTCGCTGCCAGAAGGCGAAGCGCGCCCGCCGTCTCGTGTGGGGCGCCTGCCGCCCAAAACGCCCGCCCGATGCTGCAGGCGCGAGAGGATCGAAAACTCACCGCACGCCCAATTCTTCGACTCGTGTGCAAAACCTCTCGACGGACAGTGCCCATGCCTTCAGCAAGTGGACGGGTGCTGTGGCAATTACGGCGGAATTAGCGGCCGGTAGGTCACGAAATGCCCCAACGGCGAGCTTCTGATTACTTTTAGCAGTCGGCCTGCTCCCGGCTGCGCGCACGACCTTTTGACAATCAGTCAACGAGCGCAAGAGTTTCGTCCAACGGCCAACTTGCGCCCTCTTGCACGAGTAAAAGCGAGGAGTTGCCTTGCCGAAGTTCCCGAAGCGGCCACAACACTCATTCTTCCTTTCGAGAGATCAAAGTCGAGAGGATCAAACCGAATTTTTATTCTTCAACCACAGCACAGACAGAGGAAGAAGGAGACGCGCACAACGACGGACACAGCCTCTCAGCGACAATTGCCGTCTTCCTCTCCTCGCGGCTGTAGGTCGTCGCCGAAGGCGTCGTTGTAGTCCCCTTTGCACTCCACACTCCACACGGCCGCCAAGTCCACGGGATTCACGCCATCCCGCAGAGCGCGTACACAAACGAAGGAGCGGAGAGGGCGTGGAGCGGTTGGCCTTGCGTTCGGCTTCTGTAATCGCGGCACAGGTGCGCGGCCGTCTATTGAGGCGGATGTCGACGAATCGTTTTGCCCGCGAAAACGAAGGGCCTTGAGAGCCGCAGGGAGACTGCGCGATACATTCGACCGAAGACGAGGTCAGAAAGTCGAGCTTTGTCGTCTTCTCCCGAATGCAGACGAGCAAATTCGATGGTCAAGTGCAGAACGAGTGGTTGCAGGCCGCTGTGTGAAGGGCAGATTGTTTGGATGTCGAGCGAGATGTTTAGAAACCGTTATTCTTGCGCATTGTTTCGAAACCCCGCTTGTTGACGCTTTTTCCCCGCCCCGTCCACAAGCGGCCGCGATGCTCCGTCGATTTCGTCCGTTCGCCCGTCTCGGGCGCTTCGTTCGCGGGAGCCGATCGAACGAACGAGAGAGCGAAAGGGCAACGACCGGCGGCGGCAGCGGACACGCGGGCGTTGTCTACGCTTTTTGCTCGCTCGCAGCGGTTGCCCGCCGACTCCAATCGAAGATGGCGGCCGCGTGCGAGCATTCCGCCGCGTCGAGTACCACGGAGCGGACGTCGAGAGTCTGAAGTGCGAGCTTCCCTTCCGTCCGGGCACGAAATCCCGCCTCGTGTTGTCGATGCCGGCGGGCCTTTTGGTGAAGCACGCGAAGATCGCGGTCGACGGCTCGGCGGACGGATCGAAGGGCGCCGTTTGGACGGAAGACGTCGACGGAATCAAGTGTCCAAATGCAAGCCTTTTGTCATCCGATTCGTCCATTCTTCTCGGCCGATTGCAGACACCGCCGTTCAACCCAACGAAGTCTACTGGTCTCTCCGTCGCTCAACGATCGCGTGTTCTGCCGCCTGCGGTTCGACGAGGGCTCGTTCTGCGAGGACGAGGAGCTCCGGTCGCTTCGTTCCCGTGTTTGCCGCTCTTGCCTTCTTCCTTGTGGTGCAGAACAGACGCTGCTCTCAAAGGTCTCCGAGGTGGAGCAGCGAGCGGAGGAGCTGGCAGAGCTGAACGATCGCGTGTGGGCGAACTACACGACCGACTTCCGCCTTGTGGTCAACGGAGTGGAGATCCCCGTAGGCCAAACGACCGGCCGCAATCACTACCCTCTCGTTTGCAGGTGCACTGCCTCGTGCTCGCGTGGAAGAGCGCCTTTTTCTCGTCGCTTTTTTGCACGCACGCGGACGAAACGGAGTACGCGATCGACGGCATCAGCCGGGAGATCGTCCAGCGAATGGTCGAGTTCTGCCACGGCGGACAGCTCGCCGAACTGGAGAAGGACGCGCTCGAGTTGTACGCCGCCGGTCGCCGCTTCCAGATCGGCTCGTTGATCGTGGGTTGCGTGCGGCCTGTTCGACTCTACTTTCTGGTTCAGGACGCGTGCTTCCGCTTGTTGAAGGCGGGCATCTCTGAAGTGAATGCCGCCAATCTCCTCGTACTTGCCGCCCGGCACGACGACCAGCCGCTGACCGCTTTTGCCGTCGACTTTGCGGAGGCGACCGGCGGGAAGCTCCGCCTGCTGATCGCCGCCCCCGTCCTGCACTCCTCCCCAATGAGCTGGACGTCTACGAGAAGATCGTCCGGCTGCTCGAGGACGACTCGCCGGCGGAAGAACCAAGCGACAAGCAGCCGCTGCCCGCGCAAGACGAGCCCCAGCTGCCGCTCGTTCTCCAGTCGGCGGACGACGAAGCGGACGAGCGCTCCAGCTTCAGTTCGTCGAGCGGATGGGAGCCGATGGAGGCCCAGTAACACGCTTCTTTATGTTCTGTTCATTAAAATGCTGGACTTCTTCCGACGGTTCGATTGTTCCCGATTGTTGTGTACAGTTTCTTCTCATTCCCCTTCCACTTCTATTCGTCTTTCTTCGCGCAATAAACGAAACAACGACGGCATCTCTCGTCTTTTTATGAAACTGAGCACAGGCCGCAAGCAGCCCAAACGTCCGTTCTTTCTGTGGGCAGACCAAATGAAAAGAAATCGAGTGATCGCTTCTTCTGCTCGCACAAGGGCGGCCGCGTCGGGATGCCCCCGGCCAACTTTTGCCCGTCATTGCGGGGGACGCGCCGACCGAGCGGCAGAAAGCGGCCTCCACTCACTTTGCGCCTCGCTCGGCGGCACGCTCTTTCGAGTGCCAATGGATGCGGCTTGGTTTTGTCCGGCCTCGCTGTCGATCTGCTTCCCCTCCGTTTGGTCAGCGGACTTCTAGCGAGCAGGACGGTTGCCGGCGAGCTCGTCCCGCCGATCGGGCACGAGTTCTTGCCGCCGTTGCGTCGGCCGGAACGCTCGAGCGGATCGAAGGGGAGTGATCGGCGGCCTTCGATAGAAAGAACTGCTGTAGAGCAGTCGGCCCCGTCCGTCGCTCAAGAAAGCTTAGAGGAGGCCGCACACCGAAATGCGCGGACAGCCGCCGCTCTCCCGTCTCCTCGTCCTCCTTCTGGAATGCCGGCGGGTTTGATTCGCCTTTCACGCGAGGGAACACTCGTGAAATGAACGTGAGTGCACGAAAGCATTCCCGCCACTCCCTCGTCCCGTCTCCCCGCTTGATCGTAGAGGACGGGAGCGCGCTGATCGTTCGACGCTGCTGCCGATTGGCGGCCGAAATCGGCGGTAAAGAAGGCGGCCGAACAGGCGAGCATCCCCGGCGGCCGGCTGTAACGAGCGAGTTTTCGTGAGACCCTCCGCTGCCGCATAGCTTCTCCCATTTTCCCCTTCCGACCACCACCCGCCTCTTCGACTCCCGCCGCTCTCCGCTCGACTTCGCCCGGCCAACCGCCCTGCCGGTCGCCGTTCGAGCAGAGGACGGCGCCCGCCGGCGGGGCTGCGCGCCAAGAGGAAAAAGGAAGCTGCCGAGAGGACGGGCGCTCGGGCGAGTGGACGAGAAGACCGCCTTCTGCCGCCCTCCACTCGAAGCGGGCACTGCGCAGCGTGTCCGTCGGCTGTTGTCTCTTCCACGTTCGTCTTTTCAACCGATTTTTTAAACACAACGTGTTGGAAGAAACGGTGACGAACCCGCGAGCTCCCGCCTTCCGCCCGTCGAATTGACGGCAGGTGAGCAAACGAACGTCACGACCACTCGAATACGTACGGAAGCTGCGGAAACAACGAGGATAAAAGAAACAAGATCCGGAGTCCCCCCACTCATTGACTGCTGCGGCGACTTCGCTCCTGCTCCGATGGACGCTCTTCTTCGTCCTCTGCTGCTCCTCAGCGAACGCCCGCTCGATCCACGAGATCAACCGCCGGGCGACCAGCAAGCCGATTTGTTCGGCGGTGGCATCCGTTCGCTCCACCCAATAATCAAAGCGCGAAGAACCGAGCGGAAGCGCTGCGGGATCCCCGGAAAGCGATGGACGTCGCGAAGGAGCATGGAGGTTTGAAGTGATGGCCGAACAACGCCTTCTTCTACCGCTTCTCCGACGACTACGAGTGAGCAGCGGCGAGTGTCCGCTCTCTGTCCCCTTGCACCTTGTAGACGCTCGCTGGACGGCCTCGAGATGGACAGCTGCTTTCGCTTCGTCGACTACGAGCAGCAGTCGAACGCCAAGTGGAGAAGCGGGGCGTGCGCTCGTCCGAAACAAGGCGAGCGGGTGCGTTCGCTCCGGTTATCCGAACGGAACGAAGGCGTTCAAGGAATGTCGCTGCACCGCGACTGTCAGCACGAGTTCCTGCACGCCATTGGTTCATTCGGGGGTTGGGCAGAGCTGGACGCGCTCTAGCTGGGGGTTTCGCTCATCCCAGTGGTGTTGGCCGCTCTCTTGTCTGAGGACACTCGAGTTGCCCAGGGCGAGAGATCCCAAGGTTCGGAACAAACAAAGCAAGGAACGACTGCTTTTTGCAGGCATCGGGCACGAGCACCAGCGACCGGACAGGTGGGCGAATCAGAGCTTCGACCACTTCGTGTGCAGACGATCGTTTGGGAGGACGTGGAGGACGACGCTCATTGGAAGGGTGAGCAAACCAGCGACCATTGGGCGGGATTCGGGGTGCTGCAGCCCAGTTCGAGCTCCATCCCGCCGAATAATACGACGTCGTACGACTTCGATTCGGTGAGCTCTCGGGCGCCCTTTGGGGGGTGGGGAGAGCGGTCGAACTCCTCGCATTTGTTTCGTTTCAGACGGTGGGTGGGCGCTCGCGAGTTGAGCGGACTGCTCGTTGTCCTTCTTTAGACACCGCCTTCTCCAAGGACGGCGTCTCGCTGACCATGAAGCGGAAAACGGTGCCCGTCTTCTAGGGCAATGGCAGAATCGGAGACAACCGGAAGCTCTCCGAAGGTGACATCCAGAAGCTGAAGATCGTGGGCAACTGCCCGCACTTCGTGTCGCTTCAGAAGAAGCTCGAAGAGGCGGCCATACGCGAGGGGCGCAAAGAACACGACAGGAACTGGAACGAGCAGATCGAACGCGGCAAAGAAGAAGGCGGCCGCCAAGCGGAGAAATCGCAGGAATCAGCGGCGGGGCGCACGGAAGTCGCGAGGATGAGGCGTGACCAAGCGATCGCGGAATAAACCAACTGTTGCATCGCAAGGTGGTCGTTGAATCGAACGTGCAGACAGCCAGGGCGAGAAGGCGGGCAGATCGTCTCGTTGGCTGCAGACAACCCAGCGGCTCACTCTCCCTCGGCTATGGACAACGAGTGAGCGTCGCGACGAGCGACGAAGCGTTCAACCGAGTCGTTTGCCCACCAATCGCTCGCCTCCCTTCCCTGAAAACGGAAAGTGGGAAGAACCGACCGGTTGGCGCCACTCGCTTCGATGCAAATTCCGTCCGTTTCGGCCGGAACGCGAGTGGAAAGGCAGCGGGGAGCGAGCGGCGCTCACTCGTTCTCTCCATTCGCTCTCCGCATCGGTCGGCTCCTCTTCGCTCTCCGCTCGTTCGAAGGATGAAGTCGGGCGTCTTCGTCCTGCTCGTCGTCGCCTCGCTGCTCGCCGGCTTCGAGGCCGCCGATCCCCCGGCCGGCTTCAAGCAAGAGGGCAACAACGTGTGAGTCCTTTCCACTCATCCCTCTGTCTACTCACCTCCTCGTTTGCAGCGTGTACACGGGAACTGGGACCGAAGCGACAGCCAAGCTGGTGTTCACGGGCGCGACTTTCGAATCGACCTGGAACCATCCGCGTATTACTTCGGGATCCTCTCCTAAGTGAGTTCTTTTCTTTTTGTAGTCCTTTAATCTTTTCGTTTCAGGATCACGATCAAAGCCGGAAGCTGTTCGATCACGGGCACCGTCGCTTATACTGCCGATCCGCCGAAACTCGATTTTGGTGATCTTCTTTCATTTTTCTAGTCTCTATTCGACAAGTTGTAGCCGGCCCGCTGGTTTACAACTTTCCCGTCACGATCAAAGGAACCGAAAGCGACATCACGATCACCGGTAGCGTCGGCTCCAACGGCAATCCCAGCAGCCCGGCGAACAAAACCGACTGCCAACCGTTCACCGACGAGAGCGGCCAGCAAGCGTTGAAATTCTCCGTCAACCTCGAAAACGCGCTGCCCGACCTTACGGCCATCTTTGTGAGTTCCCGTGTCTCCGTCTTCTCATCCACCTCTGCTGCAGAAAAGCGCCAAGATCTTCGACCCCGACAACGGAGCGGCCGGGGCCTTTGCGTCGTGGAAACTCGCGCTCGTTATCACGTGAGCCCTTCTCCAGCACTACCTCATCACTCTTCTTGTTGCAGGGGAGTCCTTCTTGTCGTCTTGCTGGTCGGAGCTTCGGCGGCCATCGGCGCCTGCTGCTGCTGCCGCAAGCGGAAGGCGGCGAAGCGCGGCAGCCGGTCGGCCGCCATCGTGAACGCGCCGCTCCGTACTCCCGCCGCGGCGCTCAGCTCCAAGCGGCACACGCCCGACGGCCGCAGCAGCCGCAAGACGGCCGACGAGCAGCCGACCGCCGCGATCAAGGCGCCCTCTGGAGTGACGATCGCCCGCCCGAAAGCTGCCGCCGCCGCCCCGAAAGACGCGCTGAAGACGGCCGTCGAGAAGAAGCCGGACGGGAAGGCGGCCGCGAAGCCGGGCGTCGAGAAGGCCGGCTCGAAGGAAGCGGACAAGAAGCCCGACGCCAAGAAGCAGCAGGAGGTGAGCTCTTCCCTCATCCACTCGCTCATCCCATCTGCAGGACGTGCCCGTGGAGCGGCAGGACTTCTGGGCCGTCGTACGTTCTCCCTTCCATCCTCCATCGCTCGTCTCCGTCCTCTTGCAGATGCACAAGGCGAACTTCGGGCCCGAGTGGAAGGACCGCCTGGGGCACTTCGACGAGGCGAAGCGCGCCGCCTTCTTGGAGGCCGAGCGGAAGGCGGCGCTGGAGGCCGCCGCCACGCCCACGCCCCAATCGAGCAAGACGCCCGGCGAGGAGCCGAAGTGAGGGGTATCGGGGGTTCGGGGGAGCACGTTTCTTTCTTCTTTCGGTGTGTGCTGCGAATAAACGGTTGAAACGAGTTGGTCGAGCGGATGTGTTGAAAGAGCGGCGTCACAGCGAAGTGCCAGAAATCAAAAGCGGCCGCTTGATCGTTGTTTCGGCTCGGAGAAAACAAGCGCCTGCCAGCACGCCACACAGAGCAGGTTGATCGGGCACGAGCTGTCACCGCAGTGTAAAGAACGCTCGAGCGGATCGAAAGGGAGTGGTCGACGCCTTACAATGAGGAGAACTTCCCGACGAGCAACCGCCCCCTTCTTCCCTCAAAAAAGAAGAAGTGGGAGAAGAACCGCACTCCAAAATGAGCGGACGCCGTCCCTCTCCGCTTTCTTCGCTCTCCTCGTGCCAATCTCCGCGCCCGTCTTCTCGAATGCCGTCGGGTTCGATTGGCTCTTCACATGAACAGGCAGCATTCGAAGATGAGCGTCGGGACGCCTCGTAGGCGAACGAATCCTTCTTCTCACTCACTCGCTCGCCTTCTTGCTTGATCGTGCAGAACGGAGGGCGCGCTGAACAACGCTTCGTTTAACCTCTGGCTCGTCCATTTGTGTTCTCTTCATCCATCTCCTTCTTTAGGGCGAATGAACGGGCATCTTCTACGCGGAGCGGAAGTTTCAAATGGGAACGACGACGTTGAAGGACGTCATCGTGAGCAGCCGGCTTCTCTTCCCCATCGGATCGAAGACGGCGGCGTGTGGTTTCAGCGGAAGCCGTCAAGCAGCAGCCCGTTCCTGAGTGAGGAAGCGAGTGGCCGGCTTCTCGTCGCTGCTGGACGAGTCGGCGGTCGTGTGGTCGTCTTCTCGCTCGAGCGGTGAGTTCTCGAGAGCCATCGCTTGAAGGCTGCTTCCAGCGTGCCGATCAGTTGGAGTGCTGAGCGGGGGCACGCGGCCGGCCACTCGCTGCGGCTCCTTTAGGAACTACACGACCGAAGCGGCCCGAGGAGCAGTGGACGACGCACACATGGGGGCAACACGAACACTCACTGATGTTCCTTCCGGTGTCCTTCGGCTCGCACGCGAGCGTCTCGCCCTTCCGCGTGTTCCTCTCGCTGCAAACTCCGATCCTCGAGCGGCCGCCTGCAGGCGTTGGGCAGGGCTTCATTGTGGCTCGAACGTCCACGTGCCGCTCACCCGCCCGCTTGACCGCCGCCGAGTACGTGGAGCGCGCGAACGAGAGGTGCGGGGCCCGCGTCGGCTTCGTGGACGAGGGGACGATCTGCTTGCCGTCCCCCACTGCCTGCTGCTGGACTACGAGCAGCTGCGGCTCGGCTTCTCCGATCGCTCCTGACCGCGGGCAAGGATAAAGGGAGGACTGATCGTTGCAGTGGATTGAAAGGGCATTCATGCGAAAACATTGCCGTCTATTCGTTTCAAAAAAACGAAGCGAGTGGTCTAAACGACGAGATCTCCGGACTCCTCTCTTCTCACTTACCAAAAAGTTCTCGTTGTTCATCGAACGGGGGCAGGCGATCCCTTGTATTCACCCAAAAGTTTCTTTGGCTTTCGGACCAAAATGCAGCCTCTCGTTGCATTCCGTCGTTTCGTCCGCATTCCGCCCGCCGTTCGTATCAGGCGAACAAACAAGCCGCCCGAAGTTCCCGGTCGGTCGGGGAGGAAGCGGCGGGCGGGCGGGCGGATTAGTCGGCGCCCACCCGCCGTCCATTAGCCGCCGGGAGCGGAGTGATAAGAACACACGGGTTGGTTGATCGTCTTTCATCTCGGCGGCGAGCGAATTCGAACTCCCGGTCGTCGTTGAACCTGCCGCAATCGTTGAGTCGTTCACGGCAATTCACTGCGGATTCCTCTGCGCTATTGCTGCTTCACCGACTACCCTCCGACTCGGAAGATGGCGTCGAAGGAGAAGCGGCCGTCCGTGGCGCCGCTGTTCGTCCTGCCGCCCGCCGACCGGCCGACCGCCCGCTGCGGCGCTCTCGAGCTGGACGCTCCGCCGGCCGCCGAGAAGCGGGCGCGCGCGGCGGTCGGCGAGTTCCTGCGCGTCGTGGGCGCCTCGTGGCAGCTGCGCGTGGAGCTCGTCCTCATGGCCCTCGCTCTCTGCGACACCGCGCGGTAAGCGACTGGGGGTGGGTGGCTGCTGTTGGGTAGACCGCAGGCAGGGATGGTAGCTGGACGTTTGAATGCACACTTCGTTTTGTGGAAACCCCACGAGACGAGTAGTCAAGACGACCGAGTGCTGGCAGTCTTTTTCGTTAGCAATTCGACCACGCGAGCGCTAATTGCATCCGCACGTTTATCTGCTTTCCTTCCTTAACTGAAACAACCACCCCGCTCGCACCTGCTCGAAACACCCCGCTGATCCCCGCCGGTTGCAGGCTGATCGTGACGCCGGCGCTGTTGGCGGCGAAGGTGCGGCGCGCGTACGAGACGCCGCCGAACGCCACCGCGCTCCAGTTGGCGACGTTCGTGAGCCGGCGGACGGTGCGGTGGGACGTGGACTGCGCGTTCGTGAACGTGCCGCTCGCGTGCGTGTTCACGCTCGTCTGGGGCGCGTACGCCGACCGACGAGGCCGCAAACTCCCGCTGCTGCTCGGCGTCGGCGGGATGCTCGCCGGGAACGCGGTGCACGCGCTCGTGTGCTGGCGGCGCTCCGACTGGCCGCTGGAGGCGCTCTACGCCGCCGCCCTCCTCGACGGCGCGCTCGGCGGCTTCCGGCTGGCGGTCGGCTGCGTGCACGCGCTGATGGCCGACCGCTACGGGCGGCAGCGGACGGTTCGTTTCGGGGATTTGGAGGACGTCGGGGGTTGCTCGCATAGTCAAGTGGATTACGCGACAGACTGCAGGGAACATCCCTGCGCTCTTCAAGACCCACCTCACACAGCCGCTTGCAGCTCTCGACACGGATGATCGTCGTGTACGTGGCGGCGCAGGTGGGCGAGTTCGCGGGCTCGCAGCTCGCCGACGTCGCCACGTTCGCCGCCGGCGAGGTGGCGACGCTCGCCGTCGTGCAGGCGGTGCTTCTCGCAACTGCCCTCTTCGTCCACTTCGGCGTCCACGAGGAGGAGCGGCCGGCCGGCAGCTGCGAGTGAGTTCTCCCTCTTTCTCGCCCACCTACCGGCTGCAGACGGCTGTCGCTCGGGGAGTTGGGCCGCGCCATCGTCCGCTCCGTCGGCGAGGGCGTGCGGGTGGTGCGCGAGCGGCGGCCCGACTTCCGCCGGCTGCTCCTCGGCGTGACGCTCGCGTGCGCCTTCATCCACCGGCTGAACTTCAGCGAGCAGCGGCGCCTCTTCGGCACGTACGCCCGTCTGCCGCCCTTCCGCTGGGACACCGAGCGGCTCGCCCTCTGCACCACGCTGCGGCCCGTTTGGCGTGAGCTCGCGGGTCCTCCTGGGGGTGATCTATTGCGTTGTCCAGCGCAATCCCCCGTTTTCCACTCGACCATCCAAACACACGACTTCCAGCAATCAACTCGGCGTGTTGCAGAAGTGGGCGGCCTCCTGTTCGGCCTGTTCGCGCTGAAGCGACGGTGGGCGTGGCGCGACTCGGCCGTCCTCGTGGTCGCCTCGCTGTCGCGCGGCGCCGACTGCCTGCTGGTGGGCGTGGCGCGCCGCTCGTGGCTGCTGGGCGCCGCGCCGGCGGCGGGCGCGCTGCACGCGCTCGTGGAGCCGCTGGGCGCCGCGCTGCTCGCCGCGCTCGTCGCCCCCGAGCAGGCCGGCCGGGTGTTCGCGGCGGACGCGGTGGTCGAGCACGCCGCCCTCCTGCTCCGCACCGCCCTCCTGCAGCAAATCTTCGAGGCGACGCTCGACTGGTGGCCCGCCTGCGTGTGGTTCGTGCTCGCCGCCTCCAGCCTCCTCACCGCCTCGCTCTACGCCCTCGTCCACGTCGTCGCCACCCGTCGCGGCCTCTCGCTGTGAGGAAAGATCTCGGAATAAACGCATAATTCCCTTCCGCAAACGAAAGACGAAAGCGGCGTTTCCATCGGTCTTCCAGTCCCATCGAATTACTCGCGTTTATTTCCGCCGTCCGGCAGCTCGGTCGAATCGACCGCCCTCTCCGTCCTCCAACAACTCCCCTTTCTCCAATTCGATTTCCGAATGCTCTGATTTATCCACCCAACACGTAAAAGAACGGCAACGAGCGGCAATGGGGCTGGAACAACGGACTGAGACTGGCGGGAAGGGAGAGAGCGGACACAACTGAACGAAAGGACGAGGAGTGTCGTGGACGGGAGAAAATGAAGGGGAGGAAGACGAGAGGTGGGCGGATCAGCAGACGAACTTCGGGAAGGCGGCCAGCGGCTCCTCGCCCTCCACGCGGGCCAAAAAGAGGCGGTGGGCGTGGACGCGCGCTTGGGCCTCGGAGTACGGCGGCCAGCGGGAGCGGCGGGCGGCGGCGATCAGGGGCCACAAGTCGGCGAGAGGCGGCGGGAGGTCCGGCGGCTTCTCGCTCCAGAACGCGCGTTTGGCGGCGAACAGCCGCTCCAACCCGCCGTCCTTGAAGGCATCGTTGAAGTCGGCGCTGGAGACGACCGGCGAGTGGCCGAAGAACGGCAGGAGGACGTGGAAGAGGCGCTCCATGTCGACCAGTGGAGCCAGCTCCTGCAAACGAGTGGACGGCCACTCACCTCGCAGCAGTGGGCGGCTCGAGCGGAGGGGAGGGCGACGCGCGGCCGGTGAACGAACGGATCGGAAGCTCTTGGGTCCAGTCGACCTCTTCGACGTCCCGCCAGCGGAAGGGTTGGGCGAGTCGAAGTCGATCGCCTTCACAAGGACGCCGGAGGACTTCGGGGAGCGCGTGAGGCAGAAATTGTTCAGCTTCACGTCGACCAGCAGGATGCCGCGCGAGTGGACGGCTTCGAGGCAGGCGAGCAGCTGGAAGCAAAGCGGGAGTGCGAGTCAAAGGAAGGAAGGGACTCACCTCGTAGACGATCGTGCACATGGACTGGCCGCTCAGGCGGGATCCGGCGTCCTTTGTGACGGTCGAGAGATCACTGCCGAGCGCTTCCATCACGAGCATGCCCTCCCGGTCGTTGATGTCGACGAACTCGCGGAAGACGGGCGCCCGGGGACAGCCGCGGCGCGTGAACTTGCGGAGAATCTCCGCCTGAAAGAAGCGGGAGGGAGTGGGTGGCTGGAAACGAGGCGACTCACCTCTTGACGGAGGGCGCTCTCGCGGTCCTTCTTCTCCTCGCCCGTGCACTGGGCGACGACCTTCCCCACGCACTCGCGGTGGTGCACGTCTCGTAGCTTCATCGCGGCCCCTGCAAACGGAGGGATGAGTGAGCAGAAGGGAGCAAGGAGGACTTGCCGAAGGAGCCCGAACCGATTGTTTCCATGATCGTGTACTGCCAGCAGCGGCAGTAGAAGGGCAGGCAGGTTCCGGACGGGAGGAAGGATCCCTGGATGAGAGTCGGGGGCGGGCGAGGCGGGAAGACGGCCGGACAGGGCATCGCTTCTTCTCACGTGTGTGTTGGCAGAACGCGGAAAGAATAGAGGAGTGGGAGACGCGCGGAGGGAACTCAACGGGTGTTTCGACAAAACCGTGGAGTTGTCGGCAACTGGAAAAGTGGAGGATGTTGGCGGAAAGTCGCGGGAGTTCGAAACGGTGACAATTGCGAAATCGCGGGCTTTCGGTCAGGAATCTCGTCGAAATCCACGAATTCTTGTCGAAAAACTAGTCCACTCATCGGCAGCCCGAACCACCCACATTTCATCCAAAATCCCCGAAATCCTCCCAAATTCGACCGAAATCCGCCCGGGAAAGAGGCCCTTCCGCCGCGAGAAAAGCGCGGCCGCCCGCACGCAACAAACGGACGTGGCGGCGGAGAGAGTGAGGCGGGAGACGGCGGGCCGGGTGTCGCGATGACTCACGGCGGCGGGCCGCTTTCCCACCGCTGCCGAGAACACGGGGTTCTTTCGTTTTTATCCGCTTCCGTTCGAGCGTCTACTCAATTCGATCCGTTCAGTTTCTTCTCACTGCATCGGAGCGGTCAATCGGAAAATAACCGCAAGACGAGGCAAAGCAGGCAGCCGCGCACCGCGAGTGTTTCAAGCGACAACCGAATACGGGGCGCACGCAACATGGAAGACATTCAGCTGCAAACGACGCCCCCGAGTCAGACCAGACGCACGAGTCGAGCAAGGAGGCGTGATGGCAGGGCGGCGAGTTGAGGGATCGCAATTTGTACCCAGCGCGCGATCGAAGCTCGACCGGGGCCTCAAGTTTTGTTCTCAACCAGCCCGTGACGGCGCTTCGCGCCGTCCCCAGCTGGGGGAGTCGTTAGACTGGTGCGTATCGAATCTTTTGTCGACTTCGTTCGGCAAACCACGTGCTCGTCGCAACGGGTTAACGCCGAGTCGTGTTTTACTAACGTTCAAGTTTAATGAAAGTATGGCGAACGGGCCGCTACTCAGCACAAACGACTTTGACCGTCCATTACGCTCTGACGGTTCCATGGAAAACCGATCCAAACCGCGAAAGCCGCAGGAGAATGCAGTCTTTAAGTACAACAGCGCGCACTGCTACCTACCACGCGCAACCAACGTCTAGCAGGCTGTTTTGGATCCTAGCAAGCGTAAAAAGTGAGTGGTGGTTGCAGCGCCCGGAGAAACCGACCGCGAAGCTGGTGGCAGGACCCCACTACAAAACGATGCATTACTCCTCGACGATCAACCGTTTAAGAAATTTGAAACGGTGGTAAGAAGGGCTACTTTATGCTCGACATTTCTGCCACGTTTCAAAAGATTTTGTCCGCTCATTTTCAAACCCGCCCGGTGTTTGTGCGATAACAGCGGTCTCCTTCGCGCGTGTCGCAGTGGCCAAGTGGGCCAAGAACAAACACAACATGCAACACGCTGGAAAGCCCGTGTTTTGCGCTTTCGAATGCGCCCATATTCATGTCATGAAGTCTCGTATGCGAAGAGAACGACGGAATTGAAATTCGCCGAAGTTTTCAAATCGACACACAATTTTTCTCCGATTTATACGTTTTTTTGTTTAGTCGAATCGCCACAAAACCGGCTGCAAAAGATGCGCAAGACCTTTTTCTAGCCTTATTTTGTAGGGTTTGTTGAATAAAATTCGGAGAGCCGAGAACGGCGCCTTTGAGTGCAGACCTCTTCGATTTCCCGCCTCGACCTTTCGACTTTAGTCGACCACAACTTTCTTCAACAACACTTTCTGACGATGCCGTCAACTTATGAAATGTTCCTTGTTTCAAGGCGCATCTTTTCGTCCACAGGGCGGGTGCAGTTGGCCGTGATCGAAAACCGGTACGGCGGAGAACGTTGGCACGGAACGTTCAACGGGCCTGCCGACGGTCGAAATGCACATTTTCGGACTTCGCGCATGCGACTTCCTCTAGCCAGAAAAAATTTCAGATCTATAGGTCCAACGGTTAAAAAGTTGAGGCGCGGTTTGTGACGGACAAACGGACAATTTTACGCGCTTTACGGGGGGGACCATTTGGACTCGAGAGTTAAAAGACGAGGATGTTCGTCGTAGAAACCCATCCCCGTCTCAACAACCCTCACTCTCCAGCGGGATAACCGCGTTCATTCCAACAGCAAAGCGAGCGAGTCGTCGCGCAATTCGCGAACGCCACCCGCAGGCGGCTTCCAGCGGGGGAGCGGCCGACGGTCAGTCGCTCTCTTTGTTGCTCGTCGCGAGCGGTCGGCTCATTCCCGCTCTCCTTCTCGCCGCCCGACTGCGAGGCGAGCGGTCGCTCCCGGCTGTTCGGCGAAGACGCTTCTCGTGGACTGGCGACGGCGATCATTCCAATGTTTGAGGATGTGCCGCCAAGAAGAGGAACACCTCAAGTACGTTGAGGATGCTGTCGTCCGCTGTGTGAGTTCTTTGTTCTTACGTTGTCCGTCTAACCCACTCGTTCATTTCAGTCGGGTTTGTGGACGAAGACGAGGACTTCGACCACGAAAGGACTCGCGATTCGTGTGAAGGCGAAGTGCGACGACAATCAAGCTCCAACAGACCAAACGGAGACGAACCTCCGCACAGGCTGTTCTCGACCAGCCGTGCGTTCAAGTTCGGATTGAACTGCCCGCTCTCCCCCCTACTCTCGTCGAGCTCTCTGGTCGGTTCTTTCGCTCAATCCTCCCATTCACCAACTGTTGCAGGCGGACGCGTCTTTGAGTCGATCGGCAACGACCTCCGTTGTCTCTGGGACTGGACGAGCGACACTGCTCGTTCGGACGATCCCCCGCCTCTTCACGCCCCGTCTCGTCCAGTGGCACCCGACACGCAAACGGTTGCGACGCTCACATCCAGCAGTTGTGAGTCCTCCTCTCGATTCTTCAACTCACCTTTTTTTAGCTCAAGGCGCCGTGTTTCGTCGGTAAACTCTCGGATTCGAAGGGCAATCGATCAGGTGAGCGTCCTCCACTCACTTCATCCCCTCTGTCCTTTAGCCTCGCTTCCGTGATGGACGGCTTGCGAGCCGTCGCGCGAAAAAACGCCAAGACTGCCTGCTCGAACGAAGAAGGCCATCGGAGACCCCCAAACGTTGTGCCCGTGGTGAAGCTCGGTGGCGGTTGGGAACGCGATCGCCAATCAACTGCGCGTGCTCGAAAGCGGCAACGACAAGCTTCCACTCCAACGGTCTGTCGTCTTCCTCTTCTTCCTGTTCACTCATCGCTCTTCTTGCAGGTGGGACGCGGGGAAGCCGTTTGGGATTCGATTGCGAAGAGATGAATCCGCCCTGTCTGTCCTTTGCTTGCGTTGATGTGTGGTGAATAAACAGCCGAGTAAACTGCCGAGTAGCTTGCTATTTGCTTGCCGTTGGCATCTGTTCGTGGTGGGAGCGGCCATGATGACTTCTCTCGTCACTTCGACCAAACATGTCCGTGCGAAACCCGCTTGCATTGGCTGTGTGCTGGCCGGCCGTCTGCCGCTATTTCTTTGCTGGAGCGTGCCGTAATGTGGGCTCACTTGAGGCGACCGCTGATCGACGAGAATTCGAGAAGTCGGCCGCTTGCACTTGCTTTGTGTGCGTGGAGCAGCAGAAGCCGGGCATCCTGCGCACCGTTTTCGTCCGCAGGGCTCTTGTTCGTCGCCCACAAAGAAGCGACCAGCCGCCAATCGATTCGGTTGAAACCGTGAACGAGTGGAAAGCGGAAAGGCAGGAGGCCGCAACTCAATGCTCACCTTTCGTTCTTTCTGTTCGTCGACCAGGCAAGTCCACAAGGAAGTTTATTTGGATCTAACCAAAGTCAACCAAATGGGTTAAACACAAAGAAACACACGGAAGAGATGGAAGGAATGGGCGTCTTGCAGCCCCGAAGCGAACGACCGACCGCTCACCAGTAGGCGGCCGCTCCGACGAGCGCGACGATCAGGCGGCAACGAGCGATTTGGCTGCAGAACCTCAAGATCAAACAGATGAAAGAATAGGCACAACTACTTCTCACTCCTGCTCGTCGTCTCTTCCACTTGCGGCCGCTCGCTCGTCGCCGAAGTCGAAGCGGGCGTGCATGGCGCCGTCGTCCTCTCCGCGGGCATCCCGGCCGCCTACTCGCCGAACTCCCGGTTTCCTTTAATGGTGCTCTAAACTCCACTAATTGATTCAAGCGACCAATGGTGCGCACGTGAACGAAGAAGACGTCCGCCGGGCCGCTCCGCGCGAACCGAACGCTCGTCCAAGAGCCGCCGCCCGGCGCGTCGTTGCGGAGCGAGCAACCCGCGCAGAAGCGCGCCTCCTCGTGGAACGCCCACTCCAACACGCCGCGGACGGCCCACAACTCCAGCGAGGCGGAGAGACCGCCCAGCTGCACGCTGCCTGCAAATCGAGAGGAATTTGAGGAGGAGAGCGAAAGAACTCGCCGATTCGCGTCCGCCCGTTCCCGTGGACCTTCCACCGCAGAGTGCACTCGCCGTTGAGCGCCAACTCGAAGCTGCAACCATTGAGAAGAGGAGGAAGAAAAGAGGACGAGCCTGCTGTTGGGCGGGAGTTGGGCGAACAGCTGGAGATTCTTCTCTCGGCTCCACTGAACGGCTATCGTCGTGTCGTCGCAATTCTCCAGGTAGCTGAACGAAGGTTGGTTGGAGGAGGAGGATTCTGGAACATTCACAAGCGGTCCCTGGCCTCGCGAACACACGAGTCGAACTTCGTCCCGTTCGAATCGAAGAGAAATCGCCCGGCCGACGACGGCGGCACTTCGAGCAGCCACACGAACAGAAGGGCGGGTAGAGCGCGCATTTCGTTGACGGGGAAGCGGAGAATAGGAAGCAGAAAGACCGTTCTGTTGCTCGTTCGACTGTCCCGAGCGGCATCACAACAACGCGAATCCTCCGCGAAAAGAAAGCGCTTGCCGCCGGAAGTGATTCAGCGACCGTCGCCGCTCTCGGCGTTCCGTTCCTGCTGGTTACGTCCGCCGCTCGGATTCATTCGCACGATTCCGCCTCGATACGAACTCGCTTTCTTGGCTGACCGCTGCAATGATCCAATGGTTAGACCTCTGCCTGACTTGATGTAAGAGCGCACACACGAATCGGCAAATGGGTTCGTTAGAACGCCCAGAAATGAAGCGTTTACCAACCGCATAAACGATTGAAAAAACTCTCGGCCGAACGGAATTGCAGCGTAGAATTTGCATCTGAACCACCCTTTTCTGCCGCTATAAGCTGCCGATCGGTCGCTCTCTCCACTGCTCCCCTCCGTCCGCGATGCCGCGCCACTCACTGCTGGTCGTCCTGCTCGCCGCCCTCCTCCTCCAACGAGCGGCGGCCATCAAGTGCTTCGCGGGCGGCGCGGAGACCGACCGCGTCCTCTACGACTGCGCGTGCTGCACGAAGCGGACGGTCTTCGGGGGCGCCGTCAAACGCGCGTGCACCTTCGGGGAGGACGAGTGAGTGCCCGCCTTTCGCCCACTCATCCTTTCATTCGTTCGCTCGTTGCAGGTGTTTCGGCTGCGCGCACACGGGCGACAACCTTTCGGTGTGCGCGTGCAGCACGAACCTCTGCAACGCGGCGGCCGGCAGCACGCTCTCGACGGTCGTCGCCGCTTTTGCCCTCCTGATCGAACTGACCGCCTGCTGGCCGTGAAGCTGCGGACGTCCACTCACTCCTCCTCGTTCTCCAGGAATAAACGCTTCTTTTCGTTACTCTGCCGCTGCCAAACCATTCGAACCAAGAGGGGGTTCTGTTGTGTGAGCGAACGAAATCCACGCACTCCTTTCCTGGCTCCAATTGCCACCCCGCTTGATCGTTTATTCACGAGAATAGAAGGCGACTGATTGACGGGGTTGTGAAAAAAAATCGCCGATTTGTCGACGTCGAACTTCGTGCAAAACGTCCACTGGAACGGGATGCCGAGCACGTAGGGGATGTTGGACGAGATGTCGAACGCCACCGCGCACTGCCCGTCGCTCTGCTGGAGCTGAACGAAGCGAGCGGGAGTGAGCGTCGACGATGTAGTCGGTGGACGGAACGGCCAGCTTGCCGCCGATCGAAGTCGTCGAAGTGGCGCGCAGAATCCCGAGAGAAACTCCGCTTTTTCTCTTTTCCGTCGATTCGAGAGGGCACTCCGCTCACCGGCCGCTCGCTCGCTTCTCGCCGCCGCCCGTCGGTTCTTCTCGCTTCCGCCGGCCGCCGAAATGCTCGAGAACGACTGGGTGGACACGAGCAGCCTGCTGATCGAGGAGGTGCGCCTGCAGCCGTGCCTCTACGACCGCTCCCTTCGGCGCTACCGCGACCGCGAGTCGAAGCGGCCGCTGTGGGAGGCGATCGCCCGGAAGGTCGGCTTTCGACGGGAGTTCCCCGTCTTTCTTCGTTTCTCTCGTGTGTTTGCAGACGGTCGAGACGCAAAGATGAAGTGGAACTACCTGCGCGGCCACTACGCGACGCTCCTGCGCCGCATGGCCGAGGCGCGCGCGGAACAGGAGCGCGAGCAGGACGCCTCGCCCTCGCCCGTGCCGCCGAACTGGGCCCACTTCGAGCAGATGGCCTTCTTGCGGCCGTTCGTCAAGAAGAAGGGAGCGGAGGACGAGTGGGCGTCTTCTTTTCGTCCTCCACTCACTCCCCCCGTTTCAGTGCACTCCACCACACGCAAGAAGACGCCGTCCCCGAGGTGAATCCGCCGGCCGACGACTTCGAGCTGCACGGCTTCGTCGCGTACCTCAGCCACCGCCTCGCCGAACTGCCGCTCAAGCAGCGACGGGCCGCCGAGCTCAAGATCGTCGAGCTCCTCAACGAGCAGGAGGAGGACGCCGATCAGCCCGCCGATTGACTCGAGCGGATCGTGTGGAGGTCTTTCGTTCATTTATTCGAAATAAATCTTCTGTTGCAATCCACGGGGTGGTCTTCAAACAAAAAAGCGGCGGTCTCAGCGGCGTCAAGAGTCTCTCGCGGCTTCCTGCCTGCCGCAGGAGGCGCAAAACCCGCGCCCAGTCAGGGCCGTCGGTCGCGTTCCGCCGCTTGGAAGGCGGCCATCAGGAACGCGAAGCGGACGAGCATTTCGGGCGGGAGCAGGCGGAAGGGGAGTGGGAGACGCGACGGCGAACAGAAACCGAAATGGCGCCGCCGCTCTTTTCGCCGCTCTTCGGCATTGCGCCGCTCAAAGCAGGCGGTTGTTTCGCAAAAGAGAAGTGCGCAATCGAGAGGCGCTTTGTCTCGTTGCAGCCTCTTCTTGTTCTTTCAACGGCGTTCCGGCTGATCCGAAGTGCGAAACGAAAGCGGATGGCAACTTCGAGGGTCCTCTTCTTCGTCTTTTCCGCATTTCAGTGCGCTGTATTTTTCTTCCGACGCTTCACCTTGGCCGCGTGTTCTGAATGCGGTCTGTGTCGCGTCGAGACCGAAGAATCCGATTTCTCGATACGGCTTTATTCATGGACGATCAAACGAAGACAAACGGCAAATGGAAGCTGACGAGTTGCTTCGTCAAAACACTTGCCACGAATTCGGCGTTCGTTTCGCTCCCGCAATCGACTGCACACGAGCAGTCGTTTGTTCAACGACCAGCCGCTTTGATCGTTCTGCAGGGGACTATTGGAATTGCAGGAACGACGACAAAGAAGCCGCCCGCGGGACGTCGCCCAGCCGATGGCAAGGATGCGCTCCAGCGGGAACTGCGCCGTCGCCTTGTCGTTCGAACAACAAGAAAACGGCCGGTAATCGGCCGAGGGCAATCGAGAAGACGAACGACGAGCAGACGATCACGGCGGCGAAGGAGCAAAAGAAAGCGGGCGCTTGGGCGTCGAAAGCAGCTTTCCTTGGTTCTGAATAGGAGCACATCCCTCTGCAAATGAGCGACCGTGATGGCGCATCGAAATTTGCATCGGAAGCCGGCCGCTCGAGCGGGTATAAAAGGCGGACAGCTCGGGCGATCGGCTTTTTCCACTCACTCGTCTCACCGCCCCTCCCGCCCACTCATCCTCGCCGCTTCTCGTCCGTGATGCCCCGCTCCTTGCCGCTCTTCCTACTCGCCGCCCTTTGCGTCCTGCTGATCGAACAGCAGGCGGGAGCGCTCAAGTGCTACACGAACGACGACCGGACCACGACGGCGGAGAGATGCGCCTGCTGCGGAAAGGACACCGACCGCGATCCCATCGGTCTGGGGCGTTGGTGCGTCACGAATTTCACGGAAGAGGCGTGAGTTCCGGTCGTCTTCTTTCCCTTTTCCTCTCCTCTTTGCAGATGTCGACAAGAAGAATGCGCGCCCAAAGGGCAAGACAGCGCCGTCCTGTGTTTCTGCAAAGACCGCGACCTCTGCAACTCCTCGGCCGCCTATGCTCTCTCGCTGGTCGTCGTTGGCGGCGCCCTCGTCCTCCAACTGATCACCCGCTGAATCCGTGGGCAGCCATTCGACTCATTCCATCTCTCTCGTCTGTCGGTGCCAATTAAACACGTTCTTTCCATCGCTCTTCGGCTCGCTCGATTTGTTCCCCGGCGGTGGGCGAACTCGCAAAATTTCCATCCGAGCGTCGACTCGGAGCCGGGAGCCCACATGTGACGAGCATGGGGCGCAACCTTCCGCTCGGTCCGTCGCGGTAGTCAGCCGCCGACGATGACGGCCGAGCGCCAAACCTCATCGGTGTCCGACCGATGGCGAACGCGGGTGGGAGCCCGCGGGGTCGGATCCGCCGAAACCGGAATGAACGGAGCGAAGAGCCGCTTTCCCCCATTCTTCCAGCGAGCGACCAATGGGCGCGGTCCGTTCGAGCCGTCAGCCACCCTCTTCGCGTCCCCCTATCTTTCTGTCGCTGCGTACGAGGCTCTTTCCGGGAGAACGCCCCTCCCGCTCCAGCCTTCCCAGCCCACAAGTCAAGCCGTAATCGTCGACGAGTGGCGATGCAAACAGGAATGACCGCCTTTGGACAACAACGACCGCAGGGATTTTCTTACCGTAGATATCGCATTGCATACGGTCGTTTGCATTCAAAAGTGTTCATTCCTGTGGGTCAACGCAGAAAGAGCTGCCGATCAGTCGCTTCCACCCACTCACTGCTCTCCTCGTTCGTCCGTGATGTCCCACCACTCACTTCTGTTCGTCCTGCTCGCCGCCCTCCTCCTCCGCCGGCAAGTGGACGCCACCGTTTGCTACGTGGGCGGCAGCAACCTGACGGCCGAACCGCCGCAGCGCGGCTGCTCGTGCTGCACGAAGATGATCGCCGCGGGCGCCGTGACGCAATGCCGTTGTGTCGTCGGGAACGGAACGTGAGCCCCGCCTTCTCGCCCACTTCTCCTCAAGATTGCAGGTGCTCCGGCTGCGCGCACACGGGCGACGGCCTCGCGGTGTGCGCGTGCAACGACCGCGACCTCTGCAACTCCTCGGCCGCCATTGGTCTCTCGGCCGTCCTTACTGCCGCCCTCCTGATCGAACTGACCGCTCGCTCATCGTGAAGCCGCGGACGGATCGTTCGACCCACTCCTCCTGGAAATAAACACGGTCCTTCTACTGCTTCCATCAATCCCTCGCACTCCTCACAACCTTTTCTGTGGAGTCGAAAGGGAACGATGAGGACTGGGAACATTCCCGCTCATCTGCCCTTCAATTGGCGGCCGGCGAGCAGACGCACCGTCCAATCAGTCGCGTGAAAATTCCGATCGAAAATGAAAGACGAGAAGATCGCGCACCTGCTCATTCATATGCCCGAGCGCTGGACTCGGCCGGTGACGGGCGTCTGCTTCCAGTTTGTCGAGGCCGAGAAGTGGACGATCGGGGGCGGGTGTTGCACGAGCAAAGAACCGCGCGCTCCGTCCGCTTCGTTGCTGTTCGAAGTGAGTGGGTGGCGCGTTGGGCGTTCGTTCGGGGCTGGGAGGCGCCCATTCTTCTTTCGCTCGTTGTGGTCGCCTGGTTGGTGGACAAAAAGCCAACAAAGACCGTTGAAATCTCGCCTCTCGCCAATGATCATTGCTTACATGGACGTCTCGGTGCGGGACGGGTAGAGGACCAGAGGGGAGCGCTGTGAACCGCGCATCACAGTGGTCGATAGCGATTAGTCCGATGGAACACGAGCGAAGGCGGCTTTGTGGGGGATCCAGCAGGCGTCCGAAAGCTTTCACTCTCACCCGGTGGGCGGCTGCCCAACGCGACGAGGCGAGAAGGCGTTCCGTGCATTCCGACCGCCGGCTTATCGCCGCCTCCAACGCAATACAAAGTCCACACTCGACTGCAACGAAATGGACGGGGTGTTTGGACGGTCGTTGGTCTCCGATCTTCTGCAATAACACTTCTGGCTGGAGCAGTGGACGCCTGGTCAATGGCATGAGGGAAATTGCCCGCTCGTCCACGAAGATTCAGGGTCGACTGACAACTCACTCGCATCACAACTGCCGCTATGTTAATCGGTCCTGCGTGTATTCCATGCGAGATGTAACGGGCTGTGAACGGAAGTCATTGACCGTGCAAGACTCCTCGTTCTTTCGGCTAGGTGGTTTCCATACGTTGACGAGCGCTCGAAGCATGCGCGCTCTTGGGCACACTAGAACGTGCGATCGCTTACATGTAGCAGCGGTTCGTCAAGACACCCACGACATTCTTCTGATGACTGAATCGGTGCCTACGGAAAGCGAGCAAACCGGTTGCTCTCTGGCATGTTTCCGTCCGGCTCGGCCCCCGCAAATGGCCGCCCACCATTGGCGAAACGGGTGATGAACGAGAGGAAGCGCCGCCAAACAACGGAAATTAATGGACGAAGTCGAAAGTGCGCTAATGGAAGCCGGTCGTTTGGGGGTGTGGCGGTACTTCGGCCTGCGGCTGGTTGTTTCGATTTAAAGACGATCAGCGAACAGCAGACCGCACTCACGATCGACTTCTCCCACAATGAAGTCGCCTCTCTTCCTCGCTCTGCTCGTCGTCGTTGTGTAGGCAGCGGTGATCCCACCGAAGTCCAAAAGCTTCTCGTTGACGGGCAAACTGCACCGCCGCATGGCCGACGACCTGCTCGCCTACCAGCAGCAACAACGAGCCGCCCACCCGCACGAGAACTTCCAGCCGGAATATCCGGGTGCGCACCGATTATGAAAGAGGAATTAATTGCCGTTTAGACGAGCTGCTGATCGCGAACGTTTCGATCAACAAGACCAGTACATTTACCTGCCTTCTTTGCCTCTCTGAATGCCTGTTTGCAGACCAAAACTTCGCGGTTTCGATCGAAACGAACGCCGACCTGCTCTTCTTCTTGAACTCCACCTACCCGTCGCTGCAGCCCGGCCAGCCCACCTACGACCCGCAGTAAGCCGAGTTGTGTAGTTGTCTCAAAGTATTGGTTATGGTTTGTCGAATACCTGAAACAACACACTTGCCTTAAAATAGTAAAACGAATCTTGCGACCTCCTCAAACACGTGACTCGTTTAGAGCTTCTGGCGGCGTCGAAACGCACCGCTTTTCGGGAGCAGCCGGCGAACACAGCGTCACCGGCCAGGGCTACGCGGACGTCGTGAAGGTGGGTGCTCGAGAGAACATTCCGTTAAATTGTTTAGTTCGGGGACATCGCCGTGTGGAACCAATCGTTCGCCGCGATCGTCAACTGCGACGGCTACGACCCGCCGTTCGTGGGCTTCGACGGAGTGCTCGGGTTGGCCTGGTAGGCGGGTAGTCAAGAGATTATTCATTCAGTTGTTGTGTTTAGGGACCCGGTGGGCAAGGACGTCGTAATCCATCGATCTACCGAATATCTGACCACCTAATACCATTCTTTAGCCTCTGTCGCCTCTTTCGAGCCCGATTCTGAACCTTTTTGCCGCTCGCCCGGCTTCGGACCGCTTCTACGTCCAGTGGCTGCAGCAGGGCACAGACGGGGGGCAGCGGGAACTCGCGTGGGAGATTTCGTTCGGCGGCAACGTCGAACAGTCGCTCGCTTCCGCCGGCCTCTCCTTGAGCAGCGCCTGGGTAACGCTGGGCTTCCGCTTGGGCTCCTTCGGCTTCGGCAATCAGCAGCTGGACGGCGATTTCGCGGTGGTGGACAGCGGGTGAGCTGTTTGGTGATTGGGAAGAGCGGTCGGAAAGAAGGCCGGAAGGACCGTTAAGCAACTGCTGCAGGGCGGACAACAAGGAACAAAACACAGGCGAACGCTACCAGGATAAACACCCGCTGCAATCCTTCTTTCTCCCCCCGTGTTCGCTTACGCCCGCCGCCGTTCAGAACGCCCGTCATCCAACTCGACTCCAGCGCCTTCGGGGCCGTCCCCGCGATCATTCAGCCGGACTTCGACTTCGATCGCGGCGTGTACACGACCGCCTGCTCGAATGCGGGCGTCTTCGGCGACTTCGTGTTCACGATCGGCGGGAAGCAGCTGGCCGTTCCGTCCACCAACTACATCGTTGACGTTCGTCCTTCTTCTTTCTTCCGCTCACTCCCATTCGTTCGCTTCTTTCAGCTCGGCCTCGGCAACGGAAGCTGCGTGGTGGCCGTGGAGATCGCGACCAACTACCCGTTCGTCTTGGGCACCCCCTTCCAGTGGACTTTCTGCACGAAGTTCGACGTCGACAACACGCTGATTTCGTTCCACAATGTCGTCAATTGATCGCCTTCAATCCCGCTGAATTCGGTCTCGATTAACGAAACGTTAAACACTCAAGCATGCGCAAAGATGAGAGCGGCTAGTGAGCGGAGAGCGGACGAACCGATCGCGAATCCGATCTCGACGACCGCCGCGGAAGAGCCGCGGAAGAGCAGCTGGCGGTGGGGGCGAGTGGATTGTCGACGAGCTCGTGCTCACGATCAGTTCTTCCGGCTGGAGTTGGCGGACGGACGAATCGAACGCCCTTGCAGGCCGCAGAGCTCGCACTCGGCTGGCAGCTGGACGGCGAGCAAGTGACCTTCGAATTCCCCAACCTGAATCGATTGATCGACTGCTTCCAGCCTTTTGGACACACTGGGCGGAATCGTCGGATTGGGGCCGAGTAGAAGGAACCTCGTCTTTCGTCCTTCAAGCCTTCCGCAAGCGGGTGATCTCCGCTCCCGTCGAGACGGTCGTGCACTACGCGGAGCAAAGCGGCTGGTCGCTGCGGGTGGACGAGGGCGAGCTCTCTTCTCAAGGCATAAACGACAAGAAAGCGTCCGTCTTTCGCTTCAAACAGCCACTGCTTTGTTGTTGGGTGTTCCTTCTAAACGGCGCCTACTTTTGCTTCGGAATTCAGGCGGGTGGTCGCAGCTGGAGAAGATGAACGACTAGTCTGCTCTAAATAAACGGGCATCTCTCGGTCATTTCGGCAGCTTCGTTCAGAAAAACTCCCCAGCAAACAAGATCCTCTCTTTATCCTCTTCGCTTGCAAGCTCGACTCGTGGCGGTTAATTTGGAGCGTGAGGAAAGGTGAAAGCAATGGCAGTAAATTCAGTTCGAGCGTGCTCTGTCCGCGCTCTCGTTTCGCTTTGTTTCTTCGGCGTGCGCTCTTCTGCCCCGGCGTGTGGCCCCGCTTCGTCTGCTCGTTCGACTTACTGCCGGTCTCGCCCGCATTGCGGCATCGGCAGAAGTCGATTGTTTGGGGAAGGTTTCGCGAGAAAAGGTGGGCAATTGAGAGGCGACTCGGCGCGGTTCGTTGTCGTCGATGCGGGCCGCTCTTTTTTCGTTCGAACCGCGGTCTCGTCCTCTGCCCGTCGGCGATCGGCCGCGAGTTCAATGAGAGGGCGAGCGGCTGAGAGTTCCCTTGACCTTCTTCACATTGGCTCGAATTCGGGTGGGATTGCGAAGAAGGAATCGCATCGTCGATCCTGCCGCCCACTCGGGCGCTGTTTTGGGCGAATTGAAACCACCCGCCCGCTTCTTTCACACCTTCGTTCAATCGGCGACGGCCGGCAAGTGAACGAAGAGCGGCAGCCGCACACAGAAAGGCCGCCAAACTGCTCAACGAACAACCCTCGTCGTGATCGAAATCCAAAGAGAATCGCGCATTTAACTTCATTCTTCTTCAAACAACAACACTACAGTCAACAGCAACAATCGAGCACTCGTGCATCAACGACAAACAAACAATCAAACGGCGGCAGTCAAATCAACTGGATTCTTGTCCCTTCCACTCGGTGAGCGGCTCACTTCTCGTCCAACTGCGGCGGCTTTGCGGCGAGCGGCGGGGTCGACTTGCCGCTGCGGGCGGACTTGCGGGACTCGCGGCTCGTTTGGAGCGGCTCGTGGCTCGCCGTCGGCTGCGGGTTCTCCTCGCTGCAACAACCGCGCGGTTAGAAGAAGGCGCGGGAAGTGGAGACTCACAAGGGATCGCACGGCGAGCGGCTGGACGAGCGGCGAGAAGCCGACCGACGGCGAGAGGGCGATCGACGGCTGCGAGAAGCCGAGCGGGAGCGGCTGGAGCGGCGGGAGCGGCGCGAACGAGCGGCCGTCGTCCCGGTCGACGCCTGCAACAAACGAGTGAGTGAACGGGAGAAAAGAGGAGGACTCACTTCGGCGGGCGACTCGGCGGCCGTCTGGGCGGCGCGTTCGACGCCCTCGCACTCGGCCTGCGCGGAGCGGATCCGCGCGGCGGTCATCGCGCGCACGCCGGGGAGCCGGTTGACGGCGAGCTACAAGCGGAAGGAAGAAGTCGGCGGCAAGGACGGCCGCCCGCTCACCTCCTCCAAGCTGTACGGATGGGCGGCCTGGATCGCCTGCAGCGCCTGCTTGACGGGCAGCATCGTGGAACGCGCCTCCGCTTCAACGACCCAACATCGCCACTGGACGAGCGCAACGACCTCGACGGGCGTGCGGTCGGGCAGCGCGGGCATGCGGCCCTTGCGGATCCACGTGGCGATTTTTTTGTCGGGCCAATCGGGCCACGGCTTGTCGCCGTCACCGAAGATCTCGTAGAGGAGGACGCCGAACGCCCACACGTCGGCTTTCGGCGAGAAGATAGCGGGGCGCTGGAGTGTCTCGGGCGCCATCCAGCGGCAAGGGAAGTGGTCTTTCCCGATGTCCTCCAGTCGCCGCTCGCCACCGATCACGCGCGAGAGCCCGAAGTCGGCGATCTTCACCGCGCCGTGGCGGTCGATGAGGCAGTTGCGGGCGGCGAGATCCCGGTGAACGATCTTCCTGCAGGCGAGCGGTGGAGTGAGGGACGAGCGAACAGAAGAAACTCACTTCAGGTGCAAGTAGACCATCCCGTTGGCCGCCTCCACCGAGAACTTCACCCGTTCGGCTGTCGAGATGGCGGGGCCCCACTTGAGGAGGAGCGAGTCGAGAGAGCCGCCCGGACACAACTCCAGAAGCACGATCACGGGCGGCTGCTCGCACGCCATCCCGTAGAACTGAACGGAGCGAGTGGTCAGGAGAAGAAGTAGGAAGACACACCTCGACCACGTTCGGATGACGCGCGGCGAGCATCACAAGGCCCTCCTTGAGCAGCATTTCGCGGGCGGCGGCCGCCTGCCGGCTCTCCTTCGACTTGCGGCCGTCCGCATCGTGGCAGATCTTCACGGCCACTTCGCGGCCGCCCCAGCTGCCCTTGAAGACGGAGCCGAACGCCCCCTTGCCTGCAGCAACAAAGGATGAGCAGGAAGGGAAGAGAGGAACAACCGAGTGTGTCCCGAGTGCTGTACGCAATGTCCCGCCGGCGCAGCATCCAGCTCGGCCGCTCCCACGGGCGAAGCAGCCGGAACTTTCGGCCGGCCAGTTTCACTTCGTGTGTCGCGTAGAAGGCGACCATTCCGGCCAGCGACGGGAAGCCCTTCGGGTCGGGCTGCAAGCGGAGAGGAGCGATCAATGGGGAGCGAGCGGCACTCACTCCGGCCTCAAGCGTCCACTCGCCCTTCCGCTCATTCCAGCGGATGTTCGCGTGGCTCACTCGCCCGCCCGCACGCACGACCAGCACGAAGTCCCAGCGGCCGTTCTTCTCGGTCGCCCGCACCGCGAACTGTCCGTCCGTCTTCAAGAAGGGCTGCAACGAGTGGAGTGGGCGGTAGACGAACGAAAGGGGTGAGAGAAGGCGGCAAACACACTTCGATCGCGTGGCGCCCGACGAGGCCCACGAACCACTCCTCTTCTTCGATGAGCACCCGCTCTTCGGCCGCCGCCTTCGAGTGGGCCGCCGGGTCGCTCGTGGACTGCCGGCCGTCTTCTTGGTCGCAGACGGCATTTCGGAGAGGGAGCGAAGAGCAAAGGAAAGCGGCGGGTCGGGACGCAAAACGGAAACGAAAATGAGATCGTTTGTCGACCACCAGCTGAATGCAAGTTCCAGCCGCTCGAGCAAGACTTGAAATGAAGAAGCGGCAAGCAGCGTTAGGCGCTCACTCGTTCTCTTCATCCGCTCTCCGCATCGGTCGGCTCCTTTTTTTCCGCTTTCCGCTCGCTCGAAGGATGAAGTCGGGCCTCGTCGTCCTGCTCGTCGCCGTCTCGCTGCTCGACGTTTCCGGGGCCGTCGACCCGCCCGCCGGCTTCAAGCAAGAGGGCAACAACGTGTAAGTTATGACCGCTCATCCCCTCGACCACTCATCCCTTCGTTGCAGCGTGTACACGGGCAGCGAGAAAGATGTCGAGGCCGAGCTGGTGTTCACGGGCAGCACGTTCGAGTCCACGTGGAACCATCCGAAAGATCTGAACGGGTTGATGTCTTCGTAAGCGTTGTTAGCTTCAGTTTGGTTTAATCGCTACGTTTAGGATCACAATCAATGCGGGAACTTGCTCGATCAAAGGCTCGGTTGTTGCCGACCGGGAAAAGGCGTACATTAATCCGGGTAACTTCTTTTCTTCTAGTTTCTTTTTATCCGGTTGTTTGCAGACGAGACTACCTTAATGTACCTTTTCCCGGTGGCGATCAAAGGGACCGAAAGCGACGTCACGATCTCCGGCGGTCCGGGGAGTGTCGCGGCGAACAAGACCGACTGCCATCCGTTCGGTGAAGAAGGGGGCCAGCAAGCCGTAAAGATCTCGATCACGCTCACGAAAGAACTCCCCAAGCTGACGGCCGTCTTCGTGAGTTCTCGTGCCTCCAGCACTTCTAAACGCCGCTTTCAGAAAGGCGCCAAGATCTTCGATCCGAGCGAGACAGCGGCTGGCGCTTTCGCGTTGTGGCAACTCGCCCTAATCATCGTGTGAGTCCTTCCTCCTCTTTCTCCCTTCAACTGTGTGTTGCAGGGGACTGGTCGTCGTCATCGCTCTGCTGGTCGGAGTGCCGGCGGTTATCGGCGGCATTTGCTGTTGCCGTAAGCGCGCGGCCAAGAAGAAGACGGCGTCGATCTCCGCGCAGAAGTCGGCCGCCGTGAAGACCGCCAAGTCGAAGGCGAGCAGCAAACGGAAGAGCGGCGGCAAGAAGCAGGACGCGAAGCAAACGATCGCGGTCCCTGCTCGCAACGTGGCGATGAAGCCGGGCGACAACTCGAAGAAGGAGAGCGAGAAGAGAGCCCGCACTCCGGTGTGTGAGGAGCGACCCCTGACTTCAGGGAAGTCGGAGCTCATTTTGACGATTCCCACGCACAGGAAGATGGGCAAGGCGGCAGTCATACAATCTCTCATCTCTACGTTTCAGAAGCCGGGAGAGGTCAGCACCAGCGAAATGGTGAGTTTCTTCTTCTAAGCGCCTTAACTTACTTTCGCCTTTGCAGCTGGACCTCCTCGCCGATCGAGTCGAAGCGAAGAAGAAGGCGCTGGCGGAAGAGGAGGCCAAGCGGGCGGCCCAGAATGCGCCCAAAAAGGCGGCCACCAAGGAGGTCACCGCGCAGGACGCGCCCACCAAGACGGAGACCACCCAAGATCAAAGCACCGTTCCGAAGTCGGACAAGACGCAAGAGCAAACGAACGAGAAGTGAGGGCGAACGCGAGCAAGTGGAATCGAGCGGGTCTTTCGTCCGTGCGTGTCGTTTCTTTGTACCGTGAAGTGAATAAAGTCGATTGACGTGTGAACGTAGCGGCCGGTCGGAAATGGACGAGAAGCCGAAGATCTTGCTCGTTCGTTCGTTCCTGTCCTCGGTCCTTCCATTGCTGCACTTCGTCGCAGAAAGAGAGGGCGGCCTGTACAAAGACTGTTGCGGAAGCAATCCACTCTCTGTTCTCGAGCCCCTCCGCGGAGAAGGCGGAAGAACGTGCATTTCGTTTGAATCGCCCTCTCGTCGTCGAAATCCCCGAAGCGGAGACGCCAATGGGCAGCCGGCCGGCCGCAAACTCCGCGGAACTCCCGCAGTTCCCCGCAGCAATTCGAGTAACGACATCAGCGAGCGAGAACTGCCCCTTTTCGACTGCAAACAAGCGACCACGAAAGCCGCTTTCCACCAGTCAAAAGAAGAAGTCGCCTGTTCGTTCCTTTCGGCCACCAAAAACGGATCGATCAAACATGATTTATTTTCCAGCAACCGCATTCGAACACAACAACCGAGCAAGTAACATTCCCACCTTAGATCAAACCGAAGAACACGCGGACGCCCTCGTGGACGAGCGGGGCCGAAAGAATCGGATCGCCCCACCCCGTCCACTCGAGTTTTCCTTCGGGTTTCCACTCCAATCGCTCGAACACGCCCTCTCGCGTGGCCTCGTCCCAGAAGTTCTGCAAGAAGAGGGATGAGTGGAATGAATGAAGCGGAAGAACGAACTTGTTTCATGACGACGACCCGGAGTTCCGCCTCGTCCCGCTCGTTCGTGCCGCCCTTCCGCCCGAATCCCGCCTCTCGCATCCGCAGCGCCACCCGTTCGGCCATCTCCTGGACGTCCTCCACTTGGTGCAGACGATCGAGGTCCTGCAAGAAGGAGGATGAAGAAGAAATGGCTTCCAGGGGACGCACCTGAAAGCCGACCTCCCAATAGACGTGAAGAACGAGCTTGAAGTGGCCGTTGATCGCGCGGATGTGGCGAAGAACACGCAGATTGCCGTCGTTGTTGAAAGAGACGTCCATTTCGAGCTGCTGCAGCCGCTCGTTCGGCGCGAACGGCCCGCTGTCCGCCAAGTCCTGCAGTTCGATCGGTTCGGTGGACGCCGGCAGGAACAAGAGCTTCGGAGTGTTGAGGCGGAAGACGGGGGCGAGGTCTGAAGCGCAAGAACTGAGTGATCGATTGATTGCTGCAGTCTTCAACTCACACGCCCCCTCCAAAGGTCGTCGCCGATTTCCACCGACTCGAGCGGCGACGCGGAGAGCGCCGCGCGAGTCACTCGATTGGGCACCGAGTCGAGAAAGAAGTGGACGTACGGCGGGTGCATGAAGCGAATCGTCAGCCGAATGGACGACAACAAGGAACGGTCTAAAGCGAACGACCGATGGAAAGGAAACGGATGACCGCTCACCGTGCAGCTGCGAAGCGACTCGCATCCATTGGCGCGCGAAGCGAAGGTCCAACCCCGTCTGCCCGTTCATCCACTTGATCTCGATCGTTCGGAAGAGGCGGAAGAGAGCGACGACCTCGTCCATCGTCTTCCGGTCAGAACGAGCAAATCGACGCTGCGAGGTCCCGACACGAAGCCCGGCGGCTGGTCGCCTCTTCCGCCCCGCCGGCCGCTCGTCATTCTTTCCGCTTTCCGTCCGCGCCGAGTGGTCGCTGCCGCCCGCGCTCCACGGCGGACAGCTGTTTATTCGCGCCCTTCTTTGCCTCTTAATTTCGTTGCAGATCGTTCGAATTGAACCAATGGATTCCGTGGAGGTGCCAATGGAGACGGGCGACGGGGAGGACGCCGGAATCTCCACTGGTGACTCCTCGACCGGTCCGGCGGCCGTGAGTTCCTTCCTCTCGCTTCATCTTAAAACTCCGCTTTGCAGCACGTCGTCGCCCCGTCCACTGCTGCCGCTCGCGAGAACTCGACGGACGAGCACGAGGGCAGCCAGCCGCAGCGATCGCTCCCGCTCGTTCGTTTCTCTTTCCACCTTTTGATCGACGATTTTCTCCTCGTTCAGGCGCCGTGCAGGACCTGCGGAAAGAGCTTCTTCAATGCGCGCATTCGCCGGCTGCACGTCGAGTCGCACCGGCGACCGCGCGGCTTCACGTGCTCGCTGTGCGGCATCCGCGGCACCACGGCCGGCAACCGGAACAACCACGAGCGCTGGACGCATCGATTCGGCCGCCACCAAGCGGACAGGGGCCGCAAGGAGGCCATTCGGATCTCGGCGGTGAGTGCCCGCCTTTCACTCGCTTCCAGCACTCCCGACTTTCAGGACGATCTCGAGCTCTACGACCAAGTCGGCGCGAACTTCGAGGAGGTCCAAGCGGCGGCCGCCGCGAGCCGCGCGCCGCCCGGGCAGTCGTTCGCCGTCTGGTAGACGCCGAAGAAGCGGGCCGCTCGTTCGTCGGCTTCCACTCGCGCCAAGCGCCCCCGTCGCTTCCCGTCGACCTCCGACTCCAGTAAGGGCGAAGAGGAGAGCGACAGCGATGCGGTGGCGGCGGACGAGTTTGCCGACGAGAGCGAGGACGACGCCGAGAACGCGGGGGAGAGCGGAGACGAGGAGGAGGCCGAAGACGTCGACGGAATGGAGGACGCTGGCAAGACGGAGGAATTGGAGCCGCCCGCCGCCCACGAGCCGTCTGTCCAGCCGGCTGCCCACCCGGAGGTTCGTTTCGTTCGGCGCATCACTCCGAGATTTCCAACTCCTTCAGGTCGACGAGCCGCCCGTCCACTTGGTGGAGCAACCGGGGATGCACGCCCTGCTCGAGGATGTGGTTCGTCTCCCTTCCAGCCGCAGAATCATGCACCGTCTTCCTCAGGACGGCCAGCTGAAGACCGAGGTCCGCGTGCTCGAGTCGATGGTCGCCCGTTTGCGCGCGGAACGCAACGAGTGGCGGGACAAGGCGAGCGAAGCGGAGCACGGCCGGGAGGCGGCCGTCAAGGAGTGCGCCCAGCTCGAGGAAGACGTCCGTCCTTCTCTCAACTACCATCCATTCGATGCCTTTAAGTACCGCAAGCTGAAGACCAAACGGAAGAAGCGAAACAGCCGCTCCTCTTTGCTGACCCCCAAACTCGAAGGCCCCAACGAGCGGCAGGAGGACGGGCAGAAGGCGGCGGCCGAATGGAAGAAGCAGGCGAGTGACCACCTCCTTCTTTCTTCCACCCGCGTGTTTCAGGTGGACGAGTTGAAAGCGGCCATCGGGACGCTCGAGTCGACCGTCGCCGCCCAGGAGTCCAAATGCCGGCAGCTGGAGGAGAACGCTGGAGCTGCCGAGGCGGCGCGCGACGCCGCCGTCCAAGAGAGCGTCCGGCTCCAGCACGAGGTTCCTTTTAACCTCGCAATCAACGCTCGCTTGCTGTCTTTGCAGAACGAGCAGCTGAAGAAGCAGCTCGACGCCGAGCTCTCCACTCGCACTCACGAGGAGCAGCCGCTGGAAGCCGTCGGAGCGGGAGCCGCGGCCCAACAGCCGGCCAACGAGCCGCTCGCGGCGGCCTTGTGGTCGATGCTGAAGGACGGTCACTTGACGGACTTCCACCTGCTCGTTCGGGGCAAGGAGATCGCGGTGAGCGGCCGGGAACACCAGCAATCATTCGCTTCGCTCGTTGCAGGCGCACAAGCTCGTCCTCGCTGCCAAGAGCGCCTTCTTCGCCGAAGAACTCCATGCGCATCCCGACAAGAAGGAGCACACGGTCGAGGGCATCGCGGTCGGAGTCGTCGAGCGAGCGGTGGAGTTCGCCTACTGCGGCCGCCTGGACGACCCGATGGAGGACGCGCGCGAGTTGTACGAAGCCGCTCACCGCTTCCGAATGACCGCATTGATCGTAAGTTTCCCCATTTCTCCGCTGATCCCCTCGCTCCTTCTTTCAGGTCGTGTGCATGAAGAAACTGAAGGCGCGCCTCACGACCGCGAACGTCGCCGACGTCCTCGCGCTGGCCGTCCGCCACGACGACCGCCAGCTGGGCGCCGTTGCGATCGACTTCGCGGAGGCCCACGGGGGAAAGTACGCCCTCCTTGCCGCCCCCTCAATCCAGGCCTTCAAAGACGAGCGAGAGATCTTCAAGAAGATCCTCCAATGGATCGACTGGACCCGAACGCCACGTCCCACCCTGCGTTGTTTACTCGTTCTTCTCGATTGTTGTTGTGAATAAATCCGTTGGGCTTACGGGCGGTCGTCTTCCGTCCGCCAACAACTGCTTTCGTGCCATCAAGGAACACGCCGAGGTTCTTGCTCGAGCGCGGGCGGTTTGCGCCCTTTTCGGGCGTTCACGGACTCGTTGTCGTTCTCCTTCCACGATTTTGCTGCTCGCCTGTCCGTTCCGCTTGCGCGATGACGGAACGAAGCCTTCGGCTTTCCGCTCGACTGTCAAGCGAACAAGAAGGCAAGCAACCAGTCGCCCGAATCAGTCCCGTAATCTCCGCCTCGTGTCTCCACCGATTGACCGCTCCTCGCTTCGTTTCGGCAATCTCGTGTTGAGCGCGCGGTTCCGCAAGTCGTCCGCTCGCTCTTCCATGAGTTCAAGCCGAACAAGACACCTATTTTTATTCGTACACTCATAAACGAAACGCACTCAATTCTTCAGACACGCACTGTAGTCCTTGATGGCGAACGGGTCGCCGAAGTCGCGGTTCCAGCGCTCCTTGCAGTCCTGATTGTTCGCGCCCTCGCCGGAGAGCTCGAGCGGCTGCATCACTTGAAGCGGGCCGAGCGGACTCGGATTCCACGTCTCCCGGGCGGGAGCGCCAGCCGACCGAGCAGGTCCACTTGCCGCCCGTCTGGCAGCGGTGTTTGCTGCAAAAGCGCGAGGATTAAAAGCGGAAGGGTGGCACTCACACGACGATGGTGACGGCGTTCGGCCAGCCCGCCTCCGTCTCGGAGCCCTCCGCAAACCACCAGCCCTGGTTCGTCGAGTTGAAGTTGGTCGTGGTCACGTCGCACAAGTCGTCGATGTTCGAGACTGAACGAGGGACGCGGAAGAAGGCAGGCGGAAGCCACTTACGACCGTACCAGCCTGAAAAAAGAGAAGGTGAAAGAGCGAGAAGCGGCAGACACTCACCGTTGTCCTCCTCGTAGATGGCGACCATCTGAAACGAGCGGAAGTTCGCCGCCCTCTTCATCGGCACTCACTCCTTCGTTGTAAAGCGCCCCGTCGCAGAGCACTTGCTGCGTGAGAGGTGGTAGTAGCCGGTGCGGCACTCCACCGCCGCCACGAGCAGAACGCCGAGGAGCAGAGAACGAGCGGCCGCCGTTTTGGAGAGCGAATACACGAACGAATGAGCGGGGAGTGGTTGGCCGAACGAAGTGGACCGCAGCGGTTGGTATCGCTTTACGAGATGTCATAGGAATAAACACTCGTCTCGAAGCAAGCGAATTTATCGCTGCGCAACGCCGAACACAATCGAAATCGAATTTGGGGAGGGAGGCCAGTCGCTCTCTTTGTTGCCCGCTTCGAGCGGTCGGTTTCTCTCCTCTCACTTTTTCTTTTCCCGCAACGAGTGAGCGGTTCGTTTGGATGTTCGGCAAAGGCGCTTCTCCTCGATCTCCATCGATCGTTCGTCCCTTCTGTTCGTTGTAGAAGCAGGCGGTTCAGCAAACGAAAGTTTCTTCTCGTTCGTTCATTCACCCGCTTGCTGCAGACGAACGAGAAAGCGGTCCGTCGGCGGCAATTTCTTGGCTGCTAGGGTTCAATCAACCGGAGATCATCAGGAGCCTTCGGGGCATCGAATTCACTCCCCACTCACTACTGGAGACCTTCGGCGTCTTCTGTCCACGTGCTCGCTGCTCAAGACTGCCGGTAGGTCCCTTCCATCAGCGCAACGATTACCTGACGGCTCCTTCTTGCAGTAGTGCCCGGACGACCACGAAGAGGCTCGAAAATACAGACGGGCACTCCGTTGGAATCACTCACAGGTGGACAACGCCGCGATCAACATTCGAGACACTCCACTCCGTTCGCTGGTCGATCGGATCACGAGCGATGTCCGCAGCGGACCGCCGCCTGCAGGGCGTGATCGTCCCGCGATCCCAAGCTCTCTCCTGTCGGAAGTCTCCTGCGATTGGAACGACTGTCTACGATCGAGAAGCCCAATGGCTACTTGAAGATGTGAGGGGGTCGACGAGCGAGATGCAGGGTGCGTTCTCTTTTGTCTTCCTCTGCTTATTCTCGTCCGCTTTCAGACCACTTCGACTTCTCCCACTTGGATTCGATTGCGAAGAGATAAACCGCGCTCCTTTTGTTTTCACTTGTTTGTGCGAGATGCGCGGAAAAGAAGAAGCAAGAATAAACTCGTTGATCAAACGCAGAGCCGTCTTTGTTGTTGAAACGAAAATCTGTGGGTGATTAAGTCGTGCCAGAAAAACGATGGGTTGCGAGCGAGAAAGCGGACTGTCAATGTCTCTCCTCATGCTCAAGCGTTCGCCGGCGTCCTATCAGACAAATCCAAGAGCGAACGCTTCCCTCCGTCTTGCCCATGAATCCTTCGGGCACCCCGTCGAACTCTAAACTATTCAATCAACCAACAGTCTGCCGTTTCAACGAGTTCATTGCGCGAAACCAGCAACGAGACGAACGAATAGGAGAATTGAGAAGACAGGGAACGTGAGTGAGTGGTCGAAACTCACCAATCAATTAACGAGTGGAGTCGACAACGACGATCGGCGCCTCTTTCTCGTCGCCTTCCGCTTGCTCGAAGTGCTCTCCAACGATCGGACCCTCGCTGGTGTACTCTCGGGGGAAGAACTTCAGCTTGCAGGCCAAACACTCGCTCGCTTGGATGCGGCACGTGACCACCCCGTCCGCCAAGTGGCTGGATTTGACCCCCACGGACGAGCCGCCGAGTGTGCGGACTGAAACAAGGGATCAATCGATTGATCGAAGTGCTGGTTTGAGTGAAGGCTTGGTTTGGGAAGGGGGTTTCGACTCCTTGCTGCAAGAACGAAACGAAAGCCGTCGCTCGGGCCGGAGGCACGCGGCGATCGCTGCAGGCCGGCGGGTCAAAACCGCCCGCCCAAACGAACAAAAAGGAGGAACTGACCGACGAGGTGATGCTTCCGAAACTCGACGGTCGCGCACAGGTCCTTCGGTTGGTGCGGCCAGTCGACGGAAATCTTCGCGTACTCGCCGTCCTGCTCGACTCGCAGCGCGAACGGTCGGTGCGGAAAGAAGGCGGAGCGGTACCAGGGCGATCGAACGGGCAGGAACGCGCCGTCCGCTTCGAAGCAGGCGGGAACGGGCCACTTCTTGGTTTCGCCGCTCCACAGCAACCAGAAGTGGCGGCAGCGGAACAGCCGCTTCGCGTACTGCCGGAAGCTGCCCGCCGGCTGCACGAGAAGGTAGCCGACAGGAGCAAAAGCGAGCCTGACGATCAGTTTGTCGCTGTTGTTTGCAAATTCAGCAGAGCGTTCTTTTCAATCGAGTATCCGACACGCCGCAGCAGCAACAAGCGGGTTTATTCCGCCTTTTCTCGAAGCAATGCTCCTCTCGATCGTCGATGAATGACCGCTTTCGTGCGTTGATCAAAGGACCGCGTGACTCACTGAAATCAACACCCGCAATCAATCCCTTCTCCTCATTTGTGGCCTACGCAATTGCAGGTTGGCGACAAAGTTGCGGCCCCGTTTCGAGCTTTCCGACGGTTTGTTCACGTAGATTCGAGCAGTCAGACGGTCACGCGTCGATTTCAGGTGGGCGACGAGCTGAACAAGCGGGATGAGTGAAGGCCGTTGTCGTGTGGTCGTTAAGCGCTGTGGGAGTGAAGAGAGCGCAGGTCGCGGCCCCGCTCAAGCGTTCGGAAGAAACTCGATGGAAGACAGCAAATCCAAAAGCAGAACTCACCTCCCGCAGTTCACCTTTCGTTTTCGGGCCCAATCGCGCGAATTGACGGCGAAATGCGGCGGCCGTTCGGCCGCAAGCGGAGCGCAAAATCGCGGAGGAAATCGGCGTCGCCGCTCGCAGCCGTCGGAACAAAACGCGACCGTTCGGCGGCGACTCGGCGAGCAGTCGGGGCAACGCGGCGATCTCCGCCGCCACCAGCGACTGGCCGCCCTTCCGTTCGAGCAGTTCGCCTTCAATTCGATTGGATTGGCGGGTTGAACGCCAGCGGGAACTCACGACTCAACTCGCAATCGAAAGAGCGAATTGTTCCAACAAACAACTGCCGCACTTCCGGCCGCCGATGAAAGTCGATCTCCGGCTGCTGGGCGACCCACCCGATGACCTGCAGAAAGAAAGGAGTGAAGCGATCGGCAGAGAACGAACGTCCGTCCACTCCCCGGGCACGCGCAGAGTGTCCATCAGGAGAGCGAACGAGACGAGCAGCGAGTTCGCAAAGGAGCGCGCCATCGTCAACGCCCAAATGAGGAGTTCTTTCGGCGCCGGCAGCTCCGCCCGGAGAACCGGGCGGTCGGTCCACGAGCGGAGAAGACGGGCGGACGGCGAGTGGGTCAGGCGGTGGAGAGCTGGGTCCACTGGAACGAGAAGAAAAGAAGCATCTTCGTCGAGCTGCAAGCTTCTCCGCCCACTCACTTCTTCCTTCCAGCTCCTTGCCCACTTGTTCGAAGAAGGGCGACAGAAACGAGCCGTCGGGCATCTCCGACCCGAGAGCGGCGGTCGAAAGGACGGAGAAGGCCGAAGAGAGCAGCAGAACACGAAGCTTCATTTTTTCCGGTGGGTGGCGTGTGGCGAGTGTTCCCGGCTTATATCCCACCCGAACCCCATCGACTGCTCGCCGGAATGTCGCTCGGTTGTGCTCACTTCACAGGACTTGCTCGTTCGCTTGTTTTCGAAGTGGGTCGGCCGGCTGGCGGTCACACTCGGCTAAACGAAAGAAGTGGGCGGCCGGTGTTTGCTCAAACACTGCTGTTTGTTTTCGATTCACCTTGATGGTCGGTTGTGAGTGCTGCAGAAACGGTGATGCCGCTCTCTCGTTTGTGTCCTGAGGATTGGAGCTCTTTATGTTCGGTGGTAAAAGAAAGCGCTGTTGGAAAGAACGTTCGAGACGGCAGCATTGTTCCACGACCCGACCGCCACAATCTCGCGGACTAGCAGAACGGCTCTCGGGCTTCAGTGGACGATTGAATCTTCAAATTTGCTGAAAAGCGGCAAGTTTCGGGCAGTCGGCGCCTGTTGGTGTCCTTTTCTATTCACTCTTCTCCTACGATGAAGCCATTTCTCGCAGTTCTTCTCGCCCACTGCGGCCAAGCCGCCGTTCTTCCGTCGAAAGCCGAGGGCTTCTCGTTGAGCGGCCGGCTGCATCGCCGAACGGCCGCCGACCTCCGCGCCTTCCAGCCGCCGGGGAGAAGGCGGCAGTGATCGCTTTGTTTAGACGAACTCCTGACCGCGACCTTGGGCGTCGGAAACGACGGTGCCGACCGCCCGCTTGCAGGCAAGCAGTTCGTCGTTTCGGTGGAGACGAGCACGAACCTGCTTTTCGTGCTGGACTCCGCGTACCTCTCTCTTCAGCCGAATCAATCCATTTATGAGCATTTGTTTATGCTTTAGCTCGAAGCTGTGGAGGAAGAAGGACACAAAAACAACATTCGCCCTGTTCAGTCGGAAAGCATCATGAGGATTCGAACGCCCTCGTGGACGAAAGAATCCGCGCGCATGGACGTGTCCGATTGGTCGACGTCGAGTCCGCCCTCGTGCTTCCACTTGAAGTGGGCGATGAGTTCGTCCCGCGACATGCCGTTCCACCAGCCCTGAAGGAAGATTGAGGAATGAATGGAGGACGGAACGAACGTTGTTGACGATCCCGACCCAGACGACGTCCCGCGTCGTCCGGAAGCCCGCCTCGTGCATCGCCGCCGCGAACTTCTTCGCCTTCCGCTGGACGTCCTCCACTTGCTTCAGGTCGCGGAAGCCCTGAAACGAGGCGTTGAGATGGTGGACGGTTGTGTGCGCTCACCAGAAGCAGCATGACCTCGCAGAAGGCGCCGCAACAGAGCTGGAAGTGCTCGTTGATGGCGCGCAAGTGGCGGAGAGCCTGCGGGACGCCGCCGTCCGCGAAGATCCCGCCCCGAATGTGGAGATCCTGCAGGTGGTCGTTGCGGGCGAGTGGGCCGCAGTCGCGCAGTTGCTGGAGGCTGTTGTTGTCGGCGGAAAGCAGCGGGAGTTCGATGCGCGTCGTCTTCAAGCGGAAGAGGTCCGCGAGGTCTGCAAACTGAACGATGGGCTGCTGCGGCGTCTTCCACTCACACGGATGCTCGCCCAAGCTGCCGCTCATCTCGACCGAGTGGAGAGCGGCCGCCCGCTTCCGGAAGAGCGTCGCGATGCGCAGGTTGTCGATGTTCAGGTGAGTGACGCAGTCGGGCAGCGAGTGGACGAAGAAGTCGGCCTGCGGGTGGCCGAGGTCGCGAGTGATCAGTTTGATCGCCGACAGCGCGGGCAGAGCTGAAAGAATGGATAAGAGTAAGGATACGAAGAGGAAAGAGAGCTCACCGCGCAACTTCGAAGCGACTCGCATCCAGGCGGCCATGAAGCGAACGTCCACCGGCGAGGGCTCCTCCTCGCCCACACAGCTGACTTCGAGTGCGGTCAACCGTTGGGCGAAGTGGAGGAGAGCCGCGACGCCCTCGGCGGTCTTCGCGAACGCGACGGGGATGCACTTGGCCAAAGCGATGAGCCGCGAGACGTTCACGAGCAGTTTCGCCGCCCCGAACGGCTCGGCGTCGAAGAACGTGTAGAGGAACGCCCGGTTGACGAGCAGCGAGCGGACGGGCGGGAGGGACTCGTCCGCGTTGTCGTCGTCCAACGCTCGGTCGTGTTCTCGGGCCATGAAGAGCTGGAGCCACGCGCGTCCCTTCGGGGGCAGACGGGGCGGCGGACGGGCGGGCGGCTCTTCGGCCGGCCGCATCTCCTTGGCGCGGGGCTCCTCGTCGTCACGTGGCTCGTCTTCGGCACGTCGCTTCCTTGGAGCGGTCGCCATTTTGCCTTAAATCAGAAGAAATCAGTGAATTTCGCAATCACATCGTTTTCCGGAGGATTTTGGAGAAAACGGGCGGATTTTGCGAACAGTTTGGTCAAAAGCGTAGGGAAAATCGTTAAGAAGGTCCAGAAACATGAAACTCACCTCGATTGACCGCAATTCCGATCGAAGACAAGACGCAAACACGCGAACCGGTGAGCAGCAAAGCGGCCGAGCAGTCAGATGTGCTTTGTGAGGCGGAACGCCAAGCCGCCTGTTGCCCGCTTTTTCTCGTCGTGAGTCGGGTGAAGCTCCAGCCAGCCATTCTGTTCTCGTTATTGGCTTGAAAAATAGGGCAAGAGTTTAGTGATCACTGCACAGACACCAGTCGATAAAGCGGCAGCAGACGGGCGGTGAAGACCGTTGCTGCTTCTTTGGGTCACTCGCACTGTCCAACTGCCACGCACATGCGGCTTTCCGCCGCCCTCGTCCTGAACGCCGGCTGTTGGATCGGCAGGACGGCTCCGTGGTCGTTGCGGGGTTTTCGGCAGGGGGCTCGCAGGAGTGAAGAGAGCACGGAAGGATTGATCGTGCTGAAAACGAAGCGATGCGACCATCCAGTTCGTTTTCAACGGAAGAAGAACTTCGCGCGGTCAGCTTGCGTCAATTCGAGTCATCTCCTCTGCTTGGAAGCGGAGTAATCCTTTCATTTGTGAACGGGCGTCTCTCTGGTTGCGCAATCGAAGTCGACTTTGGGGCGAGAAAGGCGGCGGCCGGCCAGTCGCTCCGTTTGCTGCCCGCTCCGAGCGGTCGGTTCCTCTCCTCCGCTCTCCGCTCCTTCCGCTCATTCTTCTTCCGCAAGGGGCGAGCGAGCGGTTCGGTTGTTCGGCAAATGCGGTTCGCTTCTCTTGCCGTTCTCCTGCTCTCTTCGTGACGTGTGGCGTGTACGTCGACCCTACCGCGTGAGTTCTCGCTTCTCTCCTTCGTTCAATCCGCCGGCCCGTTTCAGAAGCCATCGGTTGAATCGAATCCGCGGCTCGTGCGTTTCCTCGAGCCGATCATCCACAAGCGTCCGTAGGATCGACAAAGCCCCTCTCCTCCGTCTGTCGCCGATGCGCCGTGAACCTCCGTGCGTCTTCTGTCGATGTGCTCGCTCAAGCCTTCCGGTAAGTCGCTGCAAACAACTGGACGAGCTTCCAATGACTCCTCTTGTAGGACGGGGGAGCCCGAGTGGATTCTTTGGACCAGCGGTCCGTGGGCTCGAATGCGTTCGACAAACACCTCTGTGCTGCCTTCCGATCTGCCATTGGGACAGACAACGGCCTTCTTTGGTGAGTCCTTCTGTCTTTCCCTACTCTCCTCTCATCGACTCTTTCAGTGAACAGCGGTGACCACGATGTACCAGCGCTCAAATCCATCGGCCGCCTGCTCGATGGTAAGAAACGAGTTCCCTGCTTCCACTCATTTCTTTCTTGTTTCAGCGGCTGATTTGCCCTTTGGTCGTCCATCGTGTGCAAGCAGGCCACGATCGACATCAAAACGAACTCCGGACGTTGTGCGCGTGGTGAAGCCGGCGGTCGGCGAACGGGAACCGCTTGCTGGAGTGCGATCAACGACAACTTCAAACTTCAAGCCTCCATTCGCTTCCCGCCGGCCCACCCGACGAGATCGCGGGATTCAGGAGCAGCTGTTCGACCAAAAGCGTGAGTCCTATCATCTTCGCTCACACGCTGTTCCACTGTGTCGTTGCAGTGATCAACAGCTGTGAGAAGGAAGCAAAGAGCCGGCGCCAAGAATCGTGCCCCGATTCGCTTCCTCATTCGACGCGGTAGGCTCTTCTCACTCGTCCTCTCCAATTACTTCTCGTTACAGGAATGCCCGGCGGAGCGGCCGAAAGGAGGCACTCCAACTGGAAGACCGAAGTGGGCCTCCACTCGCTCGACTACTCCAAGATTCTCCAGCCGCCAATCGGCCGGAACAAATCCACCGGATTCGCCGAGACCGTCGGTCCACTCTGCGGTCGCCAACTCCTCTTGCTGAAGCCGCCTGCAATCGACGTCGACGAGAACCATCAAGAAGCTCGTTGTCAGCCGCTTGTCGAAGATGCGCTGGACCGCAACGAGGAGGAGCAAGGTTTGTTCTCCTCCTCTTGTCCGCGCTCATCCTCGCCTCTTTCAGGCCACCTGTTACCGATTGGATTCGATTGCGAAGAGATGAACCTTCTGGCTTCCCACTTGTTTGTGCAGAGCGGATGTGCGAGAAAGCAAGAATAAACTCGTTGGCAGAAGGCGGTGTGCTCGGCCTGAATGCGAAGAAAGATTGGAATAGAAGTGGGGACGTGGACGACGAGCAGAGACGCGATAACAGGCGGTTGCCCATCGGGGAAACGGCAAGCAGGGTCTGTCGCTTTTGAGCGATGAGTCACGGACGAGAAAGAAGCGGGCAGAGGCACGGAAAGAGCGGACATCAGACGAACGTGAGAGAGCATTCCGTTCTGCTCGTCTGCCCGCTCTCGCCGCCCATCGGCGAACGGGCGGCGTGAAAGCGGCCGCTCGGCCCCCTTCTTCGGTTTTCACCCCACGGGCGCTCTTCCGAATTGCCGGAACGGAAAGAAGCACGATCTCGAGGCTTCTTCTGATCACCGCGCCCATCAGGCGAAGACCGCAATTTTTGGCCGCGGTTGGGCGTCGCCCGACCGCTCACTCGGGAACGCGACAAGGCCACCGGTGGGATGGCCGGGGAGAACGAGAGAGGAGTGCCCACTTGCAAAGGATGTCGTCGAGCAGGTGTTCGGTCGCCACTCACTCCTTTTGGAGAGCGCTCGCCGCTCGCTCTCTTTCGAGTTGAACTGCAAATATTCCACCTTGATGCCCGTCCGTGCGCATGCCATGGAGCGGACGGCCTCGTAGATCGTGTGCCGGCCGGACTACTCGGATTCCGGCTGGCAGCTGCTGGCGAGCCGCAGACGTTCGCCGCCCGCGCGTCCACAACGGGCTCCTTTTCTTCTTCAAGGCCGCCGGAGCCGACGGGCCGCTGCTCATCGCCGCAAACTCCCGACCGCCATTGCTGCGCCCTCGACTACTGCGCGAGTTGAAGCGAGCGCTACTTCCTGCACGTCCCGCACCGCCGTTCGCTCAAGAAGGGAGATTCCAAGGGGATTTCAGGGCCGTCCTCTTCGCCTTCGTCCTCGCCGCGTGTTTCTGCGCGATCGGCTGTGTGGGCGGCAATCGAACGGCTGCTTCGGGCGCCGAACGAGTGGGCCGAGCGGTCAGACCGGTGAGGCGGCTGCAACTTTATTTTGTTCGCCGCCCTCAAACGACGTTTCCCGTTAGAGCGAAAACTCCTTGCGTTCTCTCTCTTACACAAATTCCTTCAGACAAACTTTCGATGCAGTTGGCTATCTGTATTCTTAACAAACAACAAGCGCGTTTTATTTTCGCCATTAAGACCGTTGGGCTCAATTGCCGGCCGTACCGTTGGGATCTGTCGAGCTTTCATGCCTTTACGGGTGCGGCGGCGGCTTCGCATTGTACGCTATTGTGTTCTTCTAAAGCACGAATCAACCCAATAAAAATTATGCGCTTACAAACGAGTTTCCACTTGGAAAACGCCGGCATCCCAATATATTTCGACGGACAACTCTGATCGGTTGTTGGCAACGGACCGCACCTGGCCCGGACACGGGAAATGCCATTTGTCTATCCAAATTTCTTCGGGAGTTACGGAGACTTCTAGTGGCCGATGTGGAGGCCGGAGGAGGAGAAAGCCTGATAGACGATGAAAAAACCGGCAAGTAGCTAACAAACCGTTGAAGTCAAGATACGCTCCGAATTTGGAGTCGTCTGCTATTGCCACATCGTACGTGTAAGTCGCCTATGGTGATCTTTCCCCTTATTGATTAGCGACTAGACCGGCTGACGTCTAACCATGTCGGATCGACGATGTCATGTTCAAACGGGAACGTGATCGCAAAATCCAGTTTAGAACCGGGAAAGTCAAGCAGAACGCTTCCATGACTGCAACCTCCCGCAGTCGGGAGAACGCTGGACGGAAAGACTGCAAGAGTGGGGCGGAAGAACTCACACATCGGGCCCGAATCTAGCCCAACATTTGCCGAATGGCTCATTAGAAACCACAGGCGGATTTGCACCAAGCAGTTGGAAGCGAAAAACGAGAAGGAGAAGCGAGAAGAACGAACTGGCGCCCATTTCGAGTGTGCCCGCGGCAGTGAAGTCGTCAATGAGCACACAAAAAAGCAAGCTTAAAGAACGGAAATCCGCAGTCTGCAAACGACCAAGCGGACGGAAGGATTGGGTTGAATCGAGACACTTCCGTTTGCCTCGTCAAATTGGTTGAATTCGGCCACGTCGATCGTTCGGAGGTTCACGACACGCGGACGATCGCGTTCATCACGAATTCAACTCGTTCGGTTCTTCCATTACGCCGCCCCTTTCCAAACGCGCTTTACCGCACTTGCATCTCACGATTACCTCTGAAAATCCCGCTGTTTGTCACGAAATTGATGATACAAACAATTTATTGCGTCATATGGAACTTCCGGGCGGCCGCCTGCTTTCGTTTCATCCCGTCGACGATCGTCTTGAACGCGGCGAGCTCGTCGGGCAGCAGCGAGTTGCCGGTCACGCGGCCGGCGAGCAGCAGCCCCAAGTTGGCGCCGCTCTTCCGCGCGAATTCGATCGCGTGGGCGGCGAGGCGGCGGTCGTCGTTGCAGGCGGCCGCGACGAGGAGTTCGGCGGCGTTCGCGGCGGGGATGTCCGCGCGGATCGCTCGGATGCAGGCGGTCTGAACGCGCGAGTGGGCTGCCGGGATGAGCGGGGAGAACTCACCATCAATTCGCGCATCTGGAAGCGGAAGGCCGCGCGGTACACCTCCACCGCATCTTCCTCCAGCTGCTCCAAGTGCCCGCGGTACGCGAAGTCGACCGCTCGCTTCACGGCCGCCGCTCGAAGGCCCTCCAGCGCGAGCTTCGTTTTGTGCGGATCGGCGCGCAACTCCGCCGAGAAGAAGCGCGAGTGCGCGACGAAAACGAGCTTGTGGACCTGCAATCAATCAGATGAGTGCTGGAGCATCCCCGGCCGCTCACTTGAATCTCCCGCCCCTCGACGAGCAGCCGGAAGTCCGTCAGGTTGCCAAACTGACGCATCCCCGCCAGCCCCTGCCAGTGCATTTTGAGCTGCCAGAACTTCTCGTTGGCCGCCTCGTGTTGCTGCCGCAGTTGCTCCACCGCCGCTTTGAGCTCGCGGTTCTGAACGAGGGGATGAGTGGAGGGAAGCAGTGCACCCGCTGACTTCTTCTTCGACCGCCGCCAACGGTCGCTTCTCGGCGGCCACCTTCGTCTTGAGTTCGCGGTTCTAAAACAGAGGTTAAACGAGATCAAGGGAGAACTCACTGGTTTCTCGACCGCCGCCGCTTCCAGCTGCTCGACGGACAAGCCGCACATCTCCTCGTGCAGCTGAAAGAACCGTCAACTTCACTCAACAAACGGGAAATCACCCAGCGAAGAGCAGAGTCCTTTTCCTCCGGCGCTTCCTCGGCGGTCCACTCCTCGGCACAGAGCGGGCACTCGTCGCTCCAAACGGCGCACTTGACGCTCCACTCGTCGGCGGTGTACCAGAGGAAGCGCTTCTCGCCCAACGGAATGTCGTCGACTGCAAACGGGGGGGATGAGGAGGAGGCAACGGATGGAGAGAACTCACATTCTTTCAGCTTCCGCCCGCTGCAATCGGCGGTCCACACGGCGGCCGTCAGCCCGTCCGCGTCGCCCTCCACGGCGATCCGCACCGTCCGGACGCCGGCGAGCGAGTGCGGCGCCACGAGCAGGCGGCAGCTCGTGGCCGGACGGAAGGGGAGCGCGACCGGCGGGCTTTCGGCCGTCTTGCCCGCCTCTCCGCTTTCGACGACGACGAGGAGGAGGGCGGCGTGCGGGCAGTCGCCCATTTCGGGCGGGGAGCGAGCAGAGCGACCGGCTGGCGGATCGAACGAGCGGCGAGTGGACGGAGCGGCCGCTCGATCGTCGGCGTCCCCCCGCTCGGGCGGCGCAATCCGCGGCGTCTGACCGCGGGCGCTCCCAAGCGGCCGCCCGGGTGGATGGAGCGATTACTCGTTTGATTCAAAGTACACTCGAACGAGCAGACTCTCTCGCTCGGCCACCACTTGAAGGAAACGGCAACCGTGCTCTCCCCGTTTGCCCACTTCTGGCCTTTGTGAGAGTCCTGCAGAAAGCTTTCTTCTGTTCGACGTTCCTCTCGTAAATCTCGGCCGAGTGTTTAGTTGACAGAACAAAGAAAGGCTTGCTGGACCGCCCGCTCTTCGCGATTGCCGCCCCTTGTTGCCAGCTCCAGTCCAAGCAGCTGACCGTCAACGAGACGAAGACGATGAAGGGGCCCGAACAAGAGTTTAGTTGAACCTAGAGGGTCCACACAACACGTGGCACTCGCACAAACAAAAGAGAAGTGGGCACTTGCGGCCTCCGAGACGAACACGCGGCCGCTCACAAGAACCCGGCCGTTCCAACGAGCATCGCGATCCACACGCCGACCAGCGACTTCACGGACGCGTCTGCAACGAAGCGATGGGTGAGAGGAAGGACGAAACAACGGGGCACCCACCTTTCCTCTTCAAACGGCGAACTATCCGCTTCTTCTTCTTCGTCGTCGGATTGGAAGGGGACGTCTCGAAGGTGGTCGCTGTCGTGTTGGGAATGGAAGCCAAAAAGCTGGTCGTAAGCGTGCTGGTCGTCGAACTCGAAGGGCTGGGAGTCGAAGTCGAGCTGCGGGTCGTGGGCGCAGTGGACTCCGCCGTCGTTGTAGACGGCACAGTCAGCTTTGTCGGCTTCGTCGTCTGCTTCGTCGTCGGCTTCTTGGTCGTGGTCGTTGAGGGCTCGGGAGTCGTAGTCGTTGGCTTGAGGCTCTGCAAGGACGGCTTCTATCCAGCTGGATTGGGGGCACTCACGTAGACGTCGAAGGCCTTCAGGCCGGCGCCCGTCCAGCGGATCGTCGTCTGCCGGAAGTCGTCGCGGCTCGGACTCGCCTTAGAGATTTCGGTGCAATAATCGGGATTCGGCGGATCTTGGGAAGAAAGAAAGTAGTTGTAGCCGAGTTCGAGAAGCGCCGTGCTGGCGTACGCGAACGTCGTATTGCGCACACCATCACCTGAAACGAGAGTGATCGGGACTCGCTGTGACGAAAGGAAATGTCTTGCCCACAATCAAGTTGGAGCCGATCATTTGGAAGTTCAGCCTGCATTGGCCCACATGCACAAAGAAACTGCAACGGAAAGGAGTGAGCATGAAACCCGCAAGTGCTCACTCGGAGTTCGAGTCGGCCTCCACGGACAAGAAGATGGACGCGTTCTTGTACAAAAAAGTCCCGTTTTCGTCCTTGTAGGAGGTCAGACGGCTGCATGCGAAAGAGCCGAGTTCAGCTGAAAGCGGCGGGAACTTACAGGAAGTGCATCGCGACGTTCGACTCGTTCTTCACACAGCCGGGCCATCCGTCCTTGCCGCTGCGGAACTCGGCGCCCACATCGCCGAACACGACGGCGAGCAGCAAGCCGAGCGGCAGCCACGAGCGACCCATCGGACAGGAGAGAGCAGAGAACGAAAGGGAGCTGCCGTCCGCGAGAGAACTGCGGACTCTCGGCCGCTCAACCACCGCTTCGGTCGGAATTTGTGTGAGTGAACGAAGAAGTCCGTCGTTTTTTTACATTCGGAGAGTCCTGCGAATTTGCGACCTCGTCTTTCCTTCGACCATCATCGTCGGCTGCCGGCCGCTTCTGCGTGCAGCAATCAAGGGCATGCCCGTTTTGTTGAAGCCTCTTTCGAGCCACTCGACAAGCGATGTTGGACTTTCGTGTAGACCAAGCGAGAGAGTGGCTGTAAGGGAGATCTTCGGCAATACCGCTCGAACGAAGAGCACTCCTCAGCGGTGAAAACAATCCATTTCTTTTGTTGCTTGACACGAACTCCAATCGACGAGTCTCCCTAGCAGACTTCCAACTTCAAATCGGGACCTGTTTACGAATAAGGGCCGGTGGTGGCTCAGCTGGTAGGCGGTCGGACTTCCCGTCGGGTTGGCGCCGCTTGCTGGTTCGGGTCCCACCGCGCCCCACTCGCCCACGCGGCTCGGCGACTGCAAGCTTCGGCTGGGTGTAGTAGCAAATCTCGCAACAGCTCCGGCAGTTGCTCCACCGCGGAAAGCCGCTGAGTGTGAACTAAATTTGCTCCTTAAAAATTTGCTTCTGTTTCGTTGGCGGCTATATGTTGCCCTTTGCAATCGCTTGTTCCGAAAGCCGAAAGCGAATGGAAGGATCGCGTGAGCATGAGTCATCTTCCCCGTCTTTCGTGGAGCATCGAAAAGCCGTTTGCTTCTTTGCGGGGCCGCGCAGATGTTCCGAATTGCGGTGCGGCGCGCGTGAGTCTTCGGATCGGAATTCGCGTCCAACGAGAGAAAGGCGCGAGTCTCTCGTTCGTGTCTTTTGGATTGTCGGCCGCGCACTGAAAAGAAGGCGGCTGTCCATTGCTTCTCGTCGCCCGCCTTCTCACCGACCGGCGGGAATGACGGAGAGGGCGGCGATTTCTCAACGCACACGGCCGCTGTCGGTGGGAACGACGCCGTCGTTTCTCGGTGTCTCTTTTCGGAAAAGCTGCCGCTTCTCATTGTCAGTTCACAACTCACTTCTTTCCGATGTCCTCCGCTCGTTCGTGGGTGCCCATTAAACGAGAGCGCCACTCGTCGCCTTAGCGCGTCCTTTTCGCCACAGTCTTGCCCTCGTCATCGCGTTTCTTCAGCCGAAAATGTCCGCAAGTGTCTGGAAGCTGGTCGAGATCCGCGAGGCGGACAGTCGTTGCGTGTTCACCGCCCAGCCGCTGCTCGCCGAACTGCGCGCTCCGGAAAACGTGGACAAGAAGGCGAGTGGAGTGCACTGATCTTTCCTCTAATCCTCTGGCTGCAGATCGCCGTCTTGAACATTGTGGGGTTGTTCCGGGGCGGCAAGAGCTTCACGCTCAACTTCTTCCTTCGCTGCCTCAAGTGGAAGCAGGCGGGAAGTCCGGCGGACGTCGACTGGACTCGGATGGACCTGCCGGCCGGCGGCTTCAATTTCGCGAGCGGCTGCACTCCCGCGACGAAGGGAATGGATGTGTGACCGGAATTGGTCCCGTTCAAGGCGATTTGCTCTAACCTTGTCTTTGTCGCTCACTTCTGTGTTTAGAAGGCGAACGGCAAAGAGCAGCTCGTTCTTTTATGCGACACGCAGGGCTACTACGGCGACCTCAGCGAGCAGCCGAGTGTCGCCGCTCTCTTGGGCGTCGCGACCGTTCTGGCGAGTGTCCTGGTACGCCCATCCCCTGTCCACTCAGGCCACTCGACTGCTTGCAGGTGTTCAACGGGCGCGATCCGCTCGGAAGCAACGACTTGACGCGCTTCGCCCACTTCGTCGATTTCGCGGGCCGTGCTTTCGGCGGAGAGACGAAGAGGAAACAGGCGACCGAAAAGCCGTTCCATGTGGACCGTCCTGCATTGAACGAACGTCAATCTCGTTCGTTTAGCACCTTCTGGTCCTGATTCGCGACTGCTGCTTGACCGACGACTACGGCTTCGAAGCGGGCAACGAGTGTTTAGAGCGGCTGGAGCAACACGCGACCCTCTCCGGGTGGCGGACCATCTGGAACGTTCTGAACCGTTCGTACGCCGAGAAGTTCGCATGCTGTCTGCCGCCGCCCAACCCGCGCGGCGCCCAGAGCGGCGAGATGAGCGGTTAGGCCCCCGCACTTCTGCCCTCATTCCCCCTTCAGAGATGGGCGCGGAATTCGAGCAGCAGTTTCGCGAGCTGGTCGAACGCACCGTCGAGCGTTTGGAGCCGAAGACGATCGGCGGACGCGCGATCACGTGCGGCGAGTTCGCCGCGATGCTCGAGGCGTTGATTCGGACGTTCCGCCGTGACGTCCTGTCCCACTCTGACGACGTTCTTTAAGTGAACATGAGTTGCCGATTGTTGTTGTAAAGACTGCGTACACGCAATAAATCGGATGACATGCAGATGAACGTGTGAAGAAAAGGGCAATGGAAAGGCGTGCGCCAATCCTTTCGCTCACAAGGGGAGGCCTTCAGTTGTCGGTGGCCGTTTGGGTCGAAACCGGGCTTATTTTGTAGGTGTCCGCGAGACGAACAATAGTTACTACTACCAATTTTGCCCAATCGGACGTTGTAAGGGGTTACGGCTTTTCAAAAGTGCCTTTACCGGACGACCAAAGGGGGGACCCTGTGGTCGGACGAAATTTCTTGTGCGTTTGTGGCAAAACAACGTCTTATTTAGTGCACGCTGCCTATTTGAAACGATTCTAACGCAAAATCAGATTATTAACTCTAATTCTTATTTCTTCTCGGCAGTCGTCGCCCGCCAGCCCCAGTGGAGAGGTCATTGCGTTTGAAACTCTATGCGAGCGTTTTGTTCGGCAAATTCTTTTCTAAATAGGTTCACCGGATCCACTAGAAGCCACATGCCAAAAACCGCTCGATTTGGTATTCGTTTTCCCGCTCAAACCAGCTGTTTCATGAGCCAAAAGTCGGGACCAAAGGGGGTCGATGAACGATTTTGGTCAAAAATTTCGTCCTTAAGATTTTGGGGTCAATCGATTCCCCTCGTCAAACTACATCGTTTGCAAGCAAAAACAATGATCAGAAAGCAGAATACGGCAAAATTCGCGACTTCAAAAACGCAAAAAATCGAACCAGCGTGGAAGTCAACCGCCTTCGCCACTCGGCCACGGCGACACAACGGTGACGTCATGAAAACTTCGGCCAAAAGCCGGAAGGCGGTTTGCACGGAGAAAAACGTGGACCACAGGGGGGACCAAGCGGTCAAAATCAGCGATCTTTGACGGCGTATAGCTCCTTGGAACGGCGGTTTGGGCAAAAATGGTAGTAGTGACTTTTGTTTCTCTCGCTGAGACCTACAAAACGAGCCGGGTCTTGTCCCGAAAGGTCACGGACAACTCAAGGCCTCCCCTTGTTAGCGAGGCGGCCGTGCAGCACGAGTTCTCGCACGCCATTGGTTCGTTCGGGAGTTGGGCAGAGCTGGACGCGCTCTAGCTGGGGTTCTCGCTCATCCCAGTGGTGTTGGCCGCTCTCTTTTCTGAGGACTCTTGACTTGTCGCCGGCGAGAGATTCCGGCCTTCGGAACGAAGAAAGAAGCGACTGCTCTTTGCAGGCATCGGGCACGAGCACCAGCGACCGGACAGGTGGGCGAATGAGAGCTCCAACCACTTCGTGTGCAGACGATCGTTTGGAAGAACATGGAGGACAGCGCTCATTGGAAAGGTGAGCAAATCAGCGATCATTGGGCGGAATTCGGGGTGCTGCAGCCCAGTTCGAGCTCCATCCCGCCGATCACTACGACGTCGTGACGCCGTACGACTTCGATTCGATTCGATGAGCTTTCGGGCGTTTTTTAAGGGGTGGAAAGAGCGGTCGAACTCTTCTCATTTATTTCGTTTCAGACGGTGGGTGGGCGCTCACGCGTTGAGTGAACTGCTCGTTGTCTTTCTTTAGACACCGCCTTCTCCAAGGACGGCGTCTCGCTGACCATGAAGCGGAAGAAGGTGCCCGTCTTCTAGTGCAATGGGAGGATCAGGGACAACCGGAAGCTCTCCGAAGGTGACATCCAGAAGCTGAAGATCGTCGGCAACTGCCCGCACTTCGTGTCGCTTCAGAAGAAGCTCGAAGAGGCGGCCATACGCGAGGGGCGCAAAGAACACGACAGGAACTGGAACGAGCAGATCGAACGCGGCAAAGAAGAAGGCGGCCGCCAAGCGGAGAAATCGCAGGAATCAGCGGCGAGGCGGCTGGAAATCGCGAGAATGAGACGTGACCAACAGGTCGCGAAATAAACCAACTGTTGCATCGCAAGGTGGTCGTTGAATCGAACGTGCAGACAGCCAGGGCGAGAAGGCGGGCAGATCGTCTCGTTGGCTGCAGACAACCCAGCGGCTCACTCTCCCTCGGCTATGGACAACGAGTGAGCGTCGCGGCGAAGGAGGAAGCGTTCAACCGAGCCGTTTGCCCACCAATCGCTCGCCTCCCTTCCTGAAAACGGAAAGTGGAAAGAACCGACCGATTGGCGCCACTCGCTTCGATGCAAATTCCACCCGTTTCGCCCGGAACACGAGTGGGAAGGCGGCGGGCAGCGAGCGGCACTCAGTCGTTCTCTCCATTCGCTCTCCGCATCGGCCGGCCCCTCTCCTTTCGCTCTCCGCTCGCTCGAAGGATGAATTCGGGCCTCGTCGTCCTGTTCGTCGTCGCCTCGCTGCTCGCCGGCTTCGAGGCCGCCGATCCCCCGGCCGGCTTCAAGCAAGAGGGCAACAACGTGTGAGTCCTCCTCGCTGATCCCCCTTCTACTCCCTTCCTCGTTTGCAGCGTGTACACGGGGACTACGACCGAAGCGAAGGCCGACCTGGTGTTCACGGGCACCACGTTCGAGTCCACGTGGGTTCATCCGCCTATCGAAACGGGACCCTCACCCACGTAGGTTCTCTTTTTTCGGAACCCTTCGACCTTTCCGTTCAGGATCACGTTCAATGCAGGTACTTGTTCGAGCACGGGCGAAATCAACCCAAGTGGCAAACCGCCGTACATCAAGATCGGTGGGCTTCGTTTTCTTGCTGTTTCATCCATGCACTTGCAGATGACGAGAAACCTCTGACGTACTACTTTCCCGTCTCGATCAAAGGAATCGAAAACGACGTCACGATCTCCGGCTTCTCGCGCAGCAGTGATGCCAAGACCTTCCCGCCCTGTAAGCCGTTCAGCGACCAGGGCGACCAGCACGTGGTCAAGATTTCGATCACGCTCAAGAACCAGCTGCCAAAGCTCACGGCCATTTTCGCGAGTTCTCCCTCTCGCTGCACGTCCATCTCATCCACATTCACTGCAGAAAGGCGCCAAGATCTTCGACCCGGAAGACAACGCGGCGGGCGCCTTCGCGTCATGGAAACTGGCGCTCGTTATCACGTGAGCCCTTCTCCAGCCCTCCTCATCACTTTTCTTGTTGCAGGGGAGTCCTCCTCGTCGTCTTGCTGGTCGGCGCTTCGGTGGCCATCGGCGCCTGCTGCTGCTGCCGCAAGCGGAAGGCGGCGAAGCGCGGCAGCCGGTCGACCGCCATCGTGAACGCGCCGCTCCGTACTCCCGCCGCGGCGCTCAGCTCCAAGCGGCACACGCCCGACGGCCGCAGCAGCCGCAAGACGGCGGACGAGCAGCCGACGGCGGCGATCAAGGCGCTCTCCGGCGTGACGATCGCCCGCCCGAATGCCGCCGCCGCCGCCCCGAAAGACGCGCTGAAGACGGCCGTCGAGAAGAAGCCGGACGGGAAGGCGGCCGCGAAGCCGGGCGTCGAGAAGGCCGGCTCGAAGGAAGCGGACAAGAAGCCCGACGCCAAGAAGCAGCAGGAGGTGAGCTCTTCCTCATCCACTCGCTCATCCCATCTGCAGGACGTGCCCGCGGAGCGGCAGGACTTCTGGGCCGTTGTACGTCCTTCCTTCCATCCTCCATCGCTCGTCTCCGTCCTCTTGCAGATGCACAAGGCGAACTTCGGGCCCGAGTGGAAGGACCGCCTGGGGCACTTCGACGAGGCGAAGCGCGCCGCCTTCTTGGAGGCCGAGCGGAAGGCGGCGCTGGAGGCCGCCGCCACGCCCACGCCCCAATCGAGCAAGACGCCCGGCGAGGAGCCGAAGTGAGGGCGATTGAAGGTTCAAGGAGAGTTTCTTCTTTCGGTGTGTGCTGCGAATAAACGGTTGAAACGAGTTCCTCGAAAGGGTGTGTCGAAAGAGCGGCTCTACACACGCGATCGCTTGAAGAGGAAGCAGCTGCAAGAATAGCCTCCCAGCACGTTTACTAATCAAACAAAGGTTTTCGATGCCGTCGCTGCGATCGAGCGGATCGAAGCAGAGTGGTTGGCGCCTGTCTTTTGCCGAACTTCCTAGCGAGCATTCGGCCCGACCTTCTCTCAAAAAAGAAGAAGCGGGAAGGGGAACCGCACGCCAAAATGAGCGAACAGCCGCCCCTCTCCGCCTTCTTCGCTCTCCTCGTGCCGTTCTCCGCCCCCGTCTTCTCGAATGCCGTCGGATTCGATTGGCCCTTCAGCGGGCAGAAGAACGAGCAACTCCTGAAGATGAGCGTTGCGACGCCTCGTAAGCGAACAAAAGCCTTCTCCCCACTTAATCCCCTCTTCCCGCTTCGTCATGCGGGACGGGGGCGCGCTGAGCAACGCTTCGTTTAACCTCTGGCTCGTCCACGAGTGTTCTCTTCATCCCTCTCCTTCTTCAGGGCGAGTGGACGGGAGTTTTCCAGCAGGACGTGATCGTGAGCAGCCGGCTCCTCTTCCCCTCGGATCGAAGACGGTGGCGTGTGTTTCCAGCGGAAGCCGTCGATCAGCAGCTCCTTCTGGATTGAGGAAGCGAGTGGCCGGCTTCCCGTCGCTGCTGGACGAGTCGGCGGTCGTGTGGTCGTCTTCTTGCTCGAGCGGTGAGTTCTCGAGAGCCATCGCTTGAAGGCTGCTTCCAGTGGGCCGATCAGTTGGAGTGCTGAGCGGGGGCACGCGGCCGGCCACTCGCCGCGGCCCCTTCTGGAACTACACGCCCGAAGCGGCCCGAAGAGCAGTGGACGACGCACACAGGGGGGCAACACGAACACTCACAAATGTTCCTTCCGGTGTCCTTCGGCTCGCACGCGAGCGTCTCGCCCTTCCGCGTGATTCTCTCGTTCCAAACTCCGAGGCTCGAGCGGCCGCCTGCAGGCGTTGGGCAGGGCTTCATTGCGGCTCGAACGTCCACTTGCCGCTCACCCGCCCGCCTGACCGCCGCCGAGTACCTGGAGCGCAAGAAGGGGAGCTGCGGGGCGCGCGTTGTCCCCCTAGACGGAGAGACGATCCGTTTGCCGTCCCCCACAGCCTGCTGCTGGACTACGAGCAGCTGCGTCTCGGCTTCTCCGATCGCCTCTGACTACGGGGAAGAATAAAGAGAGGACTGATCGTTGGAGTGGATTGAAAAGGCATCCATGCACAACAAGGCCGTCTGTGCGTTTCGAAAAGACGAAGCGGGCGGTGCTAACGACGAGACCTCCGGACTCCTCGTTGATCATCGAAGAGGGCAGGCGATTCCTGGTATTCAACCCAAATGTTCCTCTGGCTTCTCCACCAAAATGCAGCCTCTCGTTGCATTCCGTTGTTTCGTCCGCATTCCGCCCGCCGTTCGTATCACGCGAACAAACAAACCGCCCGAAGTTCCCTGTCTGGAGGAAGCGGGCGGGCGGATTAGTCGGCGCCCATCCGCCGTCCATTAGCCGCCGGGAGCGGAGTGATAAGAACACACGAGTTGGTTGATCGTCTTTCATCTCGGCGGCGAGCGGGCGAGTGGAAGGAATTCGAATTCCCGGTCGTCGTTGAACTTGCCACAATTGTTGCTTCGTTCACGAGAATTCACTGCGGATTTCCTTGCGCTATTCCGACCACCCTCCGACTCGGAAGATGGCGTCGAAGGAGAAGCGGCCGTCCGTGGCGCCGCTGTTCGTCCTGCCGCCCGCCGACCGGCCGCCCGCCCGCTGCGACGCGCTCGAGCTGGACGTCCCGCCGGCCGCAGAGAAGCGGGCGCGCGCGGCGGTCGGCGACTTCCTGCGCGTCGTGGGCGCCTCGTGGCAGCTGCGCGTGGAGCTCGTCCTCATGGCCCTCGCGCTCTGCGACACCGCGCGGTAAGCGCTTGGCGGTGGGTGGGCGCTGCTGGGGCAGAGCGTGGAGATGACAGCTGGACGTCCAAACTCCAATTAGTCCTGTGGAAACCCCACGAGTCCACAAGCTAAAACGACAGAAAGCTAGCATTTTTTTGTGTTAACCACTCGACCACGCGAGCACTGATTTGCCTTTGGACTTCCAGCCGCGCTCTCTCCTCAACCGAACCGCTCGCACCTGCCCGAAACACTCCGGTGATCCCCGCCTTGTTGCAGGCTGATCGTGACGCCGGCGCTGTTGGCGGCGAAGGTGCGGCGCGCGTACGAGACGCCGCCGAACGCCTCCGCGCTCCAGTTGGCGACGTTCGTGAGCCGGCGGACGGTGCGGTGGGACGTGGACTGCGCGTTCGTGAACGTGCCGCTCGCGTGCGTGTTCACGCTCGTCTGGGGCGCGTACGCCGACCGACGAGGCCGCAAACTCCCGCTGCTGCTCGGCGTCGGCGGGATGCTCGCCGGGAACGCGGTGCACGCGCTCGTGTGCTGGCGGCGCTCCGACTGGCCGCTGGAGGCGCTCTACGCCGCCGCCCTCCTCGACGGCGCGCTCGGCGGCTTCCGGCTGGCGGTCGGCTGCGTGCACGCGCTGATGGCCGACCGCTACGGGCGGCAGCGGACGGTTCGTTTCGGGGATTGGGAGGAAGCCGAGGGTTGCTCGCATAGTCAAGTGGATTACGCGACAGACTGCACGGGGCAACATCTGTTCATGCTCATCAACCTCTGCTCAATTCGTGCTTGCAGCTCTCGACGCGGATGATCGTCGTGTACGTGGCGGCGCAGGTGGGCGAGTTCGCGGGCTCGCAGCTCGCCGACGTCGCCACGTTCGCCGCCGGCGAGGGGGCGGCGCTCGCCGTCGTCCAGGCGGTGCTCCTCGCGACGGCGCTCTTTGTCCACTTCGGCGTCCACGAGGAGGAGCGGCCGGCCGGCAGCTGCGAGTGAGTTCTCCCTCTTTCTCGCCCACCTACCGGCTGCAGACGGCTGTCGCTCGGGGAGTTGGGCCGCGCCATCGTCCGCTCCGTCGGCGAGGGCGTGCGGGTGGTGCGCGAGCGGCGACCCGACTTCCGCCGGCTGCTCCTCGGCGTGACGCTCGCGTGCGCCTTCATCCACCGGCTGAACTTCAGCGAGCAGCGGCGCCTCTTCGGCACGTACGCCCGCCTGCCGCCCTTCCGCTGGGACACCGAGCGACTCGCCCTCTGCACGACGCTGCGGCCCGTTTGGCGTGAGTTCGGAGTCGTCTGCTTGGGTCAATCTCCCGCGCTTCCCGCCGCAATCCCCCGCGTTTTCCACGCGACCATCCAAACACACGACTTCCAGCAATCAACCGGCGTGTTGCAGAAGTGGGCGGCCTCCTGTTCGGTCTGTTCGCGCTGAAGCGACGGTGGGCGTGGCGCGACTCGGCCGTCCTCGTGGTCGCCTCGCTGTCGCGCGGCGCCGACTGCCTGCTGGTGGGCGTGGCGCGCCGCTCGTGGCTGCTGGACGCCGCGCCGGCGGCGGGCGCGCTGCACGCGCTCGTGGAGCCGCTGGGCGCCGCGCTGCTCGCCGCGCTCGTCGCCCCCGAGCAGGCCGGCCGGGTGTTCGCGGCGGACGCGGTGGTCGAGCACGCCGCCCTTCTCCTGCGCACCGCCCTCCTGCAGCAAATCTTCGAGGCGACGCTCGACTGGTGGCCCGCCTGCGTGTGGTTCGTGCTCGCCGCCTCCAGCCTCCTCACCGCCTCGCTCTACGCCCTCGTCCACGTCGTCGCCACCCGCCGCGGCCTCTCGTTGTGAGGGCAGATCTCTCGGAATAAATGCATAATTCTCTGCTGCAAACGAAAGACGAAGGCGACGTCCACTTCTTTTCGTTAAAGATCGCCGATCACGCAAAAGCTGCAGCGCTTTAGCTCCTTTATTCGCCCAATCGAGCCAACAGTCCAACCGAGAACGCACATTTAGTCCCGCCGTCAATCGACGAAATGAACGCCGCCCAGCACCGATCAACGCGGCCGTCGAGCGCCCTGACGGCGAGCAGGAGGCAGAGCGCCAACACGCCCGCCGACACGCAGGCGTACACGCGTTGCCCACGGGAGCGGCGCGTGGAATGGGGCCCTGCGGCGAGCCCGATGTTGCTGTTGGAGCGGGCGGACGAACGGCGGTTGCTGCAAGCCGACCGGCCAGTCCTTCCGTCTTCCATCGAAGAGGCCGCGGGGAAGAGCGGCCCGTAGTCGCCGGCCATATCGTCTGCAACTGAATGGTGGGTGTGCGAGACCTACAGGAAGAACGCGGTGGACTGCTCCGTTCACTCGGCAGATGAGCGTATTGGGTGGTAGGGTCGAGGGTAGAACCTTGCAGTCGGGATTTGATTGGTCCCTTGCTTAGGGTTTGGGTCGGTTCGAGGAAGGCGAAAGGAGCGGACAGAATCGTACCGCGCATTGCTTCAAGCGCACCCTCTTTTCGTCAGCGAGAAAGAGCGGCGAGCAGAAAAGCAAAAGAACAGCCGAGAGATCACGTGTCTCAGCCGTCCGCCCCCGCTTGGCGCTCGCTCAAATCGACCGACCACCCCTCTCTTCAAGCACCGCTCCGACTCGACTCCCAATTGCTCTGATTTATTCACCCACGCGCAAAAGAACAACGAACGGAATTGAGCGGGAACAGCGACTGAGATTGGCGGGAAGAGAGAGTGGACACAAGTGACAGAAACGACGATGAGTATCGCCGATGGAAGAGAATGAAGGGGAGGAAGACGAGAGGTGGGCGGATCAGCAGACGAACTTCGGGAAGGCGGCCAGCGGCTCCTCGCCCTCCACGCGGGCCAAAAAGAGGCGGTGGGCGTGGACGCGCGCTTGGGCCTCGGAGTACGGCGGCCAGCGGGAGCGGCGGGCGGCGGCGATCAGGGGCCACAAGTCGGCGAGCGGCGGCGGGAGGTCCGGCGGCTTCTCGCTCCAGAACGCGCGTTTGGCGGCGAACAGCCGCTCCAACCCGCCGTCCTTGAAGGCGGCGTTGAAGTCGGCGCTGGAGACGACCGGCGAGTGGCCGAAGAACGGCAGAAGGACGTGGAAGAGGCGCTCCACATCGTCCAGCGGGGCCAGCTCCTGCAAACGAAGGAGATGAGCGGACTGGACGGCCGCTCACCTCGCAGCAATGCGCGGCTCGAGCGGAGAAGAAGGGCGATGCGCGGCCGGAGTGCGAGCGGATCGGGAGCTCTCGGGTCCTGTCGATCTCGTCGACGTCCCGCCACCGGAACGGTTGGGCGAGCCCGAAGTCGATCGCCTTCACGAGGACGCCGGAGGACGTCGGGGAGCGCGTGAGGCAGAAGTTGTTGAGCTTCACGTCGACCAGCAGGATGCCGCGCGTGTGGACGGCTTGGAGGCAGGCGAGCAGCTGGAAGCAAAGCGGGAGTGCGAGTCAAAGGAAGGAAGGGACTTACCTCGTAGACGAGCGTGCACATCGACTGCCCGCTCAGACGGGATCCGCCGCCCTTCTTCTCGACGGTCGAGAGATCGGGGCCGAGCGCTTCCATCACGAGCATGCCCTCCCGGGCGTTGATGTCGACGAACTCGCGGAAGACGGGCGCTCTCGGGCAGCCGCGGCGCGTGAGCTTGCGGAGAATCTCCGCCTAAAAGTAGTGGGGTGGAAACGGGGCAACTCACCTCTTGACGGAGGGCGCGCTCGCGGTCCTTCTTCTCCTCTTCGCCCTTGCACCGGCGACGACCTTACCACGCACTCGCCGTGGTGCACGTCTTGAAGCTTCATCGCGGCCCCTGCAAACGGAGGGATGAGTGAGCAGAAGGGAGCAAGGAGGACTTGCCGAAGGAGCCCGACCCGATTTTGTCCATGATCGTGTACCGCCACTCAGGGCAGTAGAAGGGCAGGCAGGTTCCGGACGGGAGGAAGGCGGCCGGCCAGGGCATCGCTTCTTCTCACGTGTGTGTTGGCAGAACGCGGAAAGAATAGAGGAGTGGGAGACGCGCGGAGGGAACTCAACGGGTGTTTCGACAAAACCGTGGAGTTGTCGGCAACTGGAAAAGTGAATAAGTCGGCGGAAAGTCGCGGGAGTTCGAAACGGTGACAATTGCGAAATCACGAACTTTCGGCCAGGAATCCCGTCGAAATCCACGAGTTCACGGCGGCAAGTCCCGTCCACTCGTCGGCGATCCGAATCGCCCACATTTCGTCCCAAAATCCTCGCGAATTCGACCGAAATCCGCCCGAAAGGGGCCTTTCCACTGCGAGAAGAGAACGCGGCCGCCCGCACGCAACAAACGGGCGTGGCGACGGAGAGTCGAGGCGGAAAACGGCCGGCCGGGCGTCGCGATGACTCACGGCGGCGAGCCGGTTTCTCACCGCTGCCGAGAACACGGGGTTCTTTCGGTTTTTACCCGCTTCCGTTCGAGCGGCTACTTGATTCGATCCGTTCTGTTTCTGGTCGCTGTATCGGGGCGGCCCGCCGAGAGATGATCGAAAGGCGAGGAGAAGCAGGCAGCCACGCACCGCGAGTGACTCAAGCGACAACCGAATACGGGGCGCACGCAACATGGAAGGCATTCAGCTGCAAACGACGCCCCCCGAGTCAGACCAGACGCACGAGTCGAGCAAGGAGGCGTGATGGCAGGGCGGCGAGCGGAATTATCGCAATTTGCACCCAGCGCGCGATGGAAGCTCGACCGGGGCCTCAAGTTGTTCTCATCAATTAGAACTTGAGAGTGAAAAGACGAAGATGTTCGGCGTAGAAACCCATCCCCGTCTCAACAACCCTCACTCTCCAGCGGAATCAGTCCATTCTAACAGCAAAGCGAGCGAGTCGTCGCGCAATTCGCGAACGCCACCCGCAGGCGGCTTCCAGCGGGGGAGCGGCCGACGGTCAGTCGCTCTCTTTGTTGCTCGTCGCGAGCGGTCGGCTCATTCCCGCTCTCCTTCTCGCCGCCCGACTGCGAGGCGAGCGGTCGCTCCCGGCTGTTCGGCGAAGACGCTTCTCGTGGACTGGCGACGGCGATCATTCCAACGTTTGGGGATGTGCCGCCAAGAAGAGGAACACCTCCAGTACGTTGAGGATGCTGTCGTCCGCTGTGTGAGTTCTTTGTTCTTACGTTGTCCGTCTAACCCACTCGTTCATTTCAGTCGGGTTTGTGGACGAAGACGAGGACTTCGACCACGAAAGGACTCGCGATTCGTGTGAAGGCGAAGTGCGACGACAATCAAGCTCCAACAGACCAACGGAGACGAACCTCCGCACAGGCTGTTCTCGACCAGCCGTGCGTTCAAGTTCGGATTGAACTGCCCGCTCTTCCCCCGTACTCTCGTCGAGCTCTCTGGTCGGTTCTTTCGCTCAATCATCTCGTTCACCAACTGCTTGCAGGCGGACGCGTCTTTGAGTCGATCGGCAACGACCTCCGTTGTCTCTGGGACTGGACGAGCGACACTGCTCGTTCGGGCGATCCCCCGCCTCTTCACGCCCCGTCTCGTCCAGTGGCACCCGACACGCAAACGGTTGCGACGCTCACATCCAGCAGTTGTGAGTGCTCTCCTCGATTCTACAACACTCCTCCTTTTAGTTCAAGGCGCCGTGTTTCGTCGGTAAACTCTCGGATTCGAAGGGCAATCGATCAGGTTTGGGTCCTCCACTCACCAATTTCTTCATCCCCTCTGTCCTTTAGCCTCGCTTCCGTGATGGACGGCTTGCGAGCCGTCGCGCGAAAAAACGCCAAGACTGCCTGCTCGAACGAAGAAGGCCATCGGAGACCTCCAAACGTTGTGCCCGTGGTGAAGCTCGGTGGCGGTTGCGAACGCGATCGCCAATCAACTGCGCGTGCTCGAAAGCGGCAACGACAAGCTTCCACTCCAACGGTCTGTCGTCTTCCTCTTCTTCCTGTTCACTCATCGCTCTTCTTGCAGGTGGGACGCGGGGAAGCCGTTTGGGATTCGATTGCGAAGAGATGAATCCGCCCTGTCTGTCCTTTGCTTGCGTTGATGTGTGGTGAATAAACAGCCGAGTAAACTGCCGAGTAGCTTGCTATTTGCTTGCCGTTGGCATCTGTTCGTGGTGGGAGCGGCCATGATGACTTCTCTCGTCACTTCGACCAAACATGTCCGTGCGAAACCCGCTTGCATTGGCTGTGTGCTGGCCGGCCGTCTGCCGCTATTTCTTTGCTGGAGCGTGCCGTAATGTGGGCTCACTTGAGGCGACCGCTGATCGACGAGAATTCGAGAAGTCGGCCGCTTGCACTTGCTTTGTGTGCGTGGAGCAGCAGAAGCCGGGCATCCTGCGCACCGTTTTCGTCCGCAGGGCTCTTGTTCGTCGCCCACAAAGAAGCGACCAGCCGCCAATCGATTCGGTTGAAACCGTGAACGAGTGGAAAGCGGAAAGGCAGGAGGCCGCAACTCAATGCTCACCTTTCGTTCTTTCTGTTCGTCGACCAGGCAAGTCCACAAGGAAGTTTATTTGGATCTAACCAAAGTCAACCAAATGGGTTAAACACAAAGAAACACACGGAAGAGATGGAAGGAATGGGCGTCTTGCAGCCCCGAAGCGAACGACCGACCGCTCACCAGTAGGCGGCCGCTCCGACGAGCGCGACGATCAGGCGGCAACGAGCGATTTGGCTGCAGAACCTCAAGATCAAACAGATGAAAGAATAGGCACAACTACTTCTCACTCCTGCTCGTCGTCTCTTCCACTTGCGGCCGCTCGCTCGTCGCCGAAGTCGAAGCGGGCGTGCATGGCGCCGTCGTCCTCTCCGCGGGCATCCCGGCCGCCTACTCGCCGAACTCCCGGTTTCCTTTAATGGTGCTCTAAACTCCACTAATTGATTCAAGCGACCAATGGTGCGCACGTGAACGAAGAAGACGTCCGCCGGGCCGCTCCGCGCGAACCGAACGGTCGTTGCGGAGCGAGCGGCATGTGCAAAAGCGCGCTTATTCGTGGAACGCCCAGTCCAACACTCCGCGCGCGGCCCACAACTCCAGCGATGCGGAGGGACCGTCCAGCTGCCCGCCGCCTTCAAATCGGGAGGAATTCGAGGGGGAGAGCGAAAGAACTCACCGATTCACGTCCGCCCGTTCTCGAGGACCTCCCACCGCAGCGAGCACTCGGCGTTGAGCGTCAACTCGAAGCTGCAAGCAAGAGGGATGAGAGGAGGAAAAGGGGAGGTCGTGCCTGTTGTTGGGCGAGAGTTGGGCGAACAGCTGGAGATCCTCTGCGCGGTTCCACTGAACGGCGATCGTTATGTACTCGCAGTTCTCCAGGTAGCTGATTAAAGAGGTCGATTAGACGAGGAGGTTCCGTGGAGCATTCACAAGCGGTCCCGGTCCCCGTGAACACACGAATCAAACGTCGTGTTGCGCCGATCGAAGAGGAACCGGCCGGCCGACGACAACGGGACTTCGAGCAGCAGCACGAACAGGAGGGTGGGTAGAGCGCGCATTTCGTTGACGGGGAAGCGGAGAATAGGAAGCAGAAAGACCGTTCTGTTGCTCATTCGACTGTCCCGAGCGGCATCACAACAACGCGAATCCTCCGCGAAAAGAAAGCGCTTGCCGCCGGAAGTGATTCAGCGACCGTCGCCGCTCTCGGCGTTCCGTTCCTGCTGGTTACGTCCGCCGCTCGGATTCATTCGCACGATTCCGCCTCGATACGAACTCGCTTTCTTGGCTGACCGCTGCAATGATCCAATGGTTAGACCTCTGCCTGACTTGATGTAAGAGCGCACACACGAATCGGCAAATGGGTTCGTTAGAACGCCCAGAAATGAAGCGTTTACCAACCGCATAAACGACTAAACGAACTCTCGGCCGAACGGAATTGCAGCGTAGAATTTGCATCTGAACCACCCTTTTCTGCCGCTATAAGCTGCCGATCGGTCGCTCTCTCCACTGCTCCCCTCCGTCCGCGATGCCGCGCCACTCACTGCTGGTCGTCCTGCTCGCCGCCCTCCTCCTCCAACGAGCGGCGGCCATCAAGTGCTTCGCGGGCGGCGCGGAGACCGACCGCGTCCTCTACGACTGCGCGTGCTGCACGAAGCGGACGCTCTTCGGGGGCGCCGTCAAACGCGCGTGCACCTTCGGGGAGGACGAGTGAGTGCCCGCCTTTCGCCCACTCATCCTTTCATTCGTTCGCTCGTTGCAGGTGTTTCGGCTGCGCGCACACGGGCGACAACCTTTCGGTGTGCGCGTGCAGCACGAACCTCTGCAACGCGGCAACCCTCTCGGCGCTCTCGACGCTCGTCGCTGCTTTCGCCCTCCTGATCGAACTGACCGCCTGCTGGCCGTGAAGCTGCGGACGTCCACTCACTCCTCCTCGTTCTGCAGGAATAAACGCTTCTTTCCGTTACCTTGCTGCTGCCAAACCATTTGAACCAAGAGGGGGTTCTGTTGTGTGAGCGAACGAAATCCACGCACTCCTTTCCTGGCTCCAATTGCCACCCCGCTTGATCGTTTATTCACGAGAATAGAAGGCGACTGATTGACGGGGTTGTGAAAAAAAATCGCCGATTTGTCGACGTCGAACTTCGTGCAAAACGTCCACTGGAACGGGATGCCGAGGACGTAGGGGACGACGGTCGAGACCTCGAACGCCACCGCACACTTTCCGTCGTCCAGCTGCAGCTGAAAGAAGCGAGCGAGTGGAAGTGAGTGGACGGAAAAGAGGGGACGGACGTCGACGATGTAGTTGGTGGACGGAACGGCCAGCTGGACGCCGCCGATCGCAAACACAAAGTCGTCAAAGTTGCCCGCTATCCCGAGCAAAACTCCGCTTCTTCTCTCCGCATCGATTCGAGAGGCACTCCGCTCACCGGCCGCTCGCTCGCTTCTCGCCGCCGTCCGTCGGTTCTTCTCGCTTCCGCCGGCCGCCGAAATGCCCGAGAACGACTGGATGGACACGAGCAGCCTGCTGATCGAGGAGGTGCGCCTGCAGCCGTGCCTCTACGACCGCTCCCTTTGGCGCTACCGCGACCGCGAGTCGAAGCGGCCGCTGTGGGAGGCGATCGCCCGGAAGGTCGGCTTTCGACGTGAGTTCCCCGTCTCTCTTCGTTACTCTCGTGTGTTTGCAGACGGTCGGGACGCAAAGATGAAGTGGAACTACCTGCGCGGCCACTACGCGACGCTCCTCCGCCGCATGGCCGAGGCGCGCGCGGAACAGGAGCGCGAGCAGGACGCCTCGCCCTCGCCCGTGCCGCCGAACTGGGCCCACTTCGAGCAGATGGCCTTCTTGCGGCCGTTCGTCAAGAAGAAGGGAGCGGAGGACGAGTGGGCGTCTTCTTTTCGTCCTCCACTCACTCCCCTCTTTTCAGTGCCCCCGATCACTCGCAAGAAGGCGCCGTTCCCGACGACTTCGAGCTGCACGGCTTCGTCGCGTACCTCAGCCACCGCCTCGCCGAACTGCCGCTCAAGCAGCGACGGGCCGCCGAGCTCAAGATCGTCGAGCTCCTCAACGAGCAGGAGGAGGACGCCGCTCAGCCCGCCGATTGACTCGAGCGGATCGTGTGGAGGCTTCCCTTTCGTTTATTCGAAATAAATCTTCTGTTGCAACCCACGGGGTGGTCTTCAAACAAAAAAGCGGCGGTCTCAGCGGCGTCAAGAGTCTCTCGCGGCTTCCTGCCTGCGGCAGGAGGCGCAAAACCCGCGCCCAGTCAGGGCCGTCGGTCGCGTTCCGCCGCTTGGAAGGCGGCCATCAGGAACGCGAAGCGGACGAGCATTTCGGGCGGGAGCAGGCGGAAGGGGAGTGGGAGACGCGACGGCGAACAGAAACCGAAATGGCGGCCGCCGCTCTTTTCGCCGCTCTTCGGCATTGCGCCGCTCAAAGCAGGCGGTTGTTTCGCAAAAGAGAAGTGCGCAATCGAGAGGCGCTTTGTCTCGTTGCAGCCTCTTCTTGTTCTTTCAACGGCGTTCCGGCTGATCCGAAGTGCGAAACGAAAGCGGGTGGCAACTTCGAGGGTCCTCTTCTTCGTCTTTCCGCATTTCAGTGTGCTGTATTTTTCTTCTGACGGTCTTTCCTTGGCCGCGTGTTCTGAATGCGGTCTGTGTCGCGTCGAGACCGAAGAATCCGATTTCTCGAACGGGATCCAATCGGTGGAAAAAGAACCCGATTGCTCGATACGGCTTTATTCGTGGCCGATCAAACGAAGACAAACGGCAAATGGAAGCTGACCAGTTGCATTGTCAAAACACTTGTTACTTCCCAGTGCGCAGACGTTTGGTCACGAATGCGGCGTTTGTTCCGCTTCCGTAATGAACTACACACGAACGGTCGTTTGTTCAACGACCAGCCGCTTTGATCGCCTCGTAGAGCGGCCATTCGAATCGCGGGACGACAAGAAAGTAATCGTTCGGGGCGAGAGTAGCCAAGAAGTGGACTGGAAGTTGGCAGTCGCCTGGTCGTGCGAACGGCAAAAGAACGGTCAGAAATCAGCCGAGGGCAAACGAGAAGACCAGCGACAAGCGGACGATTGACGGCCGCAAAGGATCGAAGTGAAGGGGGCGCTTTGCCGTCGAAAGCGGCTTCTGTCTGTTTGGAATGTCGGACGTTTTTACTGCGAGCGGGGTAGCCCAGTGGAATTTGCATCGGAAACCGGTCATTTGGGCGGGTATAAAAGGCGGACAGCTCCCGCGATATCCCCTTCCAGCCACTCGTCTCTCCGCACTCACTCCTCGCCGCTGCCCGTCCGTGATGCCCCGCTCCTTGCCGCTCTTCCTTCTCTCCGGCCTCCTCGGACTGCTGCTCGTCGGACAGCAGGTGGGAGCGCTCAAGTGCTACACGAACGACGACCGGACCACGACGGCGGAGGGATGCGCCTGCTGCGGGAAGGACACCGACCGTGATCCGACTGGCCTGGGGCGTTGGTGCGTGACGAACTTCACTGAAGAAGCGTGAGTTTCGGCCGTCTTCTTCCCTTCTTCATCCCCTCCTTTCAGATGTCGCCAAGAAGAATGCGCGCCCAAAGGGCAAGACAGCGCCGTCCTGTGTTTCTGCAAAGACCGCGACCTCTGCAACTCCTCGGCCGCCTATGCTCTCTCGCTGGTCGTCGTTGGCGGCGCCCTCGTCCTCCAACTGATCACCCGCTGAATCCGTGGGCAGCCATTCGACTCACTCACTTCCACTTGCCTGTCTGTCCGAATAAACACTTTCTTTCGCTCTTCGGCTCGCTCGATTTGTTCCCCGGCGGTGGGCGAACTCGCAAAATTTCCATCCGAGCGTCGACTCGGAGCCGGGAGCCCACATGTGACGAGCACGGGGCGCAACCTTCCGCTCAGTCCGTCGCGGTAGTCAGCCGCCGACGATGACGGCCGAGCGCCAAACCTCATCGGTGTCCGACCGATGGCAAACGCGGGTGGGAGCCCGCGGGGTCGGCTCCGCCGAAACCGAAATTAACGGAGCGAAGAGCCGCTTTCCCCCATTCTTCCAGCGAGCGACCAATGGGCGCGGCCCGTTCGAGCCGTCAGCCACCCTCTTCGCGTCCCTCTCTTTCTGTCGCTGCGTACAAGGCTCTTTCCGGGGAGAACGTTCCTTCCGCTTTGGGCCTTTCGAGTCCGCGAGTCAAGCCGTAATCGTCGACGAGTGGCGATGCAAACAGGAACGGCCGCCTTTGGACAACAACGATCACAAAGGTTTTCTTACCAAAGATATCGCATTGCATACGGTCGTTTGCATTCAAAAGTGTTCATTCCTGTGGGTCAAAGCGGAAAGACCAGCCTATCGGTCGCTCCCATTCATTCCCCTCTCCCACTGGTCCGCTTGCCCGTCATGTCCCGCCCCTCACTTCTGTTCGTCCTGCTCGCCGCCCTCCTCTTCTACCGACAAGTGGACGCGACCGTGTGCTACGTGGGCGGCAGCAACCTGACGGCCGAACCGCCGCAACGCGGCTGCTCGTGCTGCACGAAGATGATCGCCGCGGGCGCCGTGACGCAACGCCGTTGTGTCGTCGGAAACGGAACGTGAGTCCCGCCTTCGCCGCCCATTTCTCCTCGTTCTTGCAGGTGCTCCGGCTGCGCGCACACGGGCGACGGCCTCGCGGAGTGCGCGTGCAACGACCGCGATCTCTGCACCTCCTCGGCCGCCTCTGCGCTTTCGCTGGTTCTTGCTGCCGGCTTGTTCGTGCTCCAACAGGCCGCTCTTTGATCGTGAAGCCGCGGACGTCCACTCACTTTTCCGTCCTCTGTCCAAATGAACACGCTCCTTTTTTCTATTGCTCGCCCTCCATACAACTTCGTCTGCTGAGTCCAAAGGAAACGTTAACGACTGGAGCCCTCTACAAAAGAAGAGAAGATCGAACACCTGCTCGTTCACGATGGCCGAACGTGTGGACTCGGCCGGAGACGGGCGGCTGCTTCCAGTTTGTCGGGGCCGAGAAACGTACGATCGGTGCGAAAGTTGCACAAGCGAACAACTGTGCGCTCCGTCCGCCTCCTTGCTGTTCGAAATTTGCGGGCGGCTCTGGGCGGCACACTGGATACCCACTCTTATCTCGCTTGTTTCGTTCGGCTAGTTGGTGGACGAAAAGCCAACAAACACCGTTGAAATCTCGCCTCTCGCCAATGATCATTGCTTACATGAATGTCTCGATGCGGCACGGGTAGAGGACCGGAGGGGAGCGCTGTGAACCGCGCATCACAATGGTCGATAGCGATTAGTCCGGTGGAACACGAGAGAAGGCGGCTTCGTGGGAGGTTCAGCAGGCGTCCGAAAGCTTTCACTCTCGCCCTGTGGGCGGCTGCTCGACGGGACGAGGCGAGAAGGCGTTCCGTGCATTCCGACCGCCGGCTTATCGCCGCCTCCAACGCAATACAAAGTCCACACTCGACTGCAACGAAATGGACGGTTCGGATGGCTGTTGGTCGTCGATCTTCCGCAACACTCCTTCTGGCTGGAGCAGTGGACGCCTGGTCAATGGCATGCGGGAGATCGCCCGCTCGTCCAATCGTTCACAGTCGACTGACAACTCACTCGCATCACAACTGCCGCCATGTTCATCGGTCCTGCTTTTCTTTTGAGCGAGATGCGATGCGCGGTACAGAGAAGCCGACGGCCAGAAAAGTCTCCTCATTCCTTCGGCTAGGTGATTTCTATTCGTTGACGAGCGCTCGAAGCATGCGCGCTTTTGGACACACTGGAACGATCGACCGCTTACAGCAGCCGTTCGTCAAGACACCCACGACATCCTTCTGATGATTGAATCGATGCTTACGGAAAACGGGCAAACCGGTTGCTCTCTGGCATGTTTCCGTTCGGCTCGGCCCCCGCACACCACCGCCCACCGCCGGCGAAACGGGTGATAAGCCAGAGGAGACGCCGCCAAACAACAGAAATTAATGGACGGAGTCGAAAGTGCGCTAATGAAGGCCGATCGTTTGAGGTGTGGCTGTACTTCGGCCTGCGGCTGGAAAGCTCAATTTAAAGACGGTCAGCGGCCACCAGACCGCACTCACACTCACGATCGAATTCCTCCACGATGAAGTCCCTCCTTCTTCTCGTCGCTCTGCTCATCTTCGGGCAGTCGGCAGTCGTCTCTCCTCGATCCCAAACCAAGAGCTTCTCGTTGACGGGCAAACTGCACCGCCGCATGGCCGACGACCTGCTCGTCTACCAGCAACAACAACGAGCCGCCCACCCGCACGAGAACTTCCAGCCGGAATATCCGGGTACCCCCACTCACTATAAAGAGCAATTAATTGCCGTTTAGACGAGCTTCTGATCGCGAGTGTTTCGATCAACAAGACCAGTACGTTTCCACCTGCTTTTCTTGGCTATCTGAATGCCTGCTTGTAGGCCAAAACTTTGCGGTGTCGATCGAAACGAACGCCGACCTGCTCTTCTTCTTGAACTCCACCTACCCGACCCTGCAGCCCGGCCAACCCACCTACGACCCGCAGTAAGCCGAGCGGTGTAGTTGTCTCAAAGTATTAGTTCTTTGTTCGATCGACCTAAATCACAAACTTGCCTTAGATAGTGAAACTACTGTTACGCCCCTCTCAAACCTTCAAGTTGTTTAGAGCTTCCGGCGGCGTCGAAACGCACCGCTTTTCGGGAGCAGCCGGCGAACACAGCGTCACGGGCCAAGGCTACGCGGACGTCGTGAAGGTGGGTGCTCGAGAGAACACTCCGTTAAATTGTTTAGTTCGGCGACATGGCCGTGTGGGACCAATCGTTCGCCGCGATCGTCAACTGCGACGGCTACGACCCGCCGTGTGGGCTTCGACGGAGTGCTCGGATTGGCCTGGTAGGTGAGTAGTCAACAGAATAATCATTCAATTATCGTGTTTAGGGATCCGGTCGGCAAGGACGTCGTAATCCATCGATCTACCGAATATCTGACCACCTAATACCATTCTTTAGCCTCCGTCGCCTCTTTCGAGCCCGATTCTGAACCTCTTCGCTGCTCGGCCGGCTTCGGATCGCTTCTACGTCCAGTGGCTGCAGCAGGGCACAGACGGGGGGCAGCGAGAACTCGCGTGGGAGATTTCGTTCGGCAGCAACGTCGAGGGCGGCTGCGTCGAACAGCCGCTTGCTTCCGCCGGCCTCTCTTTGAGCAGCGCCTGGGTAACGCTGGGCTTCCGCTTGTGCGCCTTCGGCTTCGGGAAGCAGCAGCTGGACGGCGACTTTGCGGTGGGGACAGCGGGTGAGCTGTTTGGTGAATTCGGGAAAGTGGTCGGAGGAACTGTGAATCTACTGCTGCTCGGCGGCCAATAATGAACTAAACACAGGCGAACGCTACCAGAGGTAAACACCCGCTTCAATCCTTCTTTCTCACCCCGTGTTCGCTCTAACGCCCGCCGCCGTTCAGAACGGCCGTCATCCAACTCGACTCCAGCGCCTTCGGGGCCGTCCACGCAATAATTCAGCCGGATTACGACTTCGATCGCGGCGTGTACAAGACCGCCTGCTCGAATGCGGGCGTCTTCGACGACTTCGTGTTCACGATCGGCGGGAAGCAGCTGGCCGTTCCGTCCACCAACTACATCGTCGACGTTCGTCCTCTTCTTTCTTTCCGCTCACTCCCATTCGTTCGCTTCCTTCAGCTCGGCCTCGGCAACGGAAGCTGCGTGCTGGCCGTCGAGATCGCGACCAACTACCCGTTCGTCTTGGGCACCCCCTTCCAGTGGACTTTCTGCACGAAGTTCGACGTCGACAACACGCTGATTTCGTTCCACAATGTCGTCAATTGATCGCCTTCAATCCCGCTGAATTCGGTCTCGATTAACGAAACGCTAAACACTCAAGCATGCGCAAAGATGAGAGCGGCTAGTGAGCGGAGAGCGGACGAACCGATCGCGAATCCGATCTCGACGACCGCCGCGGAAGAGCCGCGGAAGAGCAGCTGGCGGTGGGGGCGAGTGGATTGTCGACGAGCTCGTGCTCACGATCAGTTCTTCCGGCTGGAGTTGGCGGACGGACGAATCGAACGCCCTTGCAGGCCGCAGAGCTCGCACTCGGCTGGCAGCTGGACGGCGAGCAAGTGACCTTCGAATTCCCCAACCTGAATCGATTGATCGACTGCTTCCAGCCTTTTGGAAACACTGGGCGGAATCGTCGGATTGGGGCCGAGTAGAAGGAACCTCGTCTTTCGTCCTTCAAGCCTTCCGCAAGCGAGTGATCTCCGCTCCCGTCGAGACGGTCGTGCACTACGCGGAGCAAAGCGGCTGGTCGCTGCGGGTGGACGAGGGCGAGCTCTCTTCTCAAGGCATAAACGACAAGAAAGCGTCCGTCTTTCGCTTCAAACAGCCACTGCTTTGTTGTTGGGTGTTCCTTCTAAACGGCGCCTACTTTTGCTTCGGAATTCAGGCGGGTGGTCGCAGCTGGAGAAGATGAACGACTAGTCTGCTCTAAATAAACGGGCATCTCTCGGTCATTTCGGCAGCTTCGTTCAGAAAAACTCCCCAGCAAACAAGATCCTCTCTTTATCCTCTTCGCTTGCAAGCTCGACTCGTGGCGGTTAATTTGGAGCGTGAGGAAAGGTGAAAGCAATGGCAGTAAATTCAGTTCGAGCGTGCTCTGTCCGCGCTCTCGTTTCGCTTTGTTTCTTCGGCGTGCGCTCTTCTGCCCCGGCGTGTGGCCCCGCTTCGTCTGCTCGTTCGACTTACTGCCGGTCTCGCCCGCATTGCGGCATCGGCAGAAGTCGATTGTTTGCGGAAGGTTTTGCGAGAAAAGTGTGCAATTAAGAGGCGACTCGGCGCGGTTCGTTGCCGTCGATGCGATCCGCTCGTTTTTCGCTCGAACCGCGGTCTCGTCCTCTGCTCGTCGACGATCGACCGCGAGTTCAAGGAGAGGGCGAGCGGCTAAGAATTCCCTTGGCCTTCTTCCCATTGGCTGGAGTTCGTGGTGGAATGCGAAAAAGGAAGCGGATCGTCAATCCTGCCGCCCACTTGGGCGCTGTTTTGGGCGAATTGAAACCACCCGCCCACTGCTCTCACATCTTCGTTCAATCGGCGACGACCGGCGAGTGAACGAAGAGCGGCAGCTACACGGAGAAGGCCGCCAAACTGCTCAACGAACAACCCTCGTCGTGATCGAAATCCAAAGAGAATCGCGCATTTAACTTCATTCTTCTTCAAACAACAACACTACAGTCAACAGCAACAATCGAGCACTCGTGCATCAACGACAAACAAACAATCAAACGGCGGCAGTCAAATCAACTGGATTCTTGTCCCTTCCACTCGGTGAGCGGCTCACTTCTCGTCCAACTGCGGCGGCTTTGCGGCGAGCGGCGGGGTCGACTTGCCGCTGCGGGCGGACTTGCGGGACTCGCGGCTCGTTTGGAGCGGCTCGTGGCTCGCCGTCGGCTGCGGGTTCTCCTCGCTGCAACAACCGCGCGGTTAGAAGAAGGCGCGGGAAGTGGAGACTCACAAGGGATCGCACGGCGAGCGGCTGGACGAGCGGCGAGAAGCCGACCGACGGCGAGAGGGCGATCGACGGCTGCGAGAAGCCGAGCGGGAGCGGCTGGAGCGGCGGGAGCGGCGCGAACGAGCGGCCGTCATCCCGGTCGACGCCTGCAACAAACGAGTGAGTGAACGGAAGAAAAGAGGAGGACTCACTTCGGCGGGCGACTCGGCGGCCGTCTGGGCGGCGCGTTCGACGTCCTCGCACTCGGCCTGCGCGGAGCGGATCCGCGCGGCGGTCATCGCGCGCACGCCGGGGAGCCGGTTGACGGCGAGCTACAAGCGGAAGGAAGAAGTCGGCGGCAAGGACGGCCGCCCGCTCACCTCCTCCAAGCTGTACGGATGGGCGGCCTGGATCGCCTGCAGCGCCTGCTTGACGGGCAGCATCGTGGAACGCGCCTCCGCTTCAACGACCCAACATCGCCACTGGACGAGCGCAACGACCTCGACGGGCGTGCGGGCGGGCAGCGCGGGCATGCGGCCCTTGCGGATCCACGTGGCAATTTTTTTGTCGGGCCAATCGGGCCACGGCTTGTCGCCGTCACCGAAGATCTCGTAGAGGAGGACGCCGAACGCCCACACGTCGGCTTTCGGCGAGAAGATAGCGGGGCGCTGGAGTGTCGGGCGCCATCCAGCGGCAAGGGAAGTGGTCTTTCCCGATGTCCTCCAGTCGCCGCTCGCCACCGATCACGCGCGAGAGCCCGAAGTCGGCGATCTTCACCGCGCCGTGGCGGTCGATGAGGCAGTTGCGGGCGGCGAGATCCCGGTGAACGATCTTCCTGCAGGCGAGCGGTGGAGTGAGGGACGAGCGAACAGAAGAAACTCACTTCAGGTGCAAGTAGACCATCCCGTTGGCCGCCTCCACCGAGAACTTGACCCGTTCGGCTGTCGAGATGACGGGGCCCCACTTGAGGAGAAGCGAGAGCAGCGAGCCGCCCGGGCACAGCTCGAGGAGGACGATCACCGGCGGCTGCTCGCACGCCATCCCGTAGAACTGAACGGCCGAATGTGGGGTTAAAAGAGCACACCTGCACGGGACTCGCCTGGATGACGTTCACGTGCCGCACCTCCAGCATCAGTTGGCCCTCCGTGAGGAGCATGTCGCGCGCGGCGGCCACCTGCCGGTCCTCGTCCGACTTGCGCCCGTCCGTGTCGCGGCACACCTTCACAGCCACAACCTTGCCGTTCCAGCGGCCCTGATAGACCACACAGAAGTTGCCCTCGCCTGCAAACACAAGGGATGAAGGAGGAAGGAGGGGAGGGAGGAGAGGGAGCACCGAGTCGGTCCTGCGTGTTGTACGCGATGTCGCGCCGGTCCACCTGCCAGCGGGGCTTCGCGCACGGCCGCTGCAGCCGGAACACGTGCCCGTGGATCTTTAGGTCGTTGGTCGCGTAGAAGGCGATCATTTCCGCGAGCGACGGGAAGCCTTTCGCGTCGGGCTGCAAGCGGAAGGCAGTGAGCTGTGGAATGAGGCGATCGGGACTCACGCCCGGCAGCACCGTCCAGTGGGCGTTGCGCGGACACCAGCGGATGGTCACGTGGTGGATGCGGGCGTCCGCCCGGACCGCGAGCACGAACTTGCAGTCGCCCTTCTTTCCTTTCGCGCGCACCGCGAACTGCCCGTTGGAGGTGAGGAGCGGCTGCAACGAGCGAAGTGAATGGAAGGAGCTGGCGAAAGAAACTGGTGGAAGTGGAGGAGAAGAAGAAAACGAACCTCGACAGCGCCGCGACCCATGAGCCCCACGTACCACTCCTGGTCCTCCAGCCGGGCGCGCCGTACGACGGCCTCCGTCTGCCGCTCGGTGGGCTCCGGCTTCGTGCGGGCGTCCCGCGTGTCGCCGGTCGCCTTCTCGCCGGTCGTCTGCTTGTCCATGGGCGCCATTTCAGAGTGGAGTGGAGAGCGGGGATCTGGAAGCGGCGGGTGAAAAGAACGATGGAAATCGGACGACCGAACACAAAACACGCAGAGCCAAAGACCCGAGGAAAAGGCGGCGGACCCACGAAACGACCGACCGCTCCGAAACGCGACCGCCCGATTTTTCGGGAAGGCGGCGGGCTTGTCGGCGGCCCCTTTCGGGCGGGCGGGCGGGCCGGGCAGCACACCACTCTTCCGTCTTTTTGGGGCAGCCGGGCGGGCAGGCGGTCGGCCTGTGTGTACGCCCTCCTCTTTCCGAAAAGGCGGCGGGCAGTCGATCCACTCGTTTCGTCCGTTTTGAGCCGCCAGCCGACGAACGAGAGGGTGGCGGCAGTCGATCGAAAAGCGGGAAGAAGTCACGGCCGATGCAGTCAGCAGGAAGGCGAGAACGTTTGTCTGCATGCTTCAACAAACAGCCGGCACTTCTTTTTACTTTCGCAGGGATCGGCAAGCCGCAGGGCAATCACACAAACGATATCCCGTCAACCATCGTCGAGTGGGTCGGCTTGACAATCTTCTTGATGCAAATTCCACTGTTTTCGCCCGGCAGTCGAGTGCAAATGCGAACGGAGCTCACTCGTTCTCTCCATCTGCTCTCCGAATCGGTCGACTTTTCCTTCCGCTCTCCGTTTGCTCGAAGGATGAAGTCGGGCGTCTTCGTCTTGCTCGTCGTCGCCTCGCTGTTCGCCGGCTTGGAGGGAGCGCACCCGCCCGCCGGCTTCAAGCAAGAGGGCAACAACGTGTGAGTCGCCTCCGCTCATCCCTCTTCTACTCACCTCCTTGTTTGCAGCGTGTACACAGGCAGCGAAAAAGATGCGAAGGCCGAGTTGGTGTTCGCAAGCAAAACTTTCGAGTTCACCTGGGAACACCCCAAACGAGATCCGGCTGTGGTTTCTCTGTGAATAATTAACTGCTTCTGGCCGCGTTATCTCTTCGTTCAGGATCGAAGTGAAAGTGGGCTCATGTTTTATCAAAGGTTCAATCACTGTTAGCAAGAGCCTCGCCTACATCTTGACTGGTCAGTTTTTGAATCTCAATTTTACTGCTTTGGTTTGACTTGCAGGCAGCAGCAGCCGGTACGACCTTCCCGTTACGATCAAAGGGACCGAAAGCGACGTCACGATCTCCGGCGGTCCGGGGAGTGTCGCGGCGAACAAGACCGACTGCCATCCGTTCGGTGAAGAAGGGGGCCAGCAAGCCGTAAAGATCTCGATCATGCTCGAGAATGAGCTGCCCAAGCGGTCGGCCGTCTTCGTGAGTTATCGTGCTTTCGGCATTCCTAAACGCCCGTTGCAGAAAGGCGCCAAGATCTTCGAAGCGAGCGGCGAGGCGGTCGGAGCCTTGGCGTCGTGGCAGCTCGCCCTTATCGTCGTGTGAATTTTCTCCTTCTTCCTCCTCCTTACATCACTCTCTTCTTGTTGCAGGGGAGCCGTCCTTCTTGCCGTCTTGCTGATCGGAGTCTCGGCGATTGTTGGCGGCCTCTGTTGTTGCCGAAAGCGGAAGGCGAAGAAGGGGGCGGCCAACCCCCCGGCGATCTCCGCGCACAAGTCGGCTCACGTCAAGTCCGCCAAGTCAAAGGTCAGCAGCCGCAAGAAGACGCCGGTGCGCAAGGCCGGATCGGGAGTTACGACTGCGGTGCCCGCCCAGAAGAAGGCGCCCAACGCGGATGACGACAAGAAGGCAGTCGAGCAAAAATCCGGAGAGGGATCGCGACGCCCGCACTCGGCTTCGGTGCGTCCGCCCACCTACTCAGACTACGCGCCGCTTCCCCCCGCTCTTGCGCCGGTTTGTGATCGAGCAGGCATCCGATCGACCCCGCTTCGTTTCAGAAGCCGGGCGTCCAGCCGGTGTACCCCAACGAACTGGTGGGTTCTTCTCTTCTACGTGCCCCAACACTCCGTTTGCAGCTCAACCGCATCGCCGCTTGCCTGGCGGAGAAGCAGAAGGCCGAAGAGGACGCCAAGCGGGCGGCCCAGAACGCGCCCGACAAGACGCCTATCAAAGAGGTCACCGCCCAGGACGCGCCCACCAAGACAGAGGACACCCAGGAGCCCACGACCGTCCCGAAGTCGGACAAGACCCAAAAGCCCACCAAGGAGAAGTGAGGGCGAGGGCGGCGGCGAGCAAATGGAATCGAGTGGATTGTTTCTTCTTTTTGGCGTGTCGTTGCTTTGTACCGTGAAGTGAATAAAGTCGATTGACGTGTGAACGGGGCGGCTGGTCGAAGGTGGAGGAGGAGCGAAAGACGCTGCCCGCTCTTCTCCAGCATCGCTCGTTCTGTGCGTCAAGCATTCCTTTGGTTTGCGCTTTCTACCGAACGGGAACTCCGGCCTGTACAAAAACCGTCAGCAAAGCAATCCACTCTCTGTTCTCGATCCTCTCCGTAGAGAAGGCGGAGGAATGTGCATTCCGCTTGAATCGGCCACTCGTCGTCGAAATCCCGGAAGCAGAGACGCCAGTGGGCAGCCGGCCGGCGGCAAAACTCCGCAGAATTCCCGCAGCAATTCGAGTACCGACATCCGCGAGCGAGAACTGCCCCTTTTCGACTGCAAGCAAGCGACCACGAAAGTCGCTTTCCACCTCTCAAAAAAAGCCGTCTGTTCGTTCCTTTCGGCCACCAAAAACGGATCAAACATGATTTATTCAACAGCAACCGCATTCAAACAGCACAACCGAGCAAGTAACATTCCCACCTTAGATCAAACCGAAGAACACGCGGACGCCCTCGTGGACGAGCGGGGCCGAAAGAATCGGATCGCCCCATCCCGTCCACTCGAGTTTTCCTTCGGGTTTCCACGTCAACCGCTCAAAAACACGCTCTCGTGTGGCCTTGTCCCAGAAGAGCTGCAAGAAGAGGGACAAATGGAATGAATGAAGCGGTAGAACGAACGTGATTCATGACGACAACCCGGAGCTTCGCCTCGTGCCGCCCTTCCGGCCGAATCCCGCCTCTCGCATCCGCAGCGCCACCCGTTCGGCAATCTTTTGGACGTCTTCCACTTGGTGCAAACAATCAAGGTCCTGCAAGGAGAGGGATGAAGAAGAAATTGGCTTCCAGGGGCTCACCTGAACGCCAACCTCCCAGTAGACGGGAAGAACGAGCTTGAAGTGGCCGTTGATCGCCCGAATGTGGCGGAGAACCCGCAGATTGCCGTCGTTGTTGAAGGAGACGTCCATTTCGAGCTGTTGGAGCCGCTCGTTCGGCGCGAACGGCCCGCTGTCCGCCAAGTCCTGCAGTTCGATCGGTTCGGTGGACGCCGGCAGGAACAAGAGCTTCGGAGTGTTGAGGCGGAAGACGGGGGCGAGGTCTGAAGCGCAAGAACTGAGTGATCGATTGATTGCTGCAGTCTTCAACTCACACGCCCCCTCCAAAGGTCGTCGCCGATTTCCACCGACTCGAGCGGCGACGCGGAGAGCGCCGCGCGAGTCACTCGATTGGGCACCGAGTCGAGAAAGAAGTGGACGTACGGCGGGTGCATGAAGCGAATCGTCAGCCGAATGGACGACAACAAGGAACGGTCTAAAGCGAACGACCGATGGAAAGGAAACGGATGACCGCTCACCGTGCAGCTGCGAAGCGACTCGCATCCATTGGCGCGCGAAGCGAAGGTCCAACCCCGTCTGCCCGTTCATCCACTTGATCTCGATCGTTCGGAAGAGGCGGAAGAGAGCGACGACCTCGTCCATCGTCTTCCGGTCAGAACGAGCAAATCGACGCTGCGAGGTCCCGACACGAAGCCCGGCGGCTGGTCGCCTCTTCCGCCCCGCCGGCCGCTCGTCATTCTTTCCGCTTTCCGTCCGCGCCGAGTGGTCGCTGCCGCCCGCGCTCCACGGCGGACAGCTGTTTATTCGCGCCCTTCTTTGCCTCTTAATTTCGTTGCAGATCGTTCGAATTGAACCAATGGATTCCGTGGAGGTGCCAATGGAGACGGGCGACGGGGAGGACGCCGGAATCTCCACTGGTGACTCCTCGACCGGTCCGGCGGCCGTGAGTTCCTTCCTCTCGCTTCATCTTAAAACTCCGCTTTGCAGCACGTCGTCGCCCCGTCCACTGCTGCCGCTCGCGAGAACTCGACGGACGAGCACGAGGGCAGCCAGCCGCAGCGATCGCTCCCGCTCGTTCGTTTCTCTTTCCACCTTTTGATCGACGATTTTCTCCTCGTTCAGGCGCCGTGCAGGACCTGCGGAAAGAGCTTCTTCAATGCGCGCATTCGCCGGCTGCACGTCGAGTCGCACCGGCGACCGCGCGGCTTCACGTGCTCGCTGTGCGGCATCCGCGGCACCACGGCCGGCAACCGGAACAACCACGAGCGCTGGACGCATCGATTCGGCCGCCACCAAGCGGACAGGGGCCGCAAGGAGGCCATTCGGATCTCGGCGGTGAGTGCCCGCCTTTCACTCGCTTCCAGCACTCCCGACTTTCAGGACGATCTCGAGCTCTACGACCAAGTCGGCGCGAACTTCGAGGAGGTCCAAGCGGCGGCCGCCGCGAGCCGCGCGCCGCCCGGGCAGTCGTTCGCCGTCTGGCAGACGCCGAAGAAGCGGGCCGCTCGTTCGTCGGCTTCCACTCGCGCCAAGCGCCCCCGTCGCTCCCCGTCGACCTCCGACTCCAGTGAGGGCGAAGAGGAGAACGACAGCGATGCGGCAGCGGCGGACGAGAGCGAGGACGACGCCGAAGACGCGGGGGAGAGCGGAGACGAAGGGGAGGCCGAAGACGTGGACGGAATCAAGGACGCCGGCGAGACGGAGGAATTAAAGCCGCCCGCTCAGCCGGCTGCCCATCCGGAGGTTCGTTCTGCGCATCACTCCCAGATTTCCAACTCCTTCAGTTCAACGAGCCGCCCGTCCACTTGGTGGAGCAACCGAGGATGCACGCCCTGCTCGAGGATGTGGTTCGTCTCCCTTCCAGCCGCAGAATCATGCATCGTTTTCTTCAGGACGGCCAGCTGAAGACCGAGGTCCGCGTGCTCGAGTCGACGGTCGCCCGTTTGCGCGCGGAACGCAACGAGTGGCGGGACAAGGCGAGCGAAGCGGAGCACGGCCGGGAGGCGGCCGTCGAGGAGTGCGCCCAGCTCGAGGAAGAGGTCCGTCCTCGTCCCAACTACCATCCATTCGATGCCTTTTAGTACCGCAAGCTGAAGACCAAACGGAAGAAGCGAAAGAGCCGCTCCTCTTTGCTGACCCCCAAACTCGAAGGCCCCAACGAGCGGCAGGAGGACGGGCAGAAGGCGGCGGCCGAATGGAAGAAGCAGGCGAGTGACCACCTCCTTCTTTCTTCCACCCGCGTGTTTCAGGTGGACGAGTTGAAGGCGAACATCGAAACGCTCGAGTCGACCGTCGCCGCCCAAGCGTCCCAAAGCCGGCAGCTGGAGGAGAAAGCGGGAGTTGCCGAGGCGGCGCGCGACGCCGCCGTCCAGGAGAACGCCCGCCTCCAGCACGAGGTTCCTTTTAACCTCGCAATCAACGCTCGCTTGCTGTCTTTGCAGAACGTCGAACTCAAGAAGCAACTCGACGCGATGGCTGCCGAGCTCTCCACTCGCACTCGCGAGGAGCAGCCGCAGGAAGCCGTCGGAGCGGGAGCCGCAGCCCAGCAGCCGGCCAACGAGCCGCTCGCGGCGGCCTTGTGGTCGATGCTGAAGGACGGTCACTTGACGGACTTCCACCTGCTCGTTCGGGGCAAGGAGATCGCGGTGAGCGGCCGGGAACACCAGCAATCATTCGCTTCGCTCGTTGCAGGTCCACAAACTCGTTCTCGCTGCCAAGAGCGCCTTCTTCGCCGAACAACTTCGAGCGAATCCCGACAAAAAGGAGCACACGGTCGAGGGCATCGTGGTCGGAGTGGTCGAGCGAGCGGTGGAGTTCGCTTACCGCGGCCGCCTGGACGACGCGATGGAGGACGCGCGCGAGCTCTACGAAGCCGCTCGCCGCTTCCGAATGGCCGCATTGATCGTGAGCCTCCCTCGATCGCTTCTCTCTTCAATCCGCTCGTTCAGGTCGTGTGCAGGAAGGAGCTGAACGCGCGCCTCACGACCACGAACGTCGCCGACGTCCTCGCGCTGGCCGTCCGCCACGACGACCGCCAACTGGCCGCTTTCGCGATAGAGTTCGCGGAGGCCCACGGAGGAAAGTACGCCCTCTTTGCCGCCACTCCGATTCAGGCCTTCAAGGACGAGCGAGAGACCTTCAAAAAGATCCTCCAATGGATCGATTAAACCCGAACGCCAAGTCCCACCATGCGTTCTTCCCGATTGTTGTTGTGAATAAATCCGTTGGGCTTACGGGCGATCGTCTTCCGTCCACCAACAACTGCCTTCGTGCCATCAAGGGACACGACGAGGTTCTCGCTCGGGCGCGGGCGGTTTGCGCCCTTTTCGGGTGTTCACGGACTCGTTGTCGTTCTCCTTCCACGATTTTGCTGCTCGCCTGTCCGTTCCGGATGGAACGAAGCCTCCGGCATTCCGGGAACAAAAAGACAAGCAACCAGTCGCTTGAATCGGTCCCGCGATCCCCACCTCGTGTCTCCATCGATTGACCGCTCTTCGCGGCCAGTCGCTCCGTTTGCTGCCCGCTCCGAGCGGTCGCTTACTTCCCTTCGCTCTCCGCTCATTCTTCCCTCGTTCTTCTCCTCCAACGAGCAGTCGGTGGTTCGGCAAACGCGCGTCTCCCACTCGGCCATTCGGTTGTTTGGTTGGTGGAATGCGACGAACAAGTCGACTGCTCCGCGTGAGGGTCTTCTTCTTCTCGTTCGTCCATCCACCCGTCCATTGCAGAAGAACGACGACACGTGCCGCCAGCTGTGAATTCCTGGCTGTTGTGATTCAATTAACCGGACATCATCAGGAGCCTTCGGGGCATCAAGGCCACTCCGCTCACTACTGTGGACATTCTGGACGACCGGCGTCTTCTGTCGACGTGCTCGCTGCTCAAGACTCCCGGTAGGCGGCTTCCATCAGCGCAACGGCGATCCAATGACTCCTCCTTGCAGAACTGCCTGGACGAGGATGCGGAAGCTCGAAAGTACAGACGGGCACTCTGTTGGAATCACTCACTTGTGGACGACGCCGCGATCATCATTCGAGACACTCCGCTGCATTCGCCGGCCGTCTGGAGCACAAACGTCTCTGCAGCGAACCGCCGCCTGCAGGGCGTGATCGTCCCGCGATCCCCAAGCCGCCCTCTCCTGTCGGGAATTCTCCTGCAAGTGGAACGACTGTCTACGATCGAGAAGCCCCGTGGTCACTTGAAGATGTGAGGGAGTCGACGAGCGAGATGCAAGGTCCGTTCTCCGCCGTCCTCCTCTGCTCATGCTCGTCCGCTTTCAGACCACTTCGACTTCTCCCACTTGGATTCGATTGCGAAGAGATGAACCGCGCTCCTTTTGTTTTCACTTGTTTGTGCGAGATGCGCGGAGAAAAAGAAGCATGAATAAACTCGTTGACCAAACGCAGGTCCGTCTTTGTTGTTGAAACGAAAATCTGTGGGTGATTAAGTCGTGCCAGAAAAACGATGGGTTGCGGGCGAGAAAGCGGAATGTCCATCTCTCCTCATGCTAAAGCCTTCGCCGGCGTCCCGTCAGACCAATCCAAGAGCGAACGATTCCCTCCGTCTTGCAAAAGAATCCTTTGGGATGCCCATGGATCCTCAAATAATCGATCGATCAGCCAACAGTCTGCCGTTTCAACGAGTTCATTGCGCGAAACCAGCAACGAGACGAACGAATAGGAGAATTGAGAAGACAGGGAACGTGAGTGAGTGGTCGAAACTCACCAATAAATTAACGAGTGGAGTCGACAACGACGATCGGCTCGTCCTTCTCGTCGCGTTCATCCCGCTCGAAGTGCTCCCCAACGATCGGACCCTCGCTGGTGTACTCTCGGGGGAAGAACTTCAGCTTGCAGGCCAAACACTCGCTCGCTTGAATGCGGCACGTGACCACCCCGTCCGCCAAGTGGCTGGATTTGACCCACACGGACGAGCCGCCGAGTGTGCGGACTGAAACAAGGGATGAATCGATTGGTTGGACGATTGGTTTGGGCACGGGGTTTTGAGTTTCCGCTACCCAAATGAAACGGAAGTTGCCGCTCAGATGGGAAGCAAGTGGGTGGAGTGTCCGCAACGATCGCTGCAGGCCGGCGGGTCAAAACCGCCCGCCCAAACGAACAAAAAGGAGGAACTGACCAACGAGGTGATGCTTCCGAAACTCGACGGTCGCGCGCAGGTCCTTCGGCTGGTGCGGCCAGTCGACGGAGATCAGCGCGTACTCCTCGTCCTGCTGCTCGACTCAGCGCGAACGGACGGTGCGGGAAGAAGGCGGAGCGGTACCAGGGCGATCGAACGGGCAGGAACGCGCCGTCCGCTTCGAAGCAGGCGGGAACGGGCCACTTCTTGGTTTCGCCGTTCCAGAGCAGCCAGAAGTGGCGGCAGCGGAACAGCCGCTTCGCGTACTGCCGGAAGCTGCCCGCCGGCTGCACGAGAAGGTAGCCGACAGGAGCAAAAGCGAGCGAAGCTACCGATTAGAAGAGGGTTCTTTTCAATTGAGAAGCCGACACGCCGCAGCAGCAACAAGCGGGTTTATTCCGCCTTTTCTCGAAGCAATGCTCCTCTCGATCGTCGATGAATGACCGCTTTCGTGCGTTGATCAAAGGACCGCGTGACTCACTGAAATCAACACCCGCAATCAATCCCTTCTCCTCATTTGTGGCCTACGCAATTGCAGGTTGGCGACAAAGTTGCGGCCCCGTTTCGAGCTTTCCGACGGTTTGTTCACGTAGATTCGAGCAGTCAGACGGTCACGCGTCGATTTCAGGTGGGCGACGAGCTGAACAAGCGGGATGAGTGAAGGCCGTTGTCGTGTGGTCGTTAAGCGCTGTGGGAGTGAAGAGAGCGCAGGTCGCGGCCCCGCTCAAGCGTTCGGAAGAAACTCGATGGAAGACAGCAAATCCAAAAGCAGAACTCACCTCCCGCAGTTCACCTTTCGTTTTCAGGCCCAATCGCGCGAATTGACGGCGAAATGCGGCGGCCGTTCGGCCGCAAGCGGAGCGCAAAATCGCGGAGGAAATCGGCGCCGCCGCTCGCAGCCGTCGAAACAAAACGCGACCGTTCGGCGGCGACTCGGCGAGCAGTCGGGGCAACGCGGCGATCTCCGCCGCCACCAGCGACTGGCCGCCCTTCCGTTCGAGCAGTTCGCCTTCAATTCGATTGGATTGGCGGGTTGAACGCCAGCGGGAACTCACGACTCAACTCGCAATCGAAAGAGCGAATTGTTCCAACAAACAACTGCCGCACTTCCGGCCGCCGATGAAAGTCGATCTCCGGCTGCTGGGCGACCCACCCGATGACCTGCAGAAAGAAAGGAGTGAAGCGATCGGCAGAGAACGAACGTCCGTCCACTCCCCGGGCACGCGCAGAGTGTCCATCAGGAAGGCGAACGAGACGAGCAGCGAGTTCGCAAAGGAGCGCGCCATCGTCAACGCCCAAATGAGGAGTTCTTTCGGCGCCGGCAGCTCCGCCCGGAGAACCGGGCGGTCGGTCCACGAGCGGAGAAGACGGGCGGACGGCGAGTGGATCAGGCGGTGGAGAGCTGGGTCCACTGGAACGAGAAGAAAAGAAGCATCTTCGTCGAGCTGCAAGCTTCTCCGCCCACTCACTTCTTCCTTCCAGCTCCTTGCCCACTTGTTCGAAGAAGGGCGACAGAAACGAGCCGTCGGGCATCTCCGACCCGAGAGCGGCGGTCGAAAGGACGAGGAAGGCCGAGGGGAGGAGCAGAACACGAAGCTTCATTTTTTCCGGTGGGTGGCGTGTGGCGAGTGTTCCCGGCTTATATCGCGCCCGAACCCACCGACTGCTCACCGGAATGTCGCTCGCTTGTGCTCACTTCACAAAAGCTGCTCGTTCGCTTGTTTTCGAAGTGGGTCGGCCGGCTGGCGGTCACACTCGGATGAGCGGAAGAAGTGGGCGGCCGGTGTTTGCTCAAACACGGCCGTTTGCTCTTGGCTCACCTTGATGGTCGGTTGTGAACTGCACAACTGGTGATGCCGCTCGCTCGTTTGTGTCCTGAGGATCGGAGCTCGTTGTGTTCGGTAGTAAAAGAACGTTCGAGACGGGGGCATTGGTCCACGATTCGACCGCCACAATCTCGCGAACTAGCAGAACGGCCTTCAGGCTTCACGTGGACGATTGCATCGTCAAGTTTGCTGGGAAGCGGCAAGTTTCGGGCAGTCGGCGCCTGTTGGTGTCCTTTCCTATTCACTCTTCTCCTACGATGAAGCCATTTCTCGCAGTTCTTCTCGCCCACTGCGGCCAAGCCGCCGTCCTTGCGCCGAAAGCCGAGGGCTTCTCGTTGAGCGGCCGGCTGCATCGCCGAACGGCCGCCGACCTTCGCGCCTTCCAGCCGGCGGGTAGAAGGCGGGTAGAAGGCGGGAGTCATGGCCTCGTTAAGGCGACCTTCTGACTGCGAACTCAGGCGTCGGGAAGGGCGGTGCCGACCGCTCGCCTGCAGGCCAGCAGTTCGTCGTTTCGGTGGAGGCGGGCACGAACCTGCTTTTCGTGCTGGACTCCGCGTACCTCTCTCTTCAGCCGAATCAATCCATTTATGAGCATTTGTTTATGCTTTAGCTCGAAGCTGTGGAGGATAAAGAACACAAGAACAACATTCGCGCGCTCAGTCGGAAAGCATCATGAGGATTCGAACGCCCTCGTGGACGAAGGAGCCCGCGCGCATGGACGTGCCCAGTTGGTCGACGTCGAGTCCGCCCTCGGGCTTCCACTTGAAGTGGGCGATGAGTTCGTCCCGCGACATGCCGTTCCACCAGCCCTGAAAGAAGATTGAGGAATGAATGGAGGACGGAACGAACCTTGTTGACGATCCCGACCCAGACGACGTCCCGCGTCGTTCGGAAGCCCGCCTCGTGCATCGCCGCCGCGAACTTCTTCGCCTTCCGCTGGACGTCCTCCACTTGCTTCAGGTCGCGGAAGTCCTGAAACGAGGCGTCGAGATGGTGGGCGGTTAAGTGCGCTCACCAGAAGCAGCAAGACCTCGCAGAAGGCGCCGCAACAGAGCTGGAAGTGCTCGTTGATGGCGCGCAAGTGGCGGAGAGCCTGCGGGACGCCGTCGTCCGCGAAGATCCCGCCCCGAATGTGGAGATCCTGCAGGTGGTCGTTGCGGGCGAGTGGGCCGCAGTCGCGCAGTTGCTGGAGGCTGTTGTTGTCGGCGGAAAGCAGCGGGAGTTCGATGCGCGTCGTCTTCAAGCGGAAGAGGTCCGCGAGGTCTGCAAGCTGAACGATGGACTGCTGCGGCTTCTTCCACTCACACGGATGCTCGCCCAAGCTGCCGCTCATCTCGACCGAGTGGAGAGCGGCCGCCCGCTTCCGGAAGAGCGTCGCGACGCGCAGGCGGTCGACGTTCAGGTGAGTGACGCAGTCGGGCAGCGAGTGGACGAAGAAGTCGGCCTGCGGGTGGCCGAGGTCGCGAGTGATCAGTTTGATCGCCGACAGCGCGGGCAGAACTGAAAGAATGGATAGGAGTAAGGAGACAACCAGGAACGAGAGCTCACCGCGCAACTTCGAGGCGACTCGCATCCAGGCGGCCATGAAGCGAACGTCCACCGGCGAGGGCTCCTCCTCGCCCACACAGCTGACTTCGAGTGCGGTCAACCGTTGGGCGAAGTGGAGGAGAGCCGCGACGCCCTCGGCGGTCTTCGCGAACGCGACGGGGATGCACTTGGCCAAAGCGATGAGCCGCGAGACGTTCACGAGCAGTTTCGCCGGCCCGAACGGCTCGGCGTCAAAGAAGGTGTGGAGGAACGCCCGGTTGACGAGCAGCGAGCGGACGGTCGGGCGGGGCACGTCTTCCAACGATCGGTCGTGTTCTTGGGCCATGAAGAGCTGGAGCCACGCGCGTCCCTTCGGCGGCAAACGGGGCGGCGGACGGGCGGGCGGCTCTTTGGCCGACCGCATCTCCTTCGCACGCGGCTGTTCGTCCTCTTGCAGCTCTTCTTCGGCACGCCGCTTCTTCGGTGCGGTCGCCATTTCGCTTGAAATGGGGAAGAAATTCGACGAATTTCGCAATCACATCGATTTCCGGAGGATTTTGAAGAAAACGCGCGGATTTTGCGAACAGTTTGGTCAAAAGCACAGGGAAAATCGTTCAGAACGTTTGGAAACATGAAACTCACCTCGATTGACCGCAATTCCGATCGAAGACAAGACGCAAACACGCGAACCGGTGAGCAGCAAAGCGGCCGAGCAGTCAGATGTGCTTTGTGAGGCGGAACGCCAAGCCGCCTGTTGCCCGCTTTTTCTCGTCGTGAGTCGGGTGAAGCTCCAGCCAGCCATTCTGTTCTCGTTATTGGCTTGAAAAATAGGGCAAGAGTTTAGTGATCACTGCACAGACACCAGTCGATAAAGCGGCAGCAGACGGGCGGTGAAGACCGTTGCTGCTTCTTTGGGTCACTCGCACTGTCCAACTGCCACGCACATGCGGCTTTCCGCCGCCCTCGTCCTGAACGCCGGCTGTTGGATCGGCAGGACGGCTCCGTGGTCGTTGCGGGGTTTTCGGCAGGGGGCTCGCAGGAGTGAAGAGAACACGGAAGGATTGAGCGTGCTGAATACGAAGCGATGCGATCATCCAGTTCGTTTTCAACGGAAGAAGAACTTCATGCGGTCAGCTTGCGTCAATTCGAGTCATCTCCTCTGCTTGGAAGCGGAGTAATCCTTTCATTTGTGAACGGGCGTCTCTCTGGTTGCGCAATGGAAGTCGACTTCGGGGCGAGAAAGGCGGCGGCCGGCCAGTCGCTCTCTTTGCTGCCCGCTCCGAGCGGTCGGTTCCTCTCCTCCGCTCCTTCCGCTCATTCTTCTTCCGCAAGGGGCGAGCGAGCGGTTCGGTTGTTCGGCAAATGCGGTTCGCTTCTCTTGCCGTCCTCCTGCTCTCTTCGTGACGTGTGGCGTGTACGTCGACCTAAGCTCGTGAGTTCTCACTTCTTTCCATTCGTCTAATGCTCCCGCTCGTTTCAGAAGTCATCGTTTGAAGCTAATTCGTGGCCTTTGTGCCAGATGGAGTCCTCAATCCGCAAGAGCCAGTGGAATCGACGATACCGCTTCTCTCCTCCGTCTACCGCCGTTCAGCCGTGAACCTCCGTGCGTCTTCTGTCGACGTGCTCGCTCAAGCCTTCCGCTAGGTCGCCGCGATCAACTGGACGAGCTTCCAATGACTCCTCTTGTAGGACGGGGGAGCCCGAGTGGATTCTTTGGACCAGCGGTCCGTGGGCTCGACTGCGTTCGACAAGCGCCCATCCGCCATCTTCCGTTGGGCCGTTGGGACAGACAACGGCCTTCTTTGGTGAGTTCTTCTTCCATCTGCTTGTCCTCTCATCTCACAGCCCTTTAGGGAACAGCGGTGATCACGATGTACAAGCCTCCTCATCCATCGGTCGTCTGTTTGGAAGTAAGAGACACGAGTTCACGGCTTCACTCATCTCCTTCTTTCAGCTCTTCTGCTCCTGCCCTGTCGATTCGTGTGCACGAAGCTTGCCGACGCCAACAAGACGAAGCCAGCGACTCCGAACGTTGTGCGCGTGGTGAAGCCGGCGGTCGGCGAACGGGAACCGCTTGCTGGAGTGCGATCAACGACAACTTCAAACTCCAAGCCTCCATTCGCTTCCCGCCGGCCCACCCGACGAGATCGCGGGATTCAGGAGCAGCCGTTCGATCGAAGAAGTGAGCCTTTGCTCTTCCACATCGGGAGTCATCGGGCGTCGTTGCAGTGAGATTCGTGCGGACCCGAATTCCACCGCGCGCCAAGAATCGTGCCCCGATTCGCTTCCTCGTTCGAAGCGGTAGGCTCTTCTCACTCGTCCTCTCCAATCGCCTCTCGTTGCAGGACTGCCTGGCGGAGCGGCCGAAAGGAGGCACTCCAACTGGAAAACCGAAGTGTGCCTCTACTGGCTCCGCAATGTCAAGGTCCTCTTTCGCAACCGGTCGTAACGAAGCCACCGGATTCGCCGCTCCATCCTGCGACGGCTTCTCTTCTTGCTGAAGCCGCCTGCATTCGACGTCGACGAGAACCATCAAGAAGCTCGTTTGTCAGCCGCTCTTCGACGATGCGCTGGACCGCAACGAGGAGGAGCAAGATTCGTTTGCCTGCTCACGTCTCTGCTCATCCTCGTTTCTTTCAGCCCACTGTTTTCGATTGGATTTGATTGCGAAGAGATGAACCCCGCTTTTGTTTCCACTGTTTGTGCGAAGCGAGAGGGGAAGGAAACAAGAATAAACTCGTTGCTAGAAGGCGATGTGATCGGCCTGAATGCGAAGGAAGTTTGGAATGGAGTGGGGGCGTAGACGAACGAGTGGAGGCGGGATGGGAGGCGGTCGTCCATCGAAGAAACAGCAAGCAGGGTCTCTCGCTTTTGAGCGATGAGTCACGAACGAGAAAGAAGCGGGCAGAGGCACGGAAAGAGCGGACATCAGACGAACGTGAGAGAGCATTCCGTTCTGCTCGTCTGCCCGCTCTCGCCGCCCATCGGCGAACGGGCGGCGTGAAAGCGGCCGCTCGGCCCCCTTCTTCGGTTTTCACCCCACGGGCGCTCTTCCGAATTGCCGGAACGGAAAGAAGCACGATCTCGAGGCTTCTTCTGATCACCGCGCCCATCAGGCGAAGACCGCAATTTTTGGCCGCGGTTGGGCGTCGCCCGACCGCTCACTCGGGAACGCGACAAGGCCACCGGTGGGATGGCCGGGGAGAACGAGAGAGGAGTGCCCACTTGCAAAGGATGTCGTCGAGCAGGTGTTCGGTCGCCACTCACTCCTTTTGGAGAGCGCTCGCCGCTCGCTCTCTTTCGAGTTGAACTGCAAATATTCCACCTTGATGCCCGTCCGTGCGCATGCCATGGAGCGGACGGCCTCGTAGATCGTGTGCCGGCCGGACTACTCGGATTCCGGCTGGCAGCTGCTGGCGAGCCGCAGACGTTCGCCGCCCGCGCGTCCACAACGGGCTCCTTTTCTTCTTCAAGGCCGCCGGAGCCGACGGGCCGCTGCTCATCGCCGCAAACTCCCGACCGCCATTGCTGCGCCCTCGACTACTGCGCGAGTTGAAGCGAGCGCTACTTCCTGCACGTCCCGCACCGCCGTTCGCTCAAGAAGGGAGATTCCAAGGGGATTTCAGGGCCGTCCTCTTCGCCTTCGTCCTCGCCGCGTGTTTCTGCGCGATCGGCTGTGTGGGCGGCAATCGAACGGCTGCTTCGGGCGCCGAACGAGTGGGCCGAGCGGTCAGACCGGTGAGGCGGCTGCAACTTTATTTTGTTCGCCGCCCTCAAACGACGTTTCCCGTTAGAGCGAAAACTCCTTGCGTTCTCTCTCTTACACAAATTCCTTCAGACAAACTTTCGATGCAGTTGGCTATCTGTATTCTTAACAAACAACAAGCGCGTTTTATTTTCGCCATTAAGACCGTTGGGCTCAATTGCCGGCCGTACCGTTGGGATCTGTCGAGCTTTCATGCCTTTACGGGTGCGGCGGCGGCTTCGCATTGTACGCTATTGTGTTCTTCTAAAGCACGAATCAACCCAATAAAAATTATGCGCTTACAAACGAGTTTCCACTTGGAAAACGCCGGCATCCCAATATATTTCGACGGACAACTCTGATCGGTTGTTGGCAACGGACCGCACCTGGCCCGGACACGGGAAATGCCATTTGTCTATCCAAATTTCTTCGGGAGTTACGGAGACTTCTAGTGGCCGATGTGGAGGCCGGAGGAGGAGAAAGCCTGATAGACGATGAAAAAACCGGCAAGTAGCTAACAAACCGTTGAAGTCAAGATACGCTCCGAATTTGGAGTCGTCTGCTATTGCCACATCGTACGTGTAAGTCGCCTATGGTGATCTTTCCCCTTATTGATTAGCGACTAGACCGGCTGACGTCTAACCATGTCGGATCGACGATGTCATGTTCAAACGGGAACGTGATCGCAAAATCCAGTTTAGAACCGGGAAAGTCAAGCAGAACGCTTCCATGACTGCAACCTCCCGCAGTCGGGAGAACGCTGGACGGAAAGACTGCAAGAGTGGGGCGGAAGAACTCACACATCGGGCCCGAATCTAGCCCAACATTTGCCGAATGGCTCATTAGAAACCACAGGCGGATTTGCACCAAGCAGTTGGAAGCGAAAAACGAGAAGGAGAAGCGAGAAGAACGAACTGGCGCCCATTTCGAGTGTGCCCGCGGCAGTGAAGTCGTCAATGAGCACACAAAAAAGCAAGCTTAAAGAACGGAAATCCGCAGTCTGCAAACGACCAAGCGGACGGAAGGATTGGGTTGAATCGAGACACTTCCGTTTGCCTCGTCAAATTGGTTGAATTCGGCCACGTCGATCGTTCGGAGGTTCACGACACGCGGACGATCGCGTTCATCACGAATTCAACTCGTTCGGTTCTTCCATTACGCCGCCCCTTTCCAAACGCGCTTTACCGCACTTGCATCTCACGATTACCTCTGAAAATCCCGCTGTTTGTCACGAAATTGATGATACAAACAATTTATTGCGTCATATGGAACTTCCGGGCGGCCGCCTGCTTTCGTTTCATCCCGTCGACGATCGTCTTGAACGCGGCGAGCTCGTCGGGCAGCAGCGAGTTGCCGGTCACGCGGCCGGCGAGCAGCAGCCCCAAGTTGGCGCCGCTCTTCCGCGCGAATTCGATCGCGTGGGCGGCGAGGCGGCGGTCGTCGTTGCAGGCGGCAACTCGTGACCGGACGGAAAGGAAGCGCGACCGGCGGGCTTTCGACCGTCTTGCCCTCCTGTCCGGATTCGACGACGACGAGGAGAGCGGCGTGCGGGCAATCGACCAGTTCGGGCGGGGGCGAGCAGAACGCAGAGCGACCGGCTGGCGGACCGAACGAGCGGCGAGTGGACGAAGAAGCCGCTCGATCGTCGGCGTCCTCCCGCTCGGGCGGCGCAATCCGCGGCGTCTGACCGCGGGCACACCCAAACGGCCGCCCCGGTGACCGCCGCAATCGCTCGTTCGGTTCAAAGCCCACTCGAACAAGCAGACCCTCTCGCTCGGCCACCACTTGAAGGAAACGGCAACCGTGCTCTCCCCGTTTGCCCACTTCTGGCCTTTGTGAGAGTCCTGCAGGGATCACTTTACTGCTCGACGTTCCTTTTTGTGAAGCCCAGCCGAGTGTTCCGATGACAGAACAAAGAAATAATGAACTGACCGCTTTTCGCGTATCCGCACTCTCAATTTCGATGCTGACCGTAACGAGCGAGCTCCAGCCGGAATTTTATTGGCTAGAGCGTCAACACAAAATGGCACTCGCACAAACAAAAGGAAAAGAGGAGTGGGCACTTGCGACCCCCGAGACGAACACGCAGCCGCTCAGAAGCCGGCCGCTCCGACGAGCGCCGCGATCCACACGTCGACCAGCGACTTCACGGACGCGCCTGAACGAAAGGAGAGGCGGGCAGGAAGAAGAGAAACAGCGGGGCACTCACCTTTCCCCTTCAAACGGCGGACTATCCGCTTCTTTTTCTTGCTGGCGGTCGTCGTCGCATTCGAAGTGGACGTCTCGAAGGTGGTCGCAGTTGTGCTAGGAGTGGAATCCAATGTGCTGGCCGGAGTCGTGCCCGTCGTCGAGCTCGAAGGGCTGGCAGTCGAAGTCGAGCTGCTGGTCGTAGGCGAAGTGGACTCCGCGGTCGTCGTCAGCGGCACAGCCGGCTTCGTCGTCTGCTTTGGCGTCGGCTCCTTGATCGTTGTCGCCGAAGGCTCGGGAGTTGTGGTCGTTGGCTTAAGGCTCTGTAAGAACGGCTTCAATCCGGCTAGGTTGGGGACACTCACGTAGACGTCGAAGGCCTTCAGGCCGGCGCCCGTCCAGCGGATCGTCGTCTGCCTGAAGTCGTCGCGGCTCGGACTCGCCTTCGAGATTTCAGGGCAAAAGTCGGGATTCGGCGGATCTTGGGAAGAAGAAAGTAGTTGTAGTCGAGTTCGAGAAGCGCCTCGTCGACGTTCACGAACTTCGTTTCGCGCACACCATCACCTGAAAGGAGAGTGATCGGGACATGCTGTGCCGAAAGAAAACGACTTGCCCACAATCAAGTTGGAGCCGATCAGTTGGAAGTTCAGCCTGCATTGGCCCACATGCACAAAGAAACTGCAACGGAAAGGAGTAAGAATGAAACCCGCAAGCGCTCACTCGGAGTTCGAGTCGGCCTCCACGGACAAGAAGATGGACGCGTTCTTGTACAAAAAAGTCACGTTTTCGTCCTTGCAGGAGGTCAGACGGCTGCATGCGAAAGAGCCGAGTTCAGCTGAAAGCGGCGGGAACTTACAGAAAGTGCATCGCGACGTTCGACTCGTTCTTCACACAGCCGGGCCATCCGTCCTTGCCGCTGCGGAATTCGGCCTCCGCACCGCCCAACACGACGGCGAGCAGCAGGCCGAGCGGCAGCCACGAGCGACCCATCGGACAGGAGAGAGCAGAGAACGAAAGGGAGCTGCCGTCCGCGAGAGAACTGCGGACTCTCGGCCGCTCATCCACCGTTCCGGTCGGAATTTGGGTTAGTGAACGAAGGAGTCCATTCTCGTGTTGCACTCGGAAGGTTGTGCAAATTCGCGACCGCTTGTTTGCTTCGGCCGTTGACGACTGTTCACTGCCGGCCGCTTCTGCGTGCATCAATCTACGGCGTGTGCGTTCCGTTGAAGCGTTTCTTAAAGCCCTCGACAAACGGTGTTGGATTTAAGAGTTGACGGAAGCGCGTGTGAGTGGAACGATCATCTTTGGCGATTTTGCTCAAACGGAGAGCACTCTTCGACGCTGAATACAATCATTTTTCACTGGACTAGAATTTCAGCGACAGAATCTCTCCAAGCAGACCTCCAACTCCAAATCGGAATCTGTTTACGAACAACTCCCCTACAAAAACTCGCCCACGACCGCCCATCGAAGCCGCCCGAAAGAACGAGCGGATTGTAGTGCCGGGCTACAAGCGGGAGCGTCCAAAAGAAGCCTCGCGTCTCCTACTCAAACACTCCGATGCTGTCGGACGTGGCGTTCGGCGAGTTCGTGCTGCAGCTGGCGGCCTTCGCGGTTGCCTTCTGCCTGCACGCCCACCTGCTCGCCGCGATCGCCGCCTCGCCGCTCCGCCGCCAGCTCTCGGCCACGCTGCTCGCAAACGTCGCCTGTTGGGTGCCCGCGTCGGCCGCCGGCGCCGCCCTCACCGCCTACCAGCTGGCCATCGGACGGAGCGACGGTGAGTTCGTGTGGCTGGGGTGGAGGCCCTCATTCAAGGCTGGGAACACACGAAGAAAGTCCTTTTCTATCGACAAGTTATTCGAGAAACAAACGGCATTTGCGATAGTCAGAAGGATGTGCAAACCGTTGAAGGCACGTGTCTTCTCTTGCCCCGTGACTCCTGCCAATCGCCGCCCTATCCAACTAACAACTTCTTTGTAGAGGAACACCCGGCGGCGTGGCTGTTCTGGCTGGGCGTCGCGCACTACGCGTGCGCCTCGATGGTCTCGCTGTCGGTCACGTGGCTGTTGCTGGACCGGACGCTCGCCCTCTTCCGCCCCGTGCGCTCGGCGCGCGCCCGCCGCCGCTTCGTGGGCGCGGCGGTCGGCGGGACGCTCGCCGCCGGCCTGCTGGTGGCCGTCGGGGTGCCCGCCCTCGACCTGCCGCTCCCTCCGACCACGAGCAAGCTGGAGGGAAGGCGGCAATGGATTAATCTGCTTTGTTCAGAGTGCGCCTCGTTCAACTGCCTCGCGGTGCGCGGCGGCCTGCTGGCGGGCGCGCCGAAGATGGCGGCCGGCGCCCCGAACGTCCTCCTCGCCGCCCTCTTCTGCCGCAAACTCCTCGCGCACCACCGGCAGCGCCTCGGCCACCAGCGGGGTTTCCGGCAGGTGAGCGCCTTGAATCGGCGGTAGTCTAGTGGCTAAGACGAATGATTGCCGTCTGATTCTTCCATCCAACCCCTCTAACAACTCGCTTGAAGGCCAACCTGCTCGCAATGACGGCGGTGGCCACGGAGTTCGGGCTGAACTTTGCGCCGCGCTCGCTGTGGTTCGTGCTGCAGTCCGCGGGCTTCTTCGATCCCGCCCGCCTGCAGTGGGGCCCGTGGGTGAGTGTGCTGTTCGCGGCGGACGCCCTCCTCACCGCCGCCGTCTACCGCTGGACGCTCCTCCGCTCTCGAACGGACGTTGCCAAAGCGGAAAGCTCGACCGTCTTGCAGGCACGCGCACAAGCTACCTTTGTTTGCTGCCAATAAACCGTTGATCTTAGAGGGCTGCCTACTAAAAGGCAAGAATCATCGACGGGAACGATCGAAGCCGTCAGCATTCAATGCCGCCCGCTTCTTGTAAACTCTCGTTCTTTGGTAGGTGGCGTGATCGTCCGTCTCGCTGATACGGTCGTGCGTAGACGAACAGCGAGAGCTGTAGAAGGCGCTCGAACTCGTGTTTCTGTCGTTCTCCGAAGACGAGCAGCCTTCTACTGCAATTCTCGCCAAAGAAACACGAACGAATGTTGGGCGTCCTCGACTGCTAATACACTCTGCTCTCATCCACCACCTGCCGTACGTCGGCGGCTGAAGGGGCGGGCGCCGCGAGGACCGTCTTGGTCGCGTGCCCCGAATTCTCCGCAAAGTGGGCGACGGCGGCGGCGCAACCGACGAGCTGCCGGAAGTCGTCGCGGTAGGGCCGCACGAAGTAGACGGTGATGCAGGGCGAGGCCAACGCTTCTGCGAGGATCACGAGCGAGACGGAGGCGTTCAGAGACGCGTGATGCGTGCAGTGGAGGGCCGTCGTCGAGAAGATCACGGTCGGCACCACGAACGCGACGAACAGGACGGCGGCCAGCGAGAAGAGCATTCGTTGGACGTACGCGTGCAGACGGCGCGTGTGCGCGGTGATCGCCCCGCGCTTCAGGTGCGCCCGCACGCCCGCCGTTGTCCACGCGACCACCGAGAGGTTGACGACGGCAAAGGCGAACGGCCGCATCGCGTTGAACGAGCCCCGCGTGCTCGTGCTCTGCAACCGGCGAGTGTGAATCGGAGGTGAACGGGGAAAGAATCCGTCGACCTGCATCCACTCAACCCCGCCTTTACAACCCACTCTCCCACTTCTCCCGCCACTCCCCATGAATCTCCTCCGCCCACTTACGGCGACGACGCCGAAGATCTGCTGCCGGTCGACCGCGTAGCCGAAGTGCCGGAGGATGCGCTCGGCGTCCGCCTGGAAGCGCTCGTTCCACGACCGGAAGACGAACAGCGGGAAGGCGGAGTACACGTGCAGGCCCGCCCAGAACGTGCAGCCGCCCACGAAGGCGAGCAGACGCTAGCCGCGGGGCGAACGGCCGCTGCAACGAGCGGGTGTGAACACAAGCGAGAGGGGAGGGCGGATTGTTTGATGAGGAGAAAGCGGTAGAGGAATTGAATGGAGGTCCCATGAGAGCATCCTGAAGACGGTCTCCACGGCCGACAACGCGGCGATCGCCCCTCGACCGAAACGGTAGGGCGCGTTCGAGTACATGAAGTAGCGCTGGTGGCCCTTGAAGTTGAACTGAACGGACAGACTCGATGGAGCAGTGGATTCTCCCGAACCTTGCACGTGAGCAGCAGGAGAGCGGCCCAGACGGCGTCCACCATCGAGTTCAGCAGCAGGATCGGGCGCATCTGAACGACGTAAACGGAAGCATTGAGGGGAGGATCACCTGGCAGATGTCCGTCCGACTCCGCAGGATGATGAGCGAGACGAGCGCGTTCAAGGCCAGCGCGCAGCCGCACAGCGGGTAGTTCAGCAGCCGAACGCGCGAAGGCGGGCGGGACTCACGGAGCAGCGCGTGGACGACCTCCGGCGGCCCTACGAACTCCACCACGTCCGTCCCGTTCGCGTCCTGCGCGAAGCAGCTCATAGAGCCGTTGGGCGAGTGAAAGCGTTCTCCAACTAAAAGAAAGGTACAATTTGAAAGAATGGTTCTCCAGCTGCCGTCTAATGGTGGTCCGTCAGTCGTATGGCTGGTTCGAGAGCATGAATTCATTGGTTCTCCACTTCTGCTCACTTCCTTCCGCTTTCCGGCAGCACCTGCCCGCCAAAAGCTCGAAGTGAAGAGTGGTCTTTACTGCAAAGACGACGAAAAAGGTGAAAGTCCCCTTTCACGTGTTGCGGGCAAAAAAGGTAAACGTTGTATTTTGGGGAGTTGCCGACAACAAACCAGCGGCCATTTTATTTTGTTTCACAAGACAAGACAAAGCGACCTCGATCCACACCTCTCTTTTTTGTAGAAAACGATCTCCCGGCCGTGAAATGACGACCCGAAGATCGGAAGGCGTCTAACAATCCTTTCACCCTCCAGCTGTCAGCCTCTTGTTTACGGCGGGTGTTCACTTCCGCCTCACCTTCCGGAATCATCGCTGAACTTTGTTGCGCGTCAAGACGGACCGTCGGATTCACTCGCCGTGAGGCGGCAGGTGCAACCGACGAGCGAATGAAGGTGTGGCGTGAGAAGCCACTCAAACTCGAATTGAGCTCTCGACAGACCGCACGAGCTGCTTCCCGCTGGACGCGCTCGACGCGGAAGTGGTCGCCTTCGACGCGGACGCGCGCCTCTTCCCCTACCCACTCACTTTTCTCTCGGCTGCAGATGGGCCCGATTATTCTGCTGAACGCGGCGGTGGACGCCGTCTGGGCCGCCCTCCTCCTGATCTTCTGCAAGACGGTCGGTCGGCAAGTGATCACTCTTCTCGGCTTCCACTCGCTCTTTCGTGCAGACTGCCGATCATTCAATTTCCGAAGGGAACATTGGAGTTTATTGCCGCTTCAACGATCAGCCCGCTCAGTTGTGCTCGGATTGGGTCTTCTTGGTGGTGGGCTTGTCGTTGCGGAGTTCCTCGTCGACGTCCTCCGCCGACTGCTGCTCCTTGGTGCCGCGCAGCGTCAGCATGACCGTCTTCTCCACTTTCGGCTTCTGCAACCGCGGGGTCATTGGAGCAATCCATTGGGCGCTCACCTCGTCCTTTGCGGCCGTCGGAGCGGTCGGCTGCGTGGGCGGCTGCTCGGTGCCCTTCGTCGTGGTCGCGGCGCTCGGCGCGGCCTGCTGCGTGGGATTCGTGGCCTGAACGAGTGTGCGGGCGGGTGCGCTGCGGCGGACTCACCGCCGACTCCTTCGGCTGGCCGGGCGGCGGGCCGTTCGGCGGCTCCTGAAAGCAGCGAGTAGGCGGAGGGAAGGCGGGAGAGGGCGGATCTGCTTGAGCACGGGTGACGGCGACTCGACCGCCGTCTTTAGCACGGGCTCCTTCGTCTTTCCGGCTGCAGCAGAGAAGAAGGATGAGGGGAAGATTCGAAAGAAGACTCGCCTTTCACGGCGACCGTCATCGCCGACGCGCCGGGCGTCTTCGCCTTCCGCCCGCTCGCCTTCTTCGCGCACTGGACGGCAGCGACCGCCCCGAAGACGGCCGCCAGCAACGCGAACCCCAGGGCGAGCATTCCGACCGGCGCGTGGGATGGACGAGTGGCGAGTGGAGCGGAGCTGTTGGATTGGGCAGAGCAGCGAATGTTCGTGATGCAAACATGAGCGGAAATTCGCGTTGGCGGGCGCTCCGTTCGGTCCCTCTTCTCTACAGCCGCCTTTCGATCTCGCGCCCACTCGACTGACCGCCGCCATGCTCCAAGCCGCCATCGTCGGGACCGTCGCCTACGAGATCGACCGGTGCGTTTGCCCATTTTTTCCGCTCACTTTTTTCTTCGTTCCTTCAGCCTGCACCACGGGGGAAATTCCGAGGGGACCGCCGTTCCCGCCGAGGCGCCGCGCGTCGTCAGCAAGAAGTCCCAGCGTTCGGCCGCCCAACCGCCCGCGCCGGCCGTCGAAGTCGCCGCGCCGCCGCCCACTGTTCCCGAGATCGCTGCCTCGCCGGTCGCTCCGGACGTCGCCTCGTGATCGCCGCGCAGTCTGCCGCTTGTTCCTAGTTTGAGCCATGTGACCGAGAATAAAAGCACTCCTTGCATCCTCGTCTTTCCTTTCTTCGAATGTGCAAAATGTGCAAAGTGGAGAAGAGATCGCTACAGATCAAGCGACACCGAACAAACATCCGCTATCCACTCCTGTAGTTACTTTTTCGCATTGCTCGCCCGGACCAAAGACGATCAACGGAAGCCTCCTTCTATTCGAACTTCCGTCGGCTTCCACCAGCATGCCGTCGAGTTCAACAGCCACCAGCCGCGCTGTTCGCCGTCTCAAGCAACCCTGCGAGTTTGTGAAATGCTGAACGAGGGCAAGACGAATGGACCTTCGACACCACCAAACACACGTGTTTATTTAAGCCACTCGTTCACGCGAGGGCCGGCGGTCTGCGTGTGGCTCCCGTTCGCCTTCGAGCCGTCCGCCCCTCCGACCACCCGACAGCGCAGAAACGAGAGGACTTTCTGGCGGAAGGGCCGCACGATCAGCAGCGGGGCGATCGGATTGAGGAGCGGGGCGGCCGCCACGAGCCACGAGTTGAAAAGGTCGGCGAAGAAGAACGGCTCGCAGCGCTCGAGGGTGTGCGCGATGTAGACGTTCGGGAGGACCTCCGTGAGCAGCGGCGTCACGGCCTGAACGGGAGTGAGCGGAAAGAAGTGGGCGGACGAACCAAAGCGATGAGAACGCGGTTGATTTGAGCGTTCAGGCGGTCCGCGCGGACGTTCGAAGCGGCGAGGCGCAGGCGGCGCCGAATGGCCACCGAAAAGCCGAGAACGGAGCACGCGGAAAGGGACATCATGGACAGGAACACGCGCTGGTAGACAGCCATCTCCGGACTGTCCTGCACGAGAACGAGGGTGAAAGAAGCAGTGGGGAACTCACGACCGTCCGCCCGTGCACGTCGGCCGCCCAACCTTTCGCGTAGCCGCCCACCCGCAGGATCTCCACCACTTCGGCCGCGTACCGATCGTCCACCCACGTGTAGAAGGTGAAGGCGCCGTGCCCGCACCAGACGACCAGCAGGCCGACGAGCAAGCAGCACGCGTGCAGCCGCCAGCCGCTCGGCCGCGCGCCCCATCGGAGCAGGCAGAAGCGGTAGCCGAACTGCAGCGGGATCACGCCCCACGAGCACATCGTGAACATCCCCACAAGGGCCATCAGGACGCCGTTCGCCTGCCGACTGCCCAGTCGCAGGCCGTTGTTCGTCATTGTGGTCAGCCGGCCGAAGCTCGCGAGCACGAACTGCAAGCGAGTGAGGAGTGAGTGGAGGCAGAAGGGACCTACCGGAGACTGCTGGAGGTAGACGGCCGCCATCAGCGTGTCCACGAAACAGCCCAGCCACACGATCGGCCGCATCTCCCGCACCTCCGCCCCGATGGTCACCGTCAGGCGGACGAGCAGGAGGTTGAGGAAGAGGGCGAGCAGCGAGATGCCCGTGTTCCCGATTCGGTGGGCGACTGCAACCGAGTGGAAGAGGAGGGAGAAGAACTCACCGAAAATCCACTTCCGGCTGTTCTCCTCGACGAAAGTCGCGTTGAAGTGACCACCTCCCGGGCGGACGAGTCCAGCGCGAAGCAGCCCATCGGAACGCTGTTGATTCAATGAATGCGGCTTCCTTACGTACGGAGGATGACTCTCGGTGGAATCAAAACAACCACTAACTAGTAATTAGATGGCGGTTTCCAGTGACATTCAGACCGCTTTCCTCACTGCACTTTTGTTGCGTTAACCGGCCGCTTTCTACGAGACGCAAGCCGCGTACTTTCATAACGAGCAGACAAACAAATCAGCGCCCACTTCCTGTCCTCGTTGATTCGATTTGCTCGGAATTGCATTCGAGGGTTGTTTGGTCCAGTGCTAATTGGACAGCGAGCAATCCGGTGACCAGACGGACGACCGCAGAAGAGCGGCACAAGAGTTTCTTCCATCCAGCAAAGGGTGCTCTTGTTTCACTGTTTTGCGCCCATCCGACAAGAGAGATTCGGTGGGAGCAAGGTTCATTGGGAGAGAACCCAGAGCTTTTTTCTTTAGTTCTTTGCTTACGGGACGAGAGTGAAGGCCACCGACCAACACGCCCGCCGCGCGTTCCTTGCCGCCGAGTGGGTGGTCAAACAGCAAAATCCGCCCACTTCGCGCTTGCCGCCTTCTTGTGGGAGGTGACCGCTTGTGCGCAGGGTTGAACTCCACGAGCACACGAGCGGTTGAAACTTCTCACTATCAGACGGAAAGACGCGAACTTTTACACCCGAACACGCGTTCCATTAACTCGTCCTGTCGTTCCTTTTCCACCGAGCGGAACGAGTAGTCGACCGCTCTCCACTCCACCACCCACCGCATTGATTAGGCCGTTGTGGCCGTCCAAAAATTGCCGAAGACATCCGTATTGCAGGACAGTCTTGGCGGGTAATTGGTAGAAAGTTTTCAACCAGCAATAAACGCACCTCGGCAGAGCCTCATTGGTCACGTTATTACCCGAGCGCAAAGATTGCCGGCCGTCCCGCTCGCCGCCGCCTTCCCGCCGGGCAGAGCGGGCGAGCGGTGAGGAAGCGCGTGCGCCGCGCTCTCTCGACCGCCGCCTGCCCGCACGACCTGTGGGCTCGCCGGGCATCTCTGGAGCCCGCTCATTCACGAACGAAGAAATTTTTCGCCTTTTACTAAAAATTTCCGTGATCGGGCTCGCTTATGAGTTCGCACAATTTGGAGGCCCGTCGCTTGCGGCGGGCCAACAATCCATGGAGCGTCGGAGATGGATGAGCAAGCTGTTTGCCCACAAAGGGAAGCTTGCGCGCTCTGTCGATTGATCGAAGGCCCCGCGTGGTGGCGGAAGACATTCTTTTCGACGTGTACAACAGCGAGTGTGATCATCGAGCGGAGACAACCGGCTATCTTTGCATGAGAGTAGAGAAGAGCGCGAGTTCCGTTCAACTGGCCACTCGCCTGCTCATTCCTCTCGTCGGTTCAGTCGTCTCCTCCGCGCTCGCTCCCATTCGATCGGAATGCCGAAGGTTCGGTACTCACCGCCGCCCGCTTCACCGCTCGTTGCAGTCTCGTCGCCCGGAGGAGGTCTTGCAGTCGGAGAGCGGCGACGAATCGGCCGCCTCCCAAACGGGCGAGTGGGTCCGCTCGCCGGCCAGCCGCCGCCCCAGCGACGACGCCGCGGCGTGGATCTGCGGCTCACGGGCCGCCCGTCGCGCCCGCCGCCGCTCGAAACGCCGCGCGAGCCGCTCGAAGCGACCGGCCGCCGACGAGATCTCCTGGACGCCGTCGCAGCGTGAAGTGCGCGACCAGAACGAGACCGCCGTTGAGTTCAACAACGAGCCCGCCGCCCGCTCGCCGATGTAATAAACTGGTGTCTTCTTCTCCCACCCACTCTTTTCTGTTTGCAGGCGCCCGCTGGAGATCGAACAGCCGCCCGTGCCGGACCGCAGCAAGAATGACGGTGAGTGTCCCTTCTTTCGCTCACACATCACAGCTTCTTGCAGCCGAGCAGCCGGAAGACGAACAGGCGGAGACGCTCGACGGCGAAGAGAAGAAGCGTCCCACGAGTGAGTGACCCGTCTTTCACCCACTCACACGCCCTTCTTTCAGCCGCCCACCACCTGCGTGTCGTGCTGGAGGCCGCCGGCCGCGAGTGGCCGCTCTCCATCCGCGTTTCGCTGGACGCGCCGCCGCCCGCCGGCTTCCACTTGACGCGCGTCCTGCTCGGCTGCTACGAGTTTGGGGCCGTCGAGTTCGCCCAGAATGTGGTGAAGGAGGATCCGAGCTTCGAGTGAGCGTCTGTTTGTGCGGAAGGAATAAACCGATTGGTTTCGACTGTTTTGTTCGGTTGACGCGGCGATGTCTTGCGCTGTCGATCGGCTTCCTTGTTTGTGGGAGCGGGAGTTGAATTCGAAGCGTCGTGTGTGGTCACTTCGTCTAGACACTTTTCTTGCACTTCTCAGTTGACCTCCGCGAACGTCTTTCCAGTAGACGAACAAGGAAGAAGGGATGGAGAGGAGTTCTTATTTTGGTCCCCGTTCAACGGACGATCGAGCGGTCGTCGACGTCGCGTCCGCCACGCCATGCCTGTCGGCTTTTTCACAAGCTGAACATTCGCTGGCGATGCCGAACTCGTGGGATTTCAAGTGGCAGCCGTCACTCCGGCCGTCTGTCGGAGAACCGGTTGCTCTTTCTTCGAATGCAGCGCCAGTTATCGACTTTACGACCCCAAAGAGCAGACGTTCGTGTCTTGCTTGCAACCGACCGCTCAATCACGACGGTCAAAAAGAACGATCGGCTTTCGACCAGGAACTCGGACGAGAATTTCAACTACTTTTATTTTCAACGGGCCAAAAAGGCCATAGACAGACAGAGAGAAGGGGTTGCTTGTGGCCGGATCGGCGATCACTTCGGCTGCTCAATGATGAGCTCCTTGCGGTTCAGCTGAAAGATCGGGGAAGTTAGTGGAGAGGTGCGGGGAGGGGACTCACGTCATCGTTTTGGGCGCCCGGCGCCGGCATTCCCGCGCGCTTGCTCAGCATTTGCTTCTCCGTCACTTGGGCGTCTCCGGCTTGCGTGGCGCCGGTCATTTGGGTCGCGTCCGCGCCGCCCTCCGTCTGGCCGGCCGGCGGAGCGGCGCCTGACTTCTGCGCGTCCTTGGGCTTCTCGCCGTCCTTCTTCTTCTTCGGCTCCTTCTTGTTCTTGCGGGCCACGACGAAGAGGATCGCGACCAGCAGCAGGAGAACGAGCAGCAGCAGGATCACATTGCCGCTGAATGGAAGAAAGCGTGAGGACGGGGAGGAAGTGGCGAGATCTCACACCACCGAAGTGATCAGCCACGTGGTCCAGCAGCTCTCGCCTTCCTCCTGCTTCGTGGTCTTGGGCGCGGGCGTGGGCACGTGGTACTCGCCGAAATCGCCGGCGTTCACCTGCAGAGTGGCCGATCGAGGAGGCCGTTCTGTTTGGACCTACTGCGACGCTCGACCACTCCACGGTGCCGACCTTCGTGACGAGGGCAACCGTCGTCCAATAGCGAAGTTCGTTGGCCTCCTGGCGCAGATCCATGGCCTTGCACCAAAAGAAGCCGGTGAGCGCTTGGTCGTGTGTGAGCGTGCCGTTGGGGTGCAGCACTAGCCGCCCGCCGCCGTAGCCACTGAAGCCGCCTGAAACGAGGGAACTGCTGGCTGCCGAGCGAATGCAGGGGGACCCACCGGACTCGTACGCGGTGTTCAAGTGGCCGACGAACGAGACGGTGCACTTGTCACCGATCACCACGTCGTATCTGCAGGAGTGGGGAGGATGAGAAGGCGGCAGGAACGCCCACTTCGACTCCTCGTGCGGCGCGACCTCGACCGTCAGCGGCTCGCTCTTCGACCACTGGACGCTCACTTTCCATCCGTGGCGGCAGTTGTCCATGTCGCTGAACGGCAGGGAGATGAGAGGGGAAACCGCCGCGCACTCACAGGTCCTTCCGCTTGTCCCAGAGACTGTAGGGCTGGGCGCACGCCGGGAACTCCGTGTGGTCGGGGTCGTAGAGCCACTCGCCCATCGGGTGCTCGACGAGGACCTCGCCCGCTCCGCCACGGAGGGCGCCGAAGACCACGAGAGCGACGAAGAACGATGAGGAGAGCATCGTCGGATTGAACAGCCGGTCGGAGGAGGAGAGAGCGCTTGAATGAGCAACCGCACGCACGAACGACAAGACGAGCAAATGCGGAGTTCCGACCGCTTCCGCCGCGTCTTCACTTCCAACTCGTTCGCGGCGGAATTTGCACGACGCACATCCAGCGGACGGCCGACCGCACTCATTGTCAATCGACGCTGCACCTTCAGCGAACCGCAGTGAACGCTGAACGTGACCGGGTGAGCAGAAAGCGCAGAAGTTCGCGGAGTGCGCCCACTCGCTATTTGGCCACTTCTCGTACGAAGAAGCCGGCCAATTGATCGCTGCGGTAGATAAAAAGCACCTTGTTCTGCCCGCCGTCTACCGTGACGACTTACTCCGTTCGCTTGGCGCCACGAAGAAGGCGGCCGCCCGTTGCGACTCGCGTGTCAACCTCCGCTTGTCTTTTGATCCGTTGGAGCCAAGGATGACCGCCGAGGATCAAATGGACCGCGGGAAGCAGTTACTTGGCATTTCCGGGATTAACGTGTTTTTCGGCACACGCTCTCGGCACGACCTCAACTTTGTCTCAACACAAGTGCAGTCCTTCTGGGCTCTAGCTAATAGGGAAGGACAAAAAATCAACTTAATTTATTCCCTTCCATCAATCGATAACAAACACAAATTACTAATCACATCAATCAATCGACACACAAAGGAGGCTTGTCCACTGGATGGGGGTTCTACTGGCGGCGGCGGGGCAGGATTTCGATCTGGTAGAGCGGTCCGCGGGCCGCGTTCCGCTCGTCGATCTCGCGGAAGATGCGCGAGTAGCGCACGTAGAGGAAAGTGTAGAGCCCGACCGTCAGCGCCACCGCGATCCCGACCCTGAACGAACGAAAGGAATGAATGAGTGGAGAAGAAAAGGAGAGAACGTACCCGGTCGCAATGTACGACCACGGGACCATCAGCACGCAACGGCGGGAGAGTGCGGGGTGCCGGAGCGGCTCCACGTGCTCCGCGAGCGGGTACAGAGCGCCGTCCTGCAAGGAGAAGAAGAATGAGTAGGGAGTGGAGAGAACAAACCTTCGCTTCGGGGAAGAAGAAACGGAAAACGGCGACCCCGGCCGGCGGTCGTCTCCTTTCAAAACGCGGATAACGGCCACGTTCTTGGCCTTCAACGTGTCCAGCGACTTGTTCGCCTGCTTGAAGAAGTGATCCAGCGGCGGCCGAGTCCGCGGGATCACATTCCACCACTGGGAACCTCCGTTGACCGTGTTGAACTGCTCGATGGTTTGATCGGAGTGGACCGCGACGCGCCCGTAAATCGGATGATCGAAGCGCGTGTCGTTGTGGGGCGCCACTGTCAATGACACACGTAATTTGGAGATACCGAATGCACTTACTGTCAGCTCCAAAGTACACCCCGCCGCCGGCGGAGGCGCTCAGCATCCACGGGCCATCGAATTGAGTTCCATTTTTGGTGTCGGAGAAGAAGCCGAACCAGGGCCTAAACGAGGGACTCTCGTCAGTTATAGGCATTGTAGAACAAAACCAACCTGGCACTCGACGCCCAGCTCCACGTCAAGCCGGTAATCTCGACGTGCAGCGGCCCGGCGGTCTTCATCGCGCCCGTGAAGTGCATCGGGATCTCCACGACCTCGTCCTTCGCCATTTTCTCGGAATTGACGACGCTGAAACGAACAGAAGGGATGAAAGTGGACAGAGAAGCGGAAAACTCACATTCCGCCGTTGGTCTCGTCGACGGCGAGGTAGCGGCGGTACTGGAGCGGTAGCCATTTGTTCTTCTTGACAATGAAGAACTTTTGTGCGGCCGTCTGAACGATCGAGACGGCGGCGAGGACGAAGAGGACCGCGAGGATCCAGCGAGTCCAGTGCATGGCGGCGAGAGAAGCGTCTGGAGGCGGAACGGGAACGAACGGAAGCAGAGCGACCGGTTGGACGAGCGAAAGAAAGCGAAATGCGGCGAGAAGGGGCAGCCAAAGGCGACGGCGGCCGCCCGGCAGCCACGTGTTCCTCGCGGATCGGTCGCGGCGGGACCGCGCGCGCGTTCGAAGCGGAATTTCCGGGCCGTTCGGGGCGGCTTTCACACCTTCTTTCCGTTTTTAAATCAGTTGTTGATGTCAAGCTGCTCTTTCTTACTCGAGCACTTTCGGCGAGAGCACTAATCGCTGACACGCCTTTGGGTACGTGCAGCGGCAGCAGTCATCAAGAGGAAAAGGAAGATGGCCAACTGATCAACCTAAAAGAATCCAGCGGTCAAGAGGAAGAAGCAGAGGAGCAGTGAGATGAAAATACGGCGACTCGTCCCCTCGGATTTACGAGCGCCGGCAGCCGCTCCGTCCTCTCGTTGAACGTGCGGAACGACGACCATCGCTTCCATTCCGCTTCTGTTCGTCGCGACCAGCCGCTTTTCGCGGACGGGCGGAAGAAAACGAAGGAAAAAGAGAGACGAAAGCGGCCGGTCGGGTATTCCGCGCTCGCTTTCGGTCGTCCGCCGGTTGCGCGTCGTGCAAATCCCGCCGCGAACGGGCGGCGTATAAAAGGCAGCGGCGGGCAGCGGAAAGTCGCCATTCGTGGTTCCTCTCTCTCGTGCTCTCTTCCGTGCTCTCGCTCTCCTTCCTGCTGCTCGACGCGATGGCCCCCTCTTCGCTTCTCGTCGCTCTCGTGCTCTGCGGCGCCTTCCGTGCGGGAGCGGGCGAGGTCCTCGTCACGCACCCGGAGGGCGAGTTCCTGTACGATCCCGATCACACGGAGTTCCCTGCGTGCGTCGTCCCGCAGATCGATCACTCGGGCGATAAGTGGTTGTGAGTTTCCGCCTCCTTCACTTCGACCACTCACGCTCCGCTTCAGCCGCTTCGGATCGTGCGAGCGTAACGTCAAGCTGGCCGTCCAGTGGAACACCACTGAGCCGCTGCACATCCGGGCGGTCGCCGACAAGCCGATGAAGTGAGTTCTCCGTTTCTCTCTTCCCACTCACCCTTCAGACTCCGCATGATCATCAACGGCAATTGCACCGTGATATGGGAGCGCACGACCGGGCAGGACTTCTTCATCGTTGAGTCCTCCCAAATACCCCAGCAGGCGGCATACCTCCCGTCGATTCAGACGGCCACTTGACGGACGCCGCTGACTGGATCATGCTGCCGCACGGCGGGCAAGCCTACATCCGTTTCGACGGATCTCACGTGTGTGTGGGCAAGAACCTGAGCACGGGGCTCGACGGCGGCTGCGCGTGGACGACCGTCGAGGCGATCCTGGAGCAGGGCGTGTCCAGCGACCTGCACGTGCACGTAAGTTCGAAGGACGGCCTCATGATCTCCACGATGGCTTCCAGATGCCCGCCGGCGACTTGGGCGAGTACAAGATCGCGACTCGCGCCCCGAAGACGGCGGCCAAGGAGACGGGCGACGACGCGGCGGGCGGCTCCGGCTGGGACTTGTGCTGGGACGGCTAGATCGTCATCGCGATCATGTGAGTCCTCCGCCCCCCACCGCCTCTCCTAACCCCGTCCGTCGTTCAGCCTGCTTGTCCTGATGGTCCTCGTTGCGGTGCTCATCATCCTCGCCGTGGCCTGGGGCCTCAAAATGAAAAAGGCGACCGAGAAGGAGGCCGCCGAGAACCAGAACGACCCCAAGGACGAGAAGGACGGACCGAAGAAGGGCAAAAACGCGTCCAAGAAGGGAGGCGAGACGCCCGCTCGCTCGCCGGCTGCCGCGGGCAAGGGCGGGATGATCACGCAGGCCGACGGCCAATGAAGGCTGCGAGCTGTCGTGCGTGCGGACAAGACGTCCAGTTCTCTTCTTTCTGTCTGTCGTTGAAAATAAAAAGTTTGATTGACCCTTCGGTTCTTGATGACAACAATATAAGAGCCTCGATTTAGGAACTTCTGTCAAAAACGTGTCAGGGGGGGGGTGACACGTTTTTTGCAGACCTACTCTGGAAACGTAACGCAAATCCGCAGACTGCCGAATTTCCGCTCGCTTTTCTGCCGGCTGTCAAAAATCGTTACGATTTCGGACAGATTTGCCCCTTCGAACGCGAAGTTGACAGTGAAAACCCTGTCAAAACCGCGTACACAAGAATGAAGTTTTTTGGACCGCGAACGCAAATTGGACACCTGTCAAAAATTGTAACGAATTTTGACAGACGCCAAAAACGTGAACGGAAATTCGGCCGTTCGTTCATTTCCGGAACACAAAACTCGCGGCTGTCAAAATTCGTAACGATTTTTGACAGATGCCGGTTTCGTGTACACGATTTTGACCGGATCTGCAAAAAACGTGTCACCCCCCCTGACACGTTTTTGACAGAAGTTCCTAAATCGAGGCTCTTATATGAAGAGTGGTCGCTTCGAACAATTTCGCTTTTGTCTCGTTGATTGATCGGAAAGCAACTTTTCTTGCCTCAATCCAAGCGGACCTTTTGAACAAAGTAATCGTCGCCCACATTCGCGAATTCGGCGAGGTCCTCGAGCCCCATCCTGTACAGCGAGCTGCAAGAAGGAAACGAGAACGAGTGTGTGCTCGCTTGAAGGCGACCCCTGTCTTGTCCCAGCGATCGTTCCGCCCGTTCTTTACGCCCGTCTCCACAGTCGACATTCTCAGCGCCAAAAGGACGGTACGCCCCGTTTAGGCGCCGCCGTTTAGGCGCCCGATTTATGAAATCTTTATAAGTAGTAAAAATCAAACAGTTTGTAGAGGTAAGTAACAAAAGCTACCAGATAAACTATCTTATCTGTGTTTTACATCAGTGGTTTGCTATCCGCCTTTTTTCACACAAATTTCGGTGCACGCAGCAACTGATTACAGCTCGATTTTTCGCCCTGGGGGTATAAAAGAGAACGGCGAGTGTGTGTTGACGTTGTTATTGTTCTTAACCTTCCACAACAAGCGCACAAGCGATATTAACGATTGAAAGTCGGTAATCGCGCCGCGGTTTCTATCTGCTTTTTGATTAGTGTAGACTGTAGAGAGAGTGATTAAAGTTCAAATGAATGTTTTGGACAACGGAACGTTATCGCAGCACGATCGTTTATTCACTGGGTGTTGAAAGTGAACTTTTTGGACTGGGCGGTACGATTTACGGCGGGCGAAATCAACATCTAGTTCGCTAACTCAACAGTTGCAAGAAGTTTCTGACGTGTAAAAGCGCTTTAAACAGATCCATGTGTGAGAACAAGTCATTTGCTACATGGATTCCTATTATAAACTGATAATCTTTGCGGCGCCTAAACGTCCGGCGCCTAAACAGCGGCGCCTAAACGTCCCGGCGCCTAATCGGCGGCGCCTAAAAGTCCTGCTTCGCCAAAAGGAGTGATCGGAGGCAGAAAGAACTGATCGCTCGCCGCCACTCGCCCCAAGTTTGCCTCCCGCTCGGCGACCAAACAGAGAGCTCGCCCTCTGCATTAGGAGAAGAGACCATTTGTTCAAGCTCCTCTTACTTGATTCATTTGTTTTCTGCGGTTTTCTTTTCCGTCTGAGCAGGTGTGTTGTGACGATCGCGATCGTTCGAGCAGACCACGAGCAGGTACCGCAACAAAAACGGCTACTGCAAGGACAAAAAGGAGCGGCGACAGGAGGCGGACCGAACGTCAACCTTCGTTCTTTGAACAGGTGGGCGACGTGAACGGAAAGACGGCTCCATTCTCTCCATCTTCTTCGGCAACGTCCTGCTTCTCACCAACGAGAACGGCCGCCTCGTTCACACAACGAAGAAACGAAAGTGGATGAGCGTTCGGTCCGCTGTTCCACAACGGGGGCCGGCAAGAAGGCACGATTGCTGCCGACGGTCAACGAGAACGTTCAAATCGCACCGTTCGTGGCCGCAAAGCGGCGTTCACGCGGACGCTCGTGGATTTAGATATTGTATTTGCAAGCACAGAGCGACTCGAAAAAGCAGCCGGCACCCTGAATTCCGTGACCAGGACACCGCTGTTGCTCGAGAGCCTGATCGCTAGTCGTCGCGGAATCAAGCGATTTATTCCGAACATCTCACTCAAACAAACAAGCAACACACGAGCATACGCGTCTTCATGTGGACGGTCGGGATGCGCGACGACGCGGGCGAGCAGAAAAGCGAGTGGTGGTTTGGTTGAGCGCTTTCTTCACGGTCGTCGGCTTCGTGGGAGGCGGCCGTCGAGTCTCGAACGCGTAGTCGTAGGAGGCGCCCCGAATGTAGCCCACGGAGCTCTTCGTGTGCCAAACGAGCAGCTCCTTCGGCTCGGAGTCGTGGCCGAACGGCTCCGCTTCGCTCACGTTCACGCCGAGCTGCCGGAGGAAGCAGTCCTCGGGATTCTTGTTGCACTGCTTGCCGAAGGACGCGCTGAACGGAGAGATGAGCGAGCAGTGGATGGAGCGGACTCACTTGGAGTTCAGGATCAACCGAATGTTCACGGCAAAGCCTGCCATGTCCGTCGCGAACTTCCTGTCCGGTTCGTAGATCGTGTCCCACTTGGTGATCGTCCCGTTCTCCACGTGCGGGGCCTCCACTTTGCCGCCTCCAGAAAAACCTGCAGAAAGACGAGGAGTGAGTGCGTGTTTCGCCCGCTCCACTCACCCACTGCCCAGAAGCCGATCTTCTTCACTCGGCGGATGTATTGGTTGAACATCCGGACGTCGTACGCGTTGTCGTCGTCCGCAAAGTAGACGACGCCCCGTTTCTCCTCCGCGTAGTTCTCGCGCAAGTACGTGAGCGCAAAGTTCCGTTGGGTCCACCCGCGGTGGACTGCAAGGAGAAGAAGATGAGTGGAAGAGACACTCGTCTCACCGGGCAGCGCGGGATTGCTCGTCGTGTTCAAGTAGACGTGCGGGATGCCGCTCCTGTCGAGCATCCGCTGGACGACCGGCGAGCGCGCCTCCCCGTCCTCCACGACGATCCAAAAAAGATTCGAGACTTGCATCAGCGTTTGGGTCGTCCTGAACGAGAAGAGGTGAGGGGCGGGCGGAAGGGAGCACCTCGTCATGTCGGCGAAGCGTTCTGGGCGCGGGTACGTGGGCGTGATCACAAAGATGATCGCTCCGTTCGTGTCCGGAAGCGACGAAGCGGACGGCGTGGGCCAAACCGACCGCAGCGGCACGAGGAAGGCGTACGTGCAGAAAGCGAGCAGCAAGCCCAACGCGATTGCCAGGCGCCGTCCGAGGAAACGAACCTTCACGGACGGCCACTGATCGGGGAACATTTCAAACGGAGTCACCTGCAATTTGAGGAGTAAGCGGGTGCAGTCAACGAAAGGAAGGAGAGCGACTCGGAGCAGCGGACGAGCGGAAAGCGACCCGACCGCGTGCGGCGGCCGCGTTTCGCGAATGAGCCCCTTGGCTCGCCCTTGCTCTTTTGCCTTTTGCGCGGGCTATCGGTCGCTGTCGGCGCGAAATTCGAGCGGCAATTTTGCTCTCGCGCGTTCTCACGCTTCGTCGCCGAAGTGCGTTCGATCACCCGATGTGTTTGCTGCCGCGTATACGCTCACTTCTAAGGCGATTCTGTGCCGTGGCTCAGCCTTTCGTTTTAGCGACTTGAACGGAAGAAAAGGCGAACAACAAATAGGAAGTGAAGACTCCAAGCAAATTTTAAACAGACGACCTGGTCTCAGACCAACGGTTCGGCTGCTTCACACAGCAACCAGAAGAAGTGTATTATTACACAACTACAACTGACCAGTGCGGCCGCACGCCTGCGGTCCCCACGCGAAGCTGCAAGCTTTACGCCGAGACGTGTAGACGAAAAACGTCCCAGATGGTCGGCGGTAGCTGTTTGTTGACGTTCGTCTGCTTTTGAATCGTTTCTGATGTCATCCATTGGACCGTTCGATCAAAGAAAATGCAGAGTTGTTGTTGAGAAACGCCGGTGCTCGTCTTCAAGTGTTCTTCGTGCGTACAGACGAGTTGTTTCGTCGACGGCTAACGCTTCACCCCACTGGCATCCACTGAGATCGTCGGGGGAGACCAAACCTCCGCTCTCCTCGTCAAAAAATACATTTATTTTACCCTTCACACCTATTCACACAAATCAAGCACAAGACAATCGACCAATCGAGAGGACAGACATGAGCTTAAGCAGGGGACTGCGGGCAGAAGCAGTAGTTGCGAATGAAGTTCTCCGGAATGCAGCTCGCTTGCTTTGCGTAGCTGTCGTGGCGAGGGAATTTCTCAGCGATCAATCGAATCGAGTCGCCCGTCATCTGAAGAACGGCAGGAGTGAGAGGAACGGCCGTCCGCTGCACTCACCTCGGCGAACGTGTCGTAGAGGCCGCCGGAGGGCAGCAGACGGAAGTTGACGCGGAAGATCCGCCGCTCGCCTTCCGGCTTGAACTCCTGCAGCTCCAGGCGGGCGGTCTGCTCGCGGTCGACGGACAGACGAGCGCACTTGTCGCGGTACTCCGAGCGGGCGACCTCTTCGTTCATCTTGGCGACGGCCAGCTCGGCCACCCGCACCGAAATCGTCTCGTCCTTGATCAGCGAGAACTCGTGCTGGCAGAGGCAGTACTGGAAGGGAATGTGCAGCGACTCGCAGGTGCGCGGCTGCGGCAGCGGGTGCAGCAGCGAGGAGCCCAAGAGCGTCCGGTTGGAGGGCACGAAGGTCGTGGCGGAGAAGTCGGTCGTCTTGTTCCACTCGGCTCCTTGCTGCAACGAGAGTGGGCGAGTGAGAGCGCTCCGCAAGCCACTCACCTCGGCGATCTCCAGCAACGTCGCGTAGAGGTCGAAATGAGAGGTCAGCTGCCGACTGTTCTCGTGCATTTGCTTCATGAGGCGCGAATTCGAGCGCAGGTGTTCGGGAACAACGATCGCGAGCAAAGGATTGTTGTCCTCCATCTCGCCCGTGCGTGTCCCTCGCACCGGTCCCGTTCGCCGGCCGTGATCGCCCATGAACACCACGAACGAATTGCGCAGCTAAAGCAAGAGGATCCCTAGAGATGAGCGAGGGAAAGAACCCACCTTCTGTTTGATCCGAGCGAAGAAGTCGCGGAACTGTTGATCCACGTGGTAGAGCCCGTTGTCGTCTTCGTGGATGAGATGGACCATGCCCGCGTACGAGAACTTCGGCTCTTGCGGGTATTTTCCGAGGAACTCCTCCATGATCTCCAGCACGTACGTGTGGCGCTCTTTGCACTGCCGGTCGAAGAGAAGCGTCTTCAATTCCGCATCCTTGTCTTTTTTTCGACCCTCGACGCGAAGAACAAAAGGACTGAACAAAGGCACGGTTTGGTTAGTAGGAAGACAGAATGCACTCACTTTAGGAAATGCTCAACGGGCGGACGCGTAAAGCCCTTGCACTCATACCACGTGAAAATGCCTTCAAACCTGAACCATGCGACGAAGACGGAAAGTAAAGATTTAAGGAAGGAACTCGCCAGTCCTCGACCATCATCGTGCGGTAGCCTCGATCGCGGTAGTCGAAGAACACCACGTTCTCCTTCTCCATCGGTTGCCCGCACAACTCGTCGTCACGGCCGTTGAAGTCCGCTTTTCCCCACGGATTCGGAAGCGAGTTCTCCGGTTGTTCGCCTGCAACGAAGCGGACAGACTGCCGGTGGATAAGAAGCGCTTACCGACGAGAAATCCGTAGCCATTCGGCCGACTGTTGAGCCTGCAGGTGTTCAGATATCACTTGATCCTCTTGTCTAATCAAAATACCCGACTTTGTTCGCGTACGGGAAGAAAACGACGTCCATCTCCGTCCGCAAGAAGTGGGCGGTCAGCGGCATCGAGCGGAAGAACTGGCTCGTGCTCACCGAGTCCAGCCCGATGATGTACACGTCCGGACTGCCGGCAGGCGGCTTCTCCTTTGGCGGCCTTCAATCGAGCAGCAGTGAAGAGAAGAAGCGGGGGAGGACTCACGGCCGTTCGTGGATTTGAGCGTGCAGGAACTTGTAGGTGATGGAGTTCGTCTGGTTGCAGTGGACGTCGAAAACGTCGCACTCCGGCCGACTGCCGTTCGCGCTCACCGGCAGCCACTCGCCGAACTCCAGCGCCCAGTCGTCCACGGGCAGGAGGCAGCGGAAGAAGCACTTCTCGCCGTCGTGCAGCTGGGCGGCCGTTTGGTTCACGAGCAGCAGCCCGTCCTTCACCCGACTCCGAGAGGAGAACCAGGGCTTGCAGCCCCGCAGAGGATCGAGGCTGGGATTCAGCAAGCGGACGACTTCGGGATCCCAAGGGTCTGCAAAAGGCCGTTGCTTTTGTTGCGTGCCGCTCACTCCTTCACTCACCCAACTTCGGCAGGATGCACTCGTGGAGCGGCTCGTCAGTCTCGTTCGAGGCGGACGAGAAGTGGGATCTTTCTGTAGCGGAACGAGGTCAAAAGAAGATCGATGGAATGCACCCACGGGGAGCAAGCATTCGATCGAAGAAGCTGGAGGACGAGCGGGAGATGCGCAGGTCGAAGAGAAGGAAGAAAAGCAGGGCGGCAGTGGCAAGAAGCCCCAAAATCCACTTGAAGGAGGCCGTCATTCGGCTAAAAGAAGCGAGTGAACGATCGCCGTTTCCACCGAACGCTTCAATGATTTATGCCGTCCACATCCAAGCGAAACGAACGAGAAAGAACGCACCTCATCCCGAACGCTGGAGCACGCCGAAGACCAACCAAGCGAAGAACGAAAGCCGACCGAAAGAAGCGACCAGCCGACCGCTCGCAGAAACGACCGAAACGAAAATGAGAGCGCTCGAATGCTCGCCCGTGGAAGTCGTGTCCCAAGCGCCTCTTTCCAGTTGAGACTCCCCTCCAGTCGGAAGTTCTCGTTGGCTTTCATTGCCGCGTTGTTTCAACAAAAAGATTGCTTAGTCTCTGCCATTAGGTGTTGAAAACTGTACGCTCTTTGTCTCCGTCTCGCGCGTTCCCTACATCTTCGCTGGTGACCGCAGACTTCCGAAATCAAAGCAAGTGAATTGGAATTCGTTCCAAAAAACAAGAGTCAACGGAGCGGCTTTCCGTTGCGAATCGAGGCCGGCGTGTGAACCGCGGAGAAGCGAACAGATCGATGGAAAGGCGGCCGAACGGAAGGACATCCGCCTTATGGACTGCGACGAGCGAAAGGGCGGCCGACTGATCGTCGCGTCTGCCGTGTCTTCCGCACCATCGTGCGGTCAGCTGCAATTCGCCCCGGCGTTCCAATCTTGCCCGCCGTCACTTCCTGCCGCCATCTGCTGCCCGTTCATTATTCGACTGGTTACACAGCGCGAATTCGCCCTCTGAAACAGGCTTCACTTGTGATTCGGAAAGGTGGAATGCGAAAGGTTTTTGCAAAGAACGTCTTCTACTGGTCGGCCAGCCTCGTCGGCTTCCGGTCGATCGCTTGTACTCGAACGAGTTTTTCCGCTTGTTTCTTCTTGCGGCGTTCAACCGAATAACGGATGGTTGCGCTGTGCATTCTTTCACACGGCTGGAGTACCAAGGGTTCCGTCGATCCAGTTTGGCCGTGGGAACGGCCGTGAATACGCAGAGAACACCCAAGAGAACGCCGTACTCGATTGACAAAACACCCTTCTTGATCGTGCGCGAAGATCGATGGTAGAACGGCAAACGAGCGAACCGCTCGACAGTCAACTTTTGCATGAGAGCGGAGACGAGAGCGCGTCTTCCGTCCGATTGGCCACTCGCCTGCTCATCCCTCTCGGCTGTTCGGTCGGCTCCTCCGCGCTCGCTCCCGCCCGCTCTCGTTCGATCGAAATGTCGAAGGTTCGTTGCCCCCACTGGAATGTCTCGCCCACCGCTCGTTGCAGTCTCGTCGCCCGGAGGAGGTCTTGCAGTCGGAGAGCGGCGACGAATCGGCCGCCTCCCAAACGGGCGAGTGGGTCCGCTCGCCGGCCAGCCGCCGCCCCAGCGACGACGCCGCGGCGTGGATCTGCGGCTCACGGGCCGCCCGTCGCGCCCGCCGCCGCTCGAAACGCCGCGCGAGCCGCTCGAAGCGACCGGCCGCCGACGAGATCTCCTGGACGCCGTCGCAGCGTGAAGTGCGCGACCAGAACGAGACCGCCGTTGAGTTCAACAACGAGCCCGCCGCCCGCTCGCCGATGTAATAAACTGGTGTCTTCTTCTCCCACCCACTCTTTTCTGTTTGCAGGCGCCCGCTGGAGATCGAACAGCCGCCCGTGCCGGACCGCAGCAAGAATGACGGTGAGTGTCCCTTCTTTCGCTCACACATCACAGCTTCTTGCAGCCGAGCAGCCGGAAGACGAACAGGCGGAGACGCTCGACGGCGAAGAGAAGAAGCGTCCCACGAGTGAGTGACCCGCCTTTCACCCACTCACTCGCCCTTCTTTCAGCCGCCCATCAGGTGCGTGTCGTGCTGGAGGCCGCCGGCCGCGAGTGGCCGCTCTCCATCCGCGTCTCGCTGGACGCGCCGCCGCCCGCCGGCGTTCGTCTCACGCGCGTTCTGCTCGGCCGCCCCGAGTTCGGCGCCGTCGAGTCCGCCCAGAAGCCCGCCTCTTCGGTCGACGAGGAGCAGCAGAGGGACGAGTGAGCGGCAGTTCAAGTGGTTTTTGTGAGCGAAGGAATAAACCGATTAGATTCGCCTGTTGTTCGGTTCGAAGCGGCAGCCCTCGAGTTGTCGGTCGGTTTCCTTTGCCCCTTGCTGTCTAACGGCCGTCCGTCGTCGACACTCCCACCGGTGACGCGCCTCTTTCGCCGACCGCTTGCTGCAGAATTTATTCCACTCGTCGAACAGAAGGGTAGATCCCCTCGTAAGGCGAGACCCTGTGTGCGTTTGTCCGTCACGATTGCTCCCTCAACTTTTTAGCCGTTGCTCCAGTCGATCTGAAATTTTTTCTGGCTAGAGGAAGTTGCATGCGCGAAGTTCGAAAATGTGCATTTCGACCGGCGGCGGGCACGTTTACCGTTCCGTGCCAACGTTCCGCGCCGTACCGTTTTTCGCGCACGGCCAAATTCACCCGCCCTGTGGACAAAGAGATGCGCCTTGGAACGAGGAACATCTTATCAGTTGACCGCATTATCAGGAAACGTCGTTGAAGAAAGTTGTGATCGCCCAAAGACGAAAGGTCAAGGCGAAAAATCGAAGAGGTCCACACTCGAAGGCGCCGTTCGCGACTCCAGAATTTTGATCAACAAACAAAAAAGATCCTCCCTCGATGAGAGTTTGGCGCATCTTTTAAGACAGCATTTGGGTCAAGATGAGTTGCCAAGACCTCAGGCTCATGGACCGAAAATTTTGTGTCGGTTTGAAAATTTTGATGAATTTCAAACTCATCGTTCTCATTGCACAGAAGACGTGTTGAGACGTAGGCGGGCTCATTCGAGAGCGCAAAAACCGGGCTTTCCAGCGAATTGCACGTTGTTGTCCATTTTTGCCCACTTGGCCACTGCGGCTCACGTGAATCGGACCTTTGAAAAGGCGCAAAAAGCGGACGGGTTTGGACACGCGTGGACGGATTCTCGCGAAATTTGGCAGAACTTTCGAGCATGTAGTTGCTCTTCTTTTCGCCGTTTCAGACTTTTTAAACGCGTGATGGTCGAGAAGTAATAAAGCATTCTGTGATGGGGTTCTGCACTCAGGCTTTGCGTTCGGTTTCTTTGCTTGGACAACCGATATTCAATTTTTCCCGCTTGCTGGCACTAGAACGAACCATTTGGCATTGTTTGCGCACCGCGGACAGCGTTGTGCGCGTTGCCGTGTTCGAAGATTGCACTTGCAAACGGCTTCCGCTGCCCGTATCCGTTTTCTTTGGCTTCGTAAGAGTAGAGTGCAATTAGCGGGCTGCCTTTGTTCACAAACTGACTCTTCGTCGAGTTTCAATCAAACCCTAACGTTTGTAAAGCTCGACTCGGCGTTTTCGCGTTGCGGCCAGCACTCAATTGGTCAAACAAAGACGACATAAGTGTTCGATACGCCCCAGTCTAACGACTCCCACCAGCTGGGGACGGCGCGAAGCGCCGTCACGGGCTGGTAAGAAGCATTGTAGACGTCTGTTCGTTGCTCTTTTCGCTGAGCAGACGATCAAGCGGTCAAGTGCTCCGCGTTCCACCACGCGTGTCGGTTGCCGTGTTCAAGCGAACCGCTCGCCTCCGAACTCCCGAGAATCTACGCAGCGGCCGCGCCGTTCAGTCGGTTCGCCCGGTATTTGCGTGAGTAAGCGAAAGAAAGCGGCCGGTTGTTTTGCAGAGGGCCGTGACGCGATCGCTGGACGGCCGGAGCGGCCTGTTCGTTCCAGCGATCACGTCTTCTTGTAGACGTGGATTTCCTTTTTTCCCTTGTTTTTCTTCTCGCTGTTCGTTTGCCCAGCCCGTCGTTCAACGAAACTTCCAGACCCCGCAGGCAGAGACGCCGTTCGGCGCTTGTGAAAGACGACAAAGTCGTTTTTCTCGTGCTTGCTGGGACTTCTTTCTACCGCTAACTCATGGATTCTGTCCCCGCCGCCTTTTCGGGAGTTTTCGACGAACCCAACGACCGCTCGAGTCCGTCGGGCGCGAATGGCGGCGACGAGCGGCTCCACTCGGCGCCCAGCCGGTTTTGGGCAGCGAGCGCTCGGCTCGTCGGAATTCTCGTCGTGTGCAGAAGAAAGCGGTCAAAATGCGCTGCACGTCGTTGAGCTGCTACGAGTGCCGCGAGTCTTCCGCTGATGCGGCCGCTTGGAGCGGCGAGCACTTGCAAGCGGGGGCCTTGAAAGTGATCGCCGCCCTCTCGATTGGCAGCTCCACGCCGAGCGGACGGGGCGGACGGCCAGTTCGCACATCGCGGGACGGTAGTCGAGCAGCCCGCCGATCAGCGACGCGAAGAAGACGAGGGCGGAGCGACCGAAGCAGTAATTGAATGGTCGGGGCTCCTGCTTGAACGCCGTTTCGCCCCCGAATTGCTCGACAGATGGCCGCCCCAAAAAGTCGACACGCTTCAAGCTGGCGGTAGAAGACTTGAGCAAGCGGGCGGTGCTGCGCGATGAAGTCGGCCGTTGCCAGCAAGCGCGAGAAGATGGTGCCGAATAGCCGCTTGAAGTTCTCTCCGCCGTCTTCTTTCTGCTCGAATTCCGAGCGGAACACTCAGGGCGCCCTGCAGAATAAAGCGGAAGACGACGGCGGCCGCCTCCATCGCACGGCCGACCGAACGGGCGATTGCATCGGGCCGCCTCGACAATCAACGAGCTTTCGTTTCCTTCTTGGATCGCCCGCCCGGTTCAGGTGGACGAGGAGGCAGACAAAGGAGTGTGTTCGTAGAGCGGCAGACGGGCGCACGCCGGGCAGATCCGACCGGTTCCCTGCATTTTGGCATTCCGTTTCGCACGCGCCCACTTGATGGGTTTAACCGAAAATATCACGAGGTTGGGACGATGAAAAGACATTCCATTGCTCTCAAAACATTCTACGCACTTCTGGCTATCGACAAAGATTAATCGGACGTTTTTTCATCAAGCATTCGTCGAGCAAACGCCAATTTTCTGCTTGCTTTGGCCACTGGCCATCTTCGCAGCGCTTTAGCTTCTCTGAACAACCGTAGAAAGTCGAAATTAACCGTGCATTTGTTCCTCATACTAGTGCGGAAGTGCAGTAAGAATTTCATACACTGGTTAACAACTTTAAGAGGCATTTTTTTCTACGGCTGGACCAAAGCCTTGTACATTCAATTTCGACACCTCCGATTTTATTCGCTCATTCGGACGTGCTGATCGTCCGCTACTAAGAACCGAAGAGCTTACACCGCTGCGGCCACTCGTTCCGGAGATGTGCCCTCCGAAGTTGGTCGGAGTCCCGATTTTGGGGGTCGACGTTCCAGTGACCCCAAATTCCTTTTTTGTTGGGTTAATCACTCCTTAGTAGGCTTGTTGGATAGCCCAATGTTTGGGCATTTGAATAGTGTATAAGACAAACCCATGGAATTGGGTGCAAAAATTTGACGAGTCTCTGAACCCAAGAAATCCGCCCGTGGAATTTGCGAGTTTTGGGTTCGATCGCTATTTTCTCGAAAACTTTTCACTAGTGCGTCGGCAACGAAATGTGGTTCCCAGAACTACATTTCAAGGCGCATCGAACGATGGGGGTTTCACGTGTATAGCAGACGGGGGTGATGACTACACCCTGTTTGAAGTTCTACCCTTCTAACAGAGCAATTTTCAAATTCTTTTGATCTGTTTGCAATACATTATTTTTGGCATTTCTTGATCGTTTCTGACATCACACAATGTTTGGCGTTTGTTTCAGACGAAATGGTCGAAGTATAGGGATGTAATTGAAGTTGGCAGATGAGCCGGCCGTTTTCTCATTTTTGATGAACCACGGGGGGGGGAGGGCCCTTGTCTCACAATCGAAAATTGTGTCGTCCTCGGTCTAACTCCAAACACCTCAAACGTCGAGCCCATATAACAAGAAGTACTTGCGACACCAAACTGCGCTTGATTAGTCAGTTTCCGGCCAGAAATAAACAAGGAGGAAAAAGCACCCATCCTTCTTTCGGCTTCCATTTTATCGTTTACCAGCAAAGTCGCGGCCTTCGGCCACGATCAGCTTTGATGGATGTTCGTAGACCTTTGAAAAAAATTTGGAACATTCACGGCACAGCACGTTTGACCGTTCCGCAACAACGGCGACTTGCAGGATGGCTTTTCCGCTTAACCCCCGCTCGCTGGCGACCTTTGACCCCCCGCTGCCCGCTGATTGCGCAACCCGCCCTCCTGCCCGCCCGCTGCGATTTTTCGCACGTTCAGGTCGAAATAACTCAGGAACGGATAAAGATAGAGAAACACAAACGACATATTTGGAATCAGCGTCAAAAACTCTACAATTTCATCTGAAAAGTTCCCGTTTTGCACCATTTTGCGTGACCGACCGACATAGCGGATTGAGTTTTTGGATTGTTGTTCAATCAACTTGAAACCGCAACCATAGTAGTTTGAGGGTATAAGCAATCGTTTGAATTGAAAAAAATCAAGTTGAAACGATACTGTGCAAAAATTTCTAAAAACGGTTGGCTGAGAGGTCCAACGTCAAACAGGGTGTAGTCATCACCCCCGTCTGCTATACACGTGAAACCCACATCGTTTGATGCGCCTTAAAATCTAGTCCTGGGAACCACATTTCGTTGCCGACGCACTAATGCAAAATTTTTGAGAAAACGACGATTGGACCCAAAATCTGCGAATTGCAGGCGCCGATTTTTCGCGTTTGGAGATGTGTTGCATTGATGAACAACAAGTAATCACCGCGTGTCGTACACCATTCGAAAGCCGGTACAACGGGCGTTCCAACAAGTGCACACTCAATCCATCGACCGCTAAGGAAATCGTTTTGCAATCGGGCAAAGCCAAGGCGGCAAAATTGGGACTGCGACCCACTCCAACGGACGTATCTCCGGAACGAGTGAAGATGGAGATGTGAACTCTTTGGTTTTGAGTATTGGCCAGTCTGTCCGTTAGGATGAGCAAATAAAATCGGGGGTGTCAAAATTAAATGTACAAATCGGCGGTCCAAATGGTCCACCCTTACAAAAAATGCCTCTTAAGAGAGTTTTTGCAACTTTTCTGTTGAACGACCAATAAAGGCGCGCAAGAAAAGTCGTTTGTAGCGCGATTGAATAACCGCGAGCCATCAATTCGGGTCTCAGCAACGACAAAACACTCATACGATTAAAATTCATCAAGTTTTGGAAGGTTTAGACAGGTTTCGAACATTCGGGGTCAGTGCAGACCGAACGCGAAAATCCCCGTTTGAATTCGCGGGCCCTCTTCGGGGCGCGAAATGCTACCGGTCGCTTTCCACGGGCGCCTGCCCGGTGTGCGGGCGGCGAACGAGCGGATGTCGATTTCTCTCTTTGGATAGACCGGCTGCAGTGAAGAGCGGCGGTAAATAGCGGCGAAGGAGTGACCGCAGATGGGCGGCGGTTCGGCGGGCGGCTCGTCGGAATCGGCCGTCTTCTCGTCGCTCCGTTGATCCGCCGACTACTCGGCGTAACTCACTCCCTCGCCGCTCGCTTCCCTCCCAAGCAAAGGAGTTGACTGCCGGTCGATCAGGTGGGTGCTTGTCGCATCCGAAAGCAAGCGACCGCGCCAAATCGGACGACCAACGGAGGTCGTGGCCGGAAGCACCTTCGCGGTCGTCATCCGTCCGCTTCCGACGGATGCGGAGGGTCGGCGGCCGTCCACCCTCCGGCGAGCGAGTAGTGGGCGGCGAGAAAATGCGGACGAACTGGAGCGTTCATTCGCCGTCTGCAGCCGCCGTCTGCTCCAAAACGGGAGCATTTCCGCTGCAAGGTGAGCGCCGCGATTCCGACCGCTCTCCATTGCGTTTGGCGGCTGGTCCTTCCTGCCCACCGCCCGTCCGCTGGCCGCCCACTGGCAGAAGTCGCCGGCGCCCATCGGCCGGCCAAATAGGCGGCACCACAAGGCGACGGGCAGCTTCTCCTCTGCACCCATTTTCTCCTTTTCTGAAACAGTAGAGAACTCGAGTATCCCCCTTTGACTGCAGGCGGACCATCCAGCGAACACGTTCGGAAGCGATGAAAGCGAGTACAAATTTCCGTTTATTCCCCACTCACGAACCAAAGCACAAGACAGAAAAGAAGACACGCGACAAAAGGAATTCACTCGATGCACTCCGCATCCTTCTTGTCCCACGGGTTGTTGAAGACGTCATCGCCGCGGGGCAGATCGCCGACGTCGAGTTTGGGCGTCTCGCTCAACTCGAGCGGCTCCAACGTCCCCTTGCGGTAGGTGGAGCCGTCCCAGATCTTCGCCGCGGGGATCTGCTGCCGACTGTACTTCCAGCCCGGGCCCGTATTGCAGCGATGTTTGCTGAACGGGTGAGAGTCAATGAGAAGAGGAAAGGGAAAGGGACTTGCATGTAGATGTACATGTCGTCCGGGCACTCTCCGGTCTCGTCTCCCGTTTGCGAGCCGCGGGCTTCCCAGCGGCCTTCGTACATTTCGTCTTCGTTAACCGGCGTCACTTTGCACAAATCCCAGGGATCTGAAAGTCGGAGCGATTAGAGGAGAAGAACATGCGCTCACTGTTGTCCCACTCGTAAAGCGCGACCACCTGAAAAAACGAAAGGTGAGAAGAGAGCGGAACACAGCCGTCTGCTCACTCCTTTGTCGTAAGGATAGCCGCCTGAAAGCGAGGAACGTTGAGGGCCGTGAGGGAATGCTCACCGCAGGTCACTTGCTGCTCCAACCAGAAGAAGTACTTCGAGTTGTCCGCAGCGACCATCGCCGCCGCCGCGAACAGGAAGCCGAAGAGCAGAGCGCGAGCAGCCACCATCTCGGAGAGCGAACCACACGAACGAATGAGCAGACCGCCCGCGAGAACGAGCGAAGTGGACTCGCGGCGTTTGGCGTTGCGTTCGCCGAGGATTGCGTCAACAAAAGGAGCGCCTCGAATAACCGCTGGGAAATGTCAGCGAAAGTGCGTTCGTCGACGACGCTCCCGATTTCTCTACAAAATCGTGTGTTCGTCCTTCTACTCATGGCTCGCTTCTAATCGATCACGAGAACGACGGCGCGAAAGCGGGCGGTTTGTTCGTGAACAGTCGCGCCTGTCTGCGAAACCAGTGCCCTTCTTTTCTTTCGACCTGAAGGTGCTCGCCGAAAGTGGCCGAACTGCGGCTCGTTTCTTTACGTCGAACGTGTCAGCAGCCAGTTGGAACTAGTCGGTGTCGGGTGTGTGAAAAACGGCAGCCGGTTTGACAAACGAAATCAGCGACGGTTTTGCCCCAACGCCCTCCACTTCCGTAGACGAGCGGCTTCATTTCCGTTTCGGCCGCCAAAAAGAATGAAGGGTCAATTTCAATGTACCATTTCGACTGCATTGGAAGCGGTGGACTGACAAGTGATCTTCTTTCAACGTTCCCGCTTTTACCCTTTTGTGCTCACCGTTCTCTGTTCAGCGAGGCGCTCTTCATTCTTCTGTAACGCTCTACATCCTTGGAACGGTCGTCACGGGCTTCTGGGCCAAGAAGAAGGCGCCCAAACCGAAGAAGGGCGACTCCAAGAAGGCGAAGGGCTCGAAGAAGGCGACCGTCACGCAGACGCCCGGCAAGTCCGCTCGCTCGCCGGCCGCTGGACAGGACGCGGGATTTGTGACTCGTGTGGACGGCCAATAAGGGGCGATTCGGGACGTGCAGTCGTCTAAGTTTTCTTTCTTTTGTGCGTCGTCTAGGTGTTTCGTGAAATAAACGTTGGGAAATTGTTCTTGGTTGCTGATGAAAAAGCAGGTCTCTGGGAGAAGTGCCCTGTTTCCCTCTTCAAACCGGCCGAGTCACAAAGCAAGCAGGAAAGTGTGTGGTCGTAGAAGTGAGCCTGCTCAACGGTTGATCGCTGTTTCTGCCGTCCTGCTTCGAGCGAGTCGACAAGTGAGGTCGTCGCTTCAACCGCGGGCCGCCGAGAGCCCTCGGAATCGAACTCTAATGAGATGCGGCCGGAGTCGACCGAGAAGCCATTGGATTCGATTCGGATGGAAATGAGGCCCCGTGATTCTCGTGGTTGTTTGGCGGAAATGCAAAGCAACTGCCTCCATCGATTGGTTCGTGGAGGAAGAGAACAGTCAGGCAGTCGAAATGTCTTCGTCGTCCCTCTTCGCACTTCTCTTTCTGTTCGCTTCCGTGGCAACGGTCAATGGACTTGCTAACTATTGCTACTGGTGAGCGAGGAACAGCGAAGGCAACTGATCGTTTCTTGCAGTTTTGAGGCCGTCTGTCAACACTCCCACCATTACGTGAGTTCCCGCACCTTTTTCGCGTTCACTCTTCTTCTTCCAGTACTGTGCGGAGCCCGCCCAGTGCGTAAAGGTGTGGAGCGGGAGTGAGTGGTCGTAAGAGAGAACAAGAGCTGTCATGTATGACTGCAGAGAACGAATTGGTGGCGGCGGGTTGTCACTACTCGCCGCCGATGCCCGACGGCTACCAACCGCGCCGCCCGGGCCAACTCCTCAAATATTTCTGCAGCTCCGACGACTGCGCCGCCAACATCCCGCCGCTGAATGAGTCGTTCGTCGCTGCTTGAAACAAACTGCTCGGTCGATGAGTAAAGAAGTAATTTGTTAACTAAACGATTCGTTTTGTGTGCTGATGGCGAGCTAACGAACACCTCAATCAACTGTCAGAAGTTCTTTGCTGGATGAGTCGCCAGCTCGCTCTGTTGCTTCAAATCGGCTTGCTGGCTTCGTAATGCCACGTTGCGCGGGGGGTCGAATGACCGCGAGACGTGATGCAATCAATTGACGATTTCCTCTCCCAATCGAGCGACCTTCGGTTGGTTCGTTCGACCCAAACGAGCGGCAGCCCACCTGCGATCGCCGGGTGTTCGTCGCTTTCCCGCCAGTCGAACGCGATGCCCGCTCGTCGGATCGAAAGTGGCGTCGTGGCGTCCGTCGTGAGGAATCCGACCTTTCCGAGAGGCGGCGAGTTGGTCCACGGCCAGCGGTTCGTTTTCCGCTTCGAGGCCGCCCAAGTGCAGCGTTTGGACCTGTGGTGCGGCGAGCACGCGTGGGTGATCAACTCCATTTACTGGAGTGCATGAAGAGATTCTTTTAGACAGTTCAACGACGCCGAAGAACGCGGGAGCTACTTGTCGCTTGTGCACGTGCTGCACTCGACCGCTCTGCTCGCCGTTCAGCACATCGGAAACCAACGACGAGCCGCCCTCTGCATCGTCCACTTGTGCCCCGAATTGAGCGTTTTTTCGCTCGAAACAATCCTGCACGAGCCTCCGTTGGGCTTCTCGTTGGGGGAACTGCTTTTGGTTCCGCAAAGACGCCCACACGTTCGTCGGCATCGGACCGGCCGGTCGGCGCGGCGAACTCGTCTTTTCGGTGGACATCCAGACGAAACGTTGCACGGAGATTGGGACCTTTCCTTCGACCCATCCCTATTCTCCCCTCTACCACATAAACACGAAGACGAGTCGAATCTACGAGTTGCATCGGGATGGACGAGTGCGTCGCATCCTTTCGTCCTTCCACATCGCCGGAGAAGTCGAGTTTGAGTCGATTTCGTTGTACGAACAGTACGTGAAGAAGATGGTGAATCTGAACAGGCAGGTCGTGCACTCATCTTCTTGTTGCAGAAGAGAATTGAACACGGAACGAACCCAGTAGTCGCCTACAAAGATTCGCGGCACTTCATCGTCGCGAATCGTTCGTTTGCTCGTTCTCTGCGGAACTTTTCGACGTGGCTCACAATCGTCAACTTGGACACGGCGGACGCGGTGGTCTTCGTGTTGAATTTAACGTTTGAGATCTCCGCCGGCTTCCTCTCGCACGCGACGATGGACGACGAGAAGGAGGTGTTCAGCGTCTACCTTTGGGATTGCAACGACCGAAGCCACTCGGTGCGGCGGTTCTCCTTTCGGTTCGTCCACTCGCTTCTCGGGCGCTCGCGCAGTCTTCATTTGCAGGAAGCCGGAACGACTGGTGCACTTGGCGCTGTACGCAAGTCCTCGCGGCATCAGTCTTCTGATCGACCGCCTCTTGAACGGGCTCTAGCGACTCTTGTTGATGAAATAAAAGTGTTGAACGCTTGTCGTCTTGGAAGAACCGTTCGATCAGCCAAGCTGGCGGTTACAAATAATAAAGCAGGTGGTGTGCGTCCAAGTACAATAATTGCAAGAACTTCTCGCATACCACTCGTCTCTAACTCATTCGCCGCCACGCCGTTTCTCAGCAGTAAGAAACGAATTCTAGTGAGCAGGGGCGTGTGGGCGGAAAACATTCCAGTGAGCGCAGCGATCAGGCACGAGTTTCGATCGGAAGCCTCTCCTTTGCGATAAGAAGCCGATGACCGTTGGTTGAGCGGATCAAACCGCCCATTTGTTGTCTTAGCGAAACTTCTGGACGAGCAACCAGCTCGTCTCTCCACTCGTGATCAACCGCACAGGTGAAACAGGAGTAGGCAGAAGACGCTTCAATCAAGCCGGCAGACGGAAATGAGCGAACGGCCGCCGCACTCCGGCCTCTTCGTCTTCTTCCTGCTCCTCTCTTCGGCCGCCCTTTCGAAAGCTTTTGGGTTTGATTGGCCGTTCAGTTCGCTCAAGGACGGGCAACGCTTGAAAGTGGGCATTGGGACGCCTCGTAAAGAAACCGAGGGAAATGCACTTTTCACTCACATTCGCGTCTTTCAGCCCAGTTCCTCCAGTTGCAGCTTGGCGACTTCGGTTCGCTTTACGAGCTACAAATTAGCAACGCTACGTTCGACCTCTGGTTAGTCTTCCTTTCACCTTCCCATTCAATCCTTCTTCTGCAGGGCGTCCTCCACGTACGAGTGGACGAGCGTCTTCTACGACGATGCCGGCAGCCAGCTGGGGTCGAGAGCACTCGAGAACTTCCTCGTAAGCGGCCTCTCTGTATCTTCCCTCCCATTCGCTCGGTTCAGATCGGCGACGGGCACGTGCACGTGTCGTTCCACCGGAAGCCGCTGAACCTCGTCGGCGGCCACGCCTCTTCGAACGTCCTCGGCTGGCGACGGCCGGCCAACGAGTCCGACTCGTTTTTGGCGTCGTTGTTAAAGGAGGCGGACGAAAAGGTCGTCGTCTTTTCGTTTGATCGGTGCGTACTCAACGAGGAACAAACAAGTGAATAGCTGCTCAAAGAGTTCCTTCCGAAGGCAACAGCGTTGGCCCGAGCGTGCTCACGGTGGGCTCCCGTCCGGTCACTCGCTGTTCGGCCGACTGGAAGTACGCGCCGGAAGCGGAGGCCACGCAGCCCGAAGAGCAGTGGTCCACGAATGCTTCTGAGTTAGTCGAAACAGCCGATTGTTCACTCTTTTGTTGATTGCAGAGTCTCTTTCGCCGGCTACCGCTTCAGAAATTCCTTGGATGTGCTGTTGTCGCTCCAAAATCCCTTCCTCCAGCTGCCCTCTCTGTTCAAGGAGGCCTTTTTGAAGTCGCTGGGCGCGGCGGACGAGCGCAACGTTCCTTGCGACTCAAACGTGATCATTCGGCTCGCCGTCGGCGGGGCAGAGCTCCAGCTGAATGCCGACGACTACATGGACCGCACGAACAAGGCGAGCGGTTCGTGTGCCCTGCTGGTCGAGTTCCTCGACGAGGGCGTCGTCCACGTGCCGTCGACCGCCCTCAATCGCTACTGCCTGCTGCTCGACTACGAGAATCTGCGGCTCGGCTTCTCCGATCGCCTCAAAGACGACCTTTGAGTTACTGGGACCATTGAATGAAGAAATGTTGCAGCATCGAGAAGGAAGCGTGAGTAGACGGTAAAACAGCACTCATTCGTCGGTTGTTGAAGGTCACACCAGGGAATTGGGCTTACTAATGTTTATT